>CM033754.1:29716625-29997617 GCA_019671005.1 Hibiscus mutabilis
CAAATATAGCTGAAACTCCTATTCACTGCTATTTTTGTTTTAGGTTGCTGCTCTTGCTGTTAATATTGTAGCGATTAATTTGAACATTTAATTGAATTGTTCTAGAGTACTTGGGAAGTTTCTGTGGATAGGGAAATGCCTTGGATAATGTTTTACTCAAGCTATGTTTACTTTGAAATGTCCTGCACGTGGCCGACATTGGTACATTAGAATATTGAAGTCTTAACTCTTAAGTAACATACTCCCTTTAGTTTTATTTCTCGTTTTTACTAAGTTAGTATCCAGATGATCTAGAGGTCAGACATCTGTGAATATTTATTGGAGTGTTCATACCAAACTTTGTTTGTCGCATGCGGGAGCACAATAGATTGGAGATCAATACTGTATATTTTGCATGTTGTCCTCATTTTTGTTGGATTATTGTTGCAGCGAACCTATGAGCATCAGTGCTAAGCCAAAGAGTTCTAGACTAAAGAGCAAGAAAAAAAGTGAAGGATAAACCTTGGTTAAAGAATTATTTGTGCAGTCTCTTATACAGAACAATGATCTACTTCATATTCTTGGAAAAGGATCTTCAGTGGTACTACTCCCCAAAAGTTCTAACATTTCTCTTTGTTCAGATTTATGTGTTGCATCCCAATTCAGAATAAACCCTAGGATGTCCCTTGGTTTATGCAACTACAAGGAAGTAGAGAAATCATCCAAAGACTTGGCTTCTAATGAGATCATGCTAGATAGGAATCAAGAAATCAAGAGAGTAAAAGGTTTATATTCTGGGGAAGAAAAAAATGCTTCCATGTATGAGGGTAACCGGGGTTCTTCTTTTAGTAGAACTGATTATTTCTATGAACTGTCGTCACAGAACTTGAACACGAGCATGGAACGAGAAACTGCTGTTCAAGGTGATGTGTTGTCAGATCAGAGACTGTTTTCATGTGTCACATGTGGAATATTGTGCTTTGCGTGTGTTGCTATTCTTCAACCAACAGAACAAGCGGCTGGATACCTCATGTCAGCTGACTGTTACTCTTTTAATGATTGGACTGCTGGTTCTGGAGTAACTATTCTTCAACCAACAGAACAAGCTGCTGGATACCTCATGTCAGCTGACTGTTACTCTTTTAATGATTGGACTGCTGGTTCTGGAGTAACCCAGGACCGGTTCACTGCTGCTGAAGGGGATGCAGTATCTTCTGAGCAAAATCCTTGTACAAGTAGGTCCTATATCGAAATTTTCTTCTATTAGCTGATCCTTTTCGCACGGTTTACATTCCAGTCAAAGTATATATTTTCTTTGTTTCAGTTTTGTTCATTGCATTCCTTGTACTTAACGGGCAATAACTTTTCTTTACGATACATGAAATGTTGTCAAGATCATTTGACTAAAACAGAAGCAAACCTGTTAATAATTGTAAGTAGAGTAGCCTGGAAATTTTATGTGTTATTCTCATTTTAATTGGCTTTGTTTGGACCAGTGAGATTATTGGTTGCTCACATACTTGCTCGATATGCATGTCTAGACTTGCATGCTTATTCAACCTTCTGTAATCATATTATATTTTAAACAGTTGTGGTTTTTCTTTTACTGAATATTTACTTTAGGCTCTTATATTCCTTCAAATTCTGAACACGTCATGGGCCTTTCTTTCTCTTTCGGATACAGGGTGGATGAATAAACGTGTTCTGAATGCTTCAAATGGCATCCCTGTTCAATCTGCCAAGTATAAGTTTCAGACGGTAGATCAAAGTAACCAACTAGTGGAAGATACTGAAAATGGGGAACATACTACTGCTCTTGGTCTATTAGCTTCAACTTACGGAAATTCATCAGACTCTGAAGATCATGTTGAACCAAATGCTACAGTCTCTGGTGATGAAAGAAATTCAACAAATGATTCACCTGAAAGGAAATTTCATTATAATGATTCTGGTTTCTCTGCTGTTGATGCAAATGGGAGTTGTAGTCCCTCGTTGTCAAGGCTTGCTTCTGTAGAGGAGGCTCCTGTCCATGTTATTGATTGTGATTCAGAACTTCAAACATTAGACAACACTATTCTGTTTGAAACTGATACTCTTGCTTCAAGAAGATCAAATGATTTGGATGATAAATTTAGAGATGCTAATCCAAGTTGCTCCTCAGCCACGCATGGCACTAAGAAAATGAGGTTTGGAAATGCCACTGTTGCAATGGAGAACGTGGATATTCAATTTGCTCCGAGGTTCGATGAAGATTCTTCACGAATGCATATCTTCTGTCTTCAGCATGCTGTAGAAGTAGAACAACAACTTCGACAAATAGGAGGAGTGCATGTATTTCTCCTTTGTCATCCAGGTACCCTTTGGCATACGACATACCTGAATGAATAATTGGCATAAATTTTAACCCTCCGTCACCCTTCCCTCCAAAAAAAAGAATCAGAGGATATTCTTTTCTTTGAAATATAATTTGCGTGGTGTTATGTTTCCCATATCTTATGCAAACTTGTTGGATGATAATGCATGTGGGTTAAAAGGTCAAGTTGGTAAGGGGAAATGCACAAGTATTTCCCGTATTGTAACCATCCCGTTCTCTGCCTTTTCCATGTTGAGATTATTGATGTATATGGAAGGGGAAGGGGAAGGATCAATGACAACTTGTCCCTTGACATGTTAATTCTAAGGCTAAAATACTAAAAGAAACTCCCAAGCTATATCACTTTATGCAAGTAAGCCCTTACTTTTATTGTACCCATATAAGGCCTTATTCTTTGATTTGTATCCAAATAAGCCCATATTTCTATTGAAAGATTGATTTTTATGGAGGGTTTAATGGTTTGGATGCAAATTAAAAGTTAAAAGCTTATTTGGATGCAATAGAAGAATATGGGCTTAACTAGGTAAAGTGATAAAGTTTAGGGGCTCTCTTGTTATTTTAGCAGTAGCAGCTTATTTTGCATAGGAAAAGTCTCGAGTTGCCGGTTATTTTTATTTGCATGTTTTGCGTGCTTCCAAAACTTGTGAATATTTCTACCAGATAACTGTTTTAAGTTCTTTCCTTTTATCTGTAGTTGTTTACTCTTTGCTATAAAACAATGCAGACTATCCTAAGAAGCAGAAGCAAAGTTGGTGGTTAAAGAACTAGGAATTGATTATCCCTGGGATGACATCCTATTCGGGGATGCTACTATCGATGATGAGGAGAGGATCCATTCAGGTCTTGATAGTGAGGATGCTGTACCTGGGAACGGGGACTGGGCAGTAAAGCTCGGTATCAACCTATTTTATAGTGCCAATCTCAGCCGATCTACATTTTACAGTAAACAGATGCCATACAATTGTGCTATATACAATGCCTTTGGCCGTAATGCTCCCACTACCTCACCAAAGAAGTTGAATGTGTATGGGAGGAGGTCTAGCAAGCCAAAAAAAATAGTGGCAGGAAGATGGTGTGGTAAAGTTTGGATGTCGAATCAGTTCATCCCTTTTTGGCACAAAGGGGCCTCGAGGAACAAAAACAAAGCTTCGATGCAGGAGCACCATCAGATGAGAATCTTGAGAGACAACCGGAAAATATACAGAAATCTGAAATGACCAAGGTAGTTAAAAAGTTTGAGAGAAAGAGAAATATGGAGGCGGAGATTGCACCGAGAAAGAAAGTGAAATGTATTGAGCCGGAGGGTGCAGCTTCAGATGATTCATTGGATGGTTATTCTATTAGGCTTAGGCAGCGACAAAGAGCTTTTAGTGGCAAGCAACCTAGTCTGGATGAGAAAGAAGAGGCAATTTCATATGATTCATTCGAGGATGATTCTTTTACGCGGAGCTGGAATCTCTTTAGGAAAAAACAGGGAAGAATTATTGAAAATAAGAATGCCGAGTTTGAGGATGCAGGAGAAGATTTTACGGATCAGCGGCATAGGAGGAATCTCAGAGGCAAGCAAGGCAAATATATTGAAGAAGATGTAGTTTTGAGTGATTCACTTGATGAATGTTCTCTTAATCTGTATAGGAGAATTCATAGAAGCGGGCAGTCGAAATTTTTGGAGAGAGAAGATGCTGTATTAGATGATGAACATGAGGAGGTTCCTCGTCAGCTGCATAGGAGAATTCGTGGGGGCAGGCATATCAAGTCATTTGAGAGGAATCTTGCTATCTCAGATGATTTACCAACCAATGATTCCCTTAAACAGCATAAAAAAACGCCTAAAGGCAAGCGAGCAAAATTTATTGATAAAGATGTTGCAATTTCAGATGATGCATTAGAGAATTATTCTCAACATCAGCTTACGAAGGTTCCTACAAGCAAGCAAATTGAGTGCATGGAAAGAGATTATTCGTTTTCCGATGATTCATTGGAGGATGATCGTCAACAACAGCGGCGGAGGATTGCTAAGTGTAAAATGACCAAGTTTTGATTCACTGAAGGATAATTCTTATGAACAGTGTAGGAGGGTTCCTAAAAGTCAACTAACCAAGTTTTTGGAGAGGGAGGATGCATTTTCAACTGATTCTCCCCATGATAGTTCTCTTCGGCAGCTTAGAGTTGGGCGTATTCCGTGAAGTAAGCAAACCAAAATTGTTGAGAGGGAAGATGGAGTTTCCTATGATTCCCTGGATGAAACTTCTCTGCAGCAGCTTCAGAAGAATCCAAAAAGCAGGCATGGGAAATTTATTGAGAGTGAGAATGCTGTTTCATATGATTCATTGGATGAGAATCATCTTCAACCAAATAGGAGTGTTAGATTCGGGAAAAAGAAACCCCAGGCACGAGGACAAAGAAAACACAAAACCCCTCAGAATGTGAAACAAGGGAAATGTAAGACAACAGAACGAGTAGTCCCTAAGCAAGCGAAACAAGGGACTCGGAGTCAGAACTCCGAAATTGAGCAAAGTTCTAGAGATTGCAATTCATATGGCAAAGATGAGATAGAAGGTGGACACAGCACACGCCTTAGGACAAGAATCAGAAAGAGTCCAAAAGAGTCGGAAACAAAATTGAAAGAGAAGCAAGCCTGTAAGAAAGTGAAAAACGCTTCAAATTTGAAAACTCTTGCCGGTCACGACTCTGCGAATGTAAGAGGTGAGGAAGCAGAATACCAGTGTGACATGGAAGGTTGCACCATGTGTTTTAGCATGAAACAGGAGCTGACCCTGCACAAGAGAAACATCTGACCGGTAAAAGGTTGTGGGAAGAAGTTTTTCTCACAAATATCTGGTGCAGCACCGTCGAGTCCATATGGATGACCGGCCTCTAAAATGCCCTTGGAAAGGTTGCAAGATGACATTCAAATGGGCATGGGCTCGAACCGAACACATTAGGGTTCACACGGGTGCTCGTCCTTATGTGTGTGCTGAGGAAGGCTGTGGACAAACATTTCGCTTCGTGTCGGATTTTAGTCGTCACAAACTGAAGACTGGTCATTCAGCAAAGAAAGGTAGGGGATGAACGGATAATTTTAAGGAAGTTGCAAGTGTAATCTAACATTTTCTAGTGAACCTGTTCAATTGGCAGGGTAGGTTAAGTTCAAAGAAAGGGTTACAGTATGCCCCTCATTATTGTCATTCAGAAAACGATTACTGAGGTTTCATCATTGGTTTCTTCTTCTTCATTCCATCAAATTCACCTCGTCATTCTTTTTTGCTTCTATACTTTAAAATTAGTGCATAATGATCAGGAAAGAGGGTTATAATTCATTCAATGTCGATAGCTTAGATGCTTTTCGTTTATTGCACGAGGGTTCCATTCGTGGAGGTCTCTTTCGCTACTCATGCATATTAGTGATTTGAGGGAATGTAGTTGAGTGGTTCGATTCTAACATGTACTTCGAGATCACAATAAGGTAAAGGATGACAAGAAGGAACTTTAAACTACTAATAAAGAGTAGGATAATTTTTTGGAGTTGAGGATGGGACTTGAACCCTCACGATTTTTATTTTCCTTACAACTTAAGAATTTGCCTAGTGGCAGAGTGAATGCCATTTACCTTGGTGGATATGGGTTAAAATAACCATATTACCCTAAAATCAAAGCCCTAACTTCTAAACCCTAATTTTTAAACCTCTACAATTATACCCTTAAAACTCTAAACTAAATCTTTAAACCCTCTAGTAGTCTTCTGCATAGAAACTCCCGTTCGGGTGGCGTGAATAGTATGAACATAGTAATTGAGATGGGTCGACTCCCTGCTACCTGTAATCACTTATTTTTATCTGGTCTGTAAATACATATTAGTATAATTAATAGTATATTAGTGTTGCATGTATATATTGTATTATATGTTTATTATGTGCATGAGTGTTACTAATATATATATAAGGTGTGGTGTGTGCATGTATATTATAAACTATATATGTATACGTATTAACGGTACGTGTGTCACGCATGTATCTATAGTTAGTACGAGCGTATTTGTCTAATGTGTGTAGATGTTATGTTAATTATGTGTAAGATTATATGTACGTATGCTAGTATGTTATATTAACTAATGTTTTGCATAAGTATATACGTTTGTATTATCGTATGTGTATTGTTGTTATACTATTAATATTATTATTGGGCTAATATATAAAATGAAATCCAAAAAATATATATTAAACCAAATAAATAAATTGCAGTCCAAGTCCATTACAAGTATAACATTATTACAAGGCCCGGTTGGCCAAAACCCAAACTCTATTTAATTTCAATTATTTTGTGTGCAGGTGACTATGGGCCGCTGGATCAAGATCTGACCCAACGTCCACGATCCAGCCAAGACAAAATATATGCCAGCCGAGTGCACTACACGTCTGGACGCTTCGAGTGCCACGCGCGCGTGCAGTCCACGCGCAGACTCTTTGATATCCTACGCGTGCGTGAGCCCCACGCGCTCTGACCCCTCGACTGCTGAGCCCCACGTGGCACGATCTGGAGCCATTTCACCAATCAAGGCTTCATTTGGGCCGTTCGTCCCTCAAGCCAGCCCGACCGTTAGATCTGATCTGATCTAACGGCCGAAAGCACCTCTGGCCGAAGGCAGAACCCCCACACCGCCACCATGCTGCGCCATGCCGATCTTCAACCACCTCGCTCAGACATGTAAAAAAAAGTAAGAAAAGAAATATGTCAGTTAGCAGTCCAGATCTGAAAGCAAATATTATATTACTTGTACCAAACCAAAGACATGCATATATGTATGAAAAATCATTTTGTAAAAAGAACGGGTTGTAATCGAACGAGTCAAGTTATAATCGAAAGAAAAAATACAAAAAAAGTCCAGTGGTAAATACTCGTCTCCTTTCTTATTTTTTTTCCTTTTTTTTTGGTTGCATGCATACACAAAAAGATACGCAGTAAAATAAAAAAGGGTAGGAAGTCGTACCATCGCCGTCGGTGGATCTCCCCTCACCAGTGATAAGCCTTTTCGGTTTTCCCAAGCCGAACGTGGTGAACTGAAAGGAGTGGGAGATCCCTTTGTGGTTTCGTTTTGGGTTGAAAACAAAAAAAGGATTTTTTTTCGTTTCGTATTTCTTAGATCTAGGACGGATGAAAGCTTTTTCTCTGAATCCAACTCCGGATTCGTGTCGAGGGTGAAAAAGGGTTCATATTGGTGTGTTTTTTGGGGGCCGCCGGCACCGGTTAGCAGCGGCAGACGACGGAGAATACGGCGGCCGGCCGCCGGATTCTGGGTTCATAGGGAGAGTTGAGAGAAAATAAAGGGTGAAGGTTATTATAAAACTAAAAAAATGAAACAAAATGAAGAAAATTTGGTTCCGGCCTAAAAAAGGGGGTTTTATAGGGGTTATTATTTCGTGAAATGGGGAAATTACGTAATAAACCCCCCCGCGTTTTTGATATTTTCACTTCTGTCTCGCCGCATGGTATATTTACAACTCTGGTCCCCTTGTATTTCAAAATCTTGCAATCCAGTCCCTAAATTACACCGAATCAGTTTTTAAATGGTAAAATTACCCCTTTAACCATCCCGCGTTTTTGAATTTTTCATTTCGGGTCTGCCCCTTGGTTTAATTACAGTTTTGATCCTCCTAGGTTCTGTCTATTTTGCATTTTCGTCCTTAAATTACATATTATTGTTCTTTAATTTCTGCCACTGATGTTTATTTCTTTTCATTTTAGTCCTGTTTCCATGTAAATATTCATGTTCGTATTATAATCGTATATGTTAATGTAGTTTTTTGTCTTATTATATATCCTTCGTATATGCCTCGTATTTTTATGTTTACATGTATATTTGTGTTAAGTTTATAATGATTATGTATCTTTTCGTTCGGTTACTCGTATTAAGCATGTTATGTTCTAGTTGACTCGTACACGACATGTTTTGTATTTTTGTACGTATTGTATGTTCTCTTGGCTTTTTAGGTTACATGTTAGTGTATTTTCTTTTTATGTATAATATATTGTTCTATATATGTTGAAATGTGTTTTATTTCTAATATGTATGTCTCCTCGAAGTATATGCTTTTGTCTATACATATATTTATTCGTGCCTTGTTATTGTGACATGTTAAATTTGTTTTTATCTACTATTAAGCTTGTTATGTATATGTGTGTTTTAATTACGTATTTTATTTATGCTAGATTAGCATTCTGTTATGTGAATATTTACTGTCTTTAAATTATCTGACATGTTTTATATTTTTGCCACTAAGATTGCATATCGAGATATAAATTGTTAATGCGGTGCCCTTTTATCCGAGCGTAAACGAGACCAGTATCAGGTGTAGTGATAGTGGTTGGGCGTTTACTCTCGGATAACGGGGCCCTTAAAATTTATTCGCAATTATGACCGAATTTTAAACTAATCGTCACTTTAATCTGAAAAATCCAATATTAATAAAGCGGTAATTATTAAAGTACCAATTTTGGGCGGTGTGGGGGTGCTAATCCTTCCCCATCCGTAACCGACTCCCGAACCTAACATTTTTTGAATCTCTGGTTTTATGGTGTCGGGCCTACCTAAGTGGCCGGTGGCGACTCCGATTTTTTTAAATGCGGTTTTTTTTTAAAAAAAAACCCACGGAATAAATATTTTATATCAAAAAATTCATAAACACCTTCGAAAATCACTTGTTTTTTTTAGCGAAAAAAGACATCGCTACACTACCCAAGGAATGTCTCATGCCATAATTTCCTTATAATAAATGCTAATATCACTAAAATTATTTTTATTTGGTAATCACTTGAATATTGCACTAGGGAAACAGTTTATATTTATAATCAAATAAGGAAATACATGAGAGGAATAATCGACTGAAACAATATGTGCTACAAAAACAAGTTAGCGGCATTAAAAAAACTAACCTCAGCCAGTAATAGAAATGTAAAGGTGGTGTAGAAATCATGTCTCCACATTAGCTTTGTTGCCTGCAAGGATGAGTGAAATCTCCAGCCCACGGCTAAAGGCTTGGTTAAACAGAAGGCGAGACTGGATGGTTGATTTGAATGGGAAGCATGATAACACTGCTATTGGTGCAAATATGATCGTCCCCATTCCTGCGTCATAAAATCTTGCAATTTCTCGCACCGAATCCCATAATCCCAAACTTCTTACTACCTTCTTCCATGTTACGGTCAGCATCCGTGACTGTTAGAAACAAAATGTAATACCATACTGTGGACTCGTTTTTAACTCAATAAAAATGGAGAACCAAGCTAATGAAATCAACTATCTGCAAAGATATGAACTGGTTCCTGCATCTAGGAAACTACTGCTCAAATACACCAGCCCACAAGATAGTTGCCACAATCCATGTAAAAAATAATAATCAGAAAAAAGACAAACTATTAGTGGGTGTCATCGAGTAAAAGAAAGCTTGAGCTCAATTCAAGATGATAAAACTGCTTGAACCCACTTGAGTAGGCTCATTTACCAAAATGAACTAGACGTTCATGCTTGACTCAGCAAATGGTAGTTACTGAGATAAATTTGAGTATGAGCTGAGGAATGTGTATATTCCCAGAAAAAGGTGAAACGGGTGCCATTGTCAACAACAATTACTTCTATATGTTCAATCAAGAGGAAGATATCCAAAGCAGGAACATTAGTTAGTTACTTACACATAATATGGCCCATCCAGTCGGAATGAAAGCAAGGGTGCTTGCAAATAAGTCTGCAATTGATAAACTAGTAAAGGCAACGACAACGCAAAAGGCACCAACAAGTCCGATGGATATAACCCCTTGCATAAATCGCATCACCAGTTGCAAGTCATGGGACTTCTTAGGGTTGTAGCTGAGTATCTGCAAGCCAATAGATGATCAATCATCAAGACACCTAAACAAAAGGCAGTTACATTGAAGATTACTTTTTCAGGGGGGTGTTTGGAAGGTTGCAAAGTTTGACCCCCTCAAATGATAAATGGTACTGACCTTGAACAGCAGGACAAATCCAACCAACACAATCCAGGAAAATCCATAAAGCTGGAAAGCAAAATGAAACCATCAACAAGTTCTAATTAGAAATTTTTAGTCCATGAATATCAATCTTCTTGAATAGTGGTCTGTATAATGATTTGCATATACATAATACAAAAATTGACACAAGCAAACTGACAGTTTATTGATTATATGAAACTGTTCCACTGGAACTCCTCACATTCCTCAAGTTCTATGCCATGTTTTTATCCTTTCTCATCCTTCTAAGCAGTGTTTTTATGTTGTGGTACACTTTATGGGTAAAGAGTATTCTAAGCGATCTCAAGTCGAAGGCAATAAAGCAACAGGCAATTGTTACAAAGCGTTACTTTTTGGAGATAGGTTTTGCTAGGACTCTTACAATAGCTTCTGTTTTTGGTATGTCGTTTGTTTGAGATGACTTGATTATTGCAATAAGCAATCTCTATTTAAAGGAGACCATGAATAAAACAAATGGAATCAAACCCTAAAGAGATTTGGGTCTCTCTAATAACTCCCAAGGTTTCAGGCTCCCTTTGATGACCTTGAGTAAATTAACAGAATAGGCTGAACAAACAAGAACAAGGGAAAATCTCTTCTATTCCCGTCTTCAATCCCAATCCCAATCCCAAACTCACACTCACACTCGCACCATTTTATCTTCAGACCATTGGGTGGAATGATTTGGTACTCATGAAATGGCAAATATTAATATTGCGAGTAGGACATTTCAGGGAAAAAGTTTCTCTAACATGCTCCACTAAATTTTAGAAACAAAACAAAATGTGAAACAGATAATTAGAAGGGCAAGAAGTACACCGCAATCGATGTATCTTTTCCAGTAAGATGGAGTTTGTACACAATGCCATGCTGAAATATGAAGAATCTCAAGATTAATATCAACGTCTGGATATGCATCTGCAGAACATAATGTTTTCCGCAATAAGAAACATAAGAGCAGTAGTTATCACTTATCAGTAGACAAGCAATCCCAGCCAAAACCTAAAGCTTGTTTGTATACTAAAAAGTTATCCCTCATTACACAAAATTGAGGGTGAAGAAGAGAATCTAGCACAGATCTCCCTCGGACAATCATAGTTTCTTACTACTAAAATGAAAGAAAAAATAACTTGATGCGGTAAAAAATGTAGAATGCAGTGCTGTCAAGAGCGCAAAGCACAATCTAGGTGCTGCAACTTTAATGGCGCTTTTCGACGCAAGAGGCAAAAAAAAGTCTGCCTGAATGAATGGTGCTGCAACTTTAATGGTGCTTTTCTAGGCACACTAGACGTGCACCTGATCACATTAAGGCACAAATCCTAGGTACGTGCTTTGACAACACTGGTCCAATGCATTCACAAAAACTAAATGAGAACTAAAGAACTAATTAGCATCACAACAACAAACCTGTTCTTCATCCCACCAAGACTCCCAGCTATCGTCCCCTTTCACCCCAACTCCACCTTTATAAAGAAGCCGACTGGTCCAGTCATCAAAATCTTCCACGGTCCTGTTCATTAAAAGACAAGCGTATAACAACTAAAAGATGGGCAACCTACGATGTGGTAAATTGCAGACTTGCAGTCTTAGAATCAATTCTGAGAAGTCTTAAGATAAAAGCTAAAACAAAACCAAAGTGCTAAGGGACTTACTTTTGCCATTCAAAACCTGATGGATTAAATATATAAGGGGCAAACAGCCATGAGATGACAAGGAACCAACTGCTAAGAGTAAGCAAAACAAAAGAAACTGCACCCCCATCCGTGTAACCATATGCGATGTATATTATGAGAAGCAATGCCACTTCAAGCCTGGGAAATATTAGGTTTGAAAGTTTTAAAATAATTTCATACAGCATATGTCAAGCCAGCCCAGTTCTCACCTCTGCTTCAACTTTAGCTGGTGACAATTGAAATTAACAGACAGAGAGAGTTCAACAGAGAGTATTGCTTACGCCTTAACAAAATGGCTTCTTGAATAGAGCCTGTAATTTTCAGCAAACTTGATATGGAACACCACAAAGCCTCGACCAGTTGCTCTATACTGTTGGGTCAATTGCAAAATACGGAAGTCCGTCAATTAACTTTGAAAAATGGGAAATGAAAATTATTGAATATTATGGTCAACTAAAAGAAAACCCATACTTTTGCACCACCATGGAGGATAGTTCGTCCAAAATAATGTGTTCTAGTTCCTAAGGAGAATGTGAAGACAGAACATAACTGAAGCTGCATTGTAATAAAACTGAATACAGCCTGCATGACAACCAAACAAATGATAAACAGAATGGAAGAAAAAAAACTATAAAGTACAGAGCAATAAACTTTTTATAACAGGGGGAAAGCAGCTTAGAAAAGAAAGATTTTAATCTGATAAAATCTTTAACGATAAGCTTCCTAAACTGGGCCAACCAAACTTTGCAATTCACAGAAAACGAATACAAAGTTTCTGATGAAAATCAGATTGACAAACCTTCAACAATCCTAATTCAAGTATAAAACCCATTATCATAGGGACAGCCGTAAAAACTCCAATCTGAACCAAGAATTGAGCATTCAGAGCTGCATCCAATGCCGTGTTACCTGACATCTTAGCTTGCCTAGCAATTGCCTCATCGAGTCTAGAGAAAGCCTGGTTGAATTGGAAACAAGTTGAAGGAATTATTGTTACTCAGAGGAAGAGTTTGACTGGTATCATGTGAGTGTGTCACATCAACTTAAGCCCAATTTAAAGTTGAATAAACAACTCATGTTTCTACTGAAGTGGCTTTATATTAAAATAATACGCCCAAATACAAACAAATTTATACAAAGCACTTGCTCACAGAAAAACAGGAGATGAAGAAATACGTTACATCATGCCAAACCATGCTCAAGTACATGTTCTATTCATTTCAAACGCATACAACTTCACTCTGATGGATGTGTTTTAATTTTGTATGGTTGCTTTTTCGGATAAATATTTCCCAGCGTCCTATGGATCTCCAAAAAGCTAACAATAATTGCAAGAGAACTCAGTAGGTACTAGTCTATATGCTCAACAAGATCTTCAAGAAACCTTGACAGAATGCCCTATCAATGGGAGGGTTATTCACCTGGCCAGATTTTAATGATATTTTAAACACATCCTTTAAAATGAATTAATTGGCTGTCATGCTTTTTGTAAATTGGTGAAGATTGCATAAAACTAGGGAATTATATTCCCAAATAACCAGCTGCTAATATTTAGGAATTATTTCCCTAATCTCTTAGTTAATATTAGCTGTAATTAGGAACTAGATTTATTTTGTAATTTATTTGTAATTACTATTTTACTAGTTTAGATTTTTCTGCAAACTATAAATAGGTTCAACCTTTATCAATAAAATATGTAGAAAAACAAAGAAGGGAACTTTCCTCTCTGCACCAAATACTCATTATCTACATGGTATCAGTTGCTTAGGTTTTTTCGATCCACAAAACCTATAGAATGAATACCCCTCCAACCTCTAAAATCAGTTTGGGATCTGATCAAAACCCGTCCCAAAATCTTGCAAACCACAACAAAAGCTGGAAAATGCATGTCAAAGTAGCAGAACCAACAGCAAGGCAGCCAAGGGAGAGTCCATCAAATCAGCAACATCCAAACCTACTTGTTGCAGCAGCCTCTGAGCAGAGAAATGGCTTTTGCAAACAGCAAATTGAGGATCTTCAGAGGATAATTGAGCAATTAACTGCTACTCCCATCTCCAATGTAGCATGTACATCTTCTGAAGGTAGCCAATTTTTGGCAAGTTTTGCTAATACAAATGCGTGCTCCACTTGGATTGTGGATTCAGGTGCTTCAAACCACATGACAAGGGACTTAAGGTTTTTTCACAGATTTCAGAAACTTGAAATGTCAACTCATGTCAGAACAGCCGATGGATCATTATCCACTATTGAAGGGAGTGGTTATGTTCAACTTACTCCGAATATTGTGCTGCGAAATGTGCTCTATGTTCCAGATTTAGCTTACAATCTAATTTCTGTTAGTAAATTGTCCGGTGACTTACAGTACACTATTAAATTCTATTTGAACGTGTGTAAATTTCAGGCAAAGGACTCGGGAAAGGTGATTGGCAGTGCTAGGTTGTCTAACGGACTTTATGTTCTCAAAGGCCAACCACCTACTATAGAACTAGCAGCCTCCAATGGTGTTTTTTAGCCCAAAACTTCCTATGTTTCTGATTCTCTTACTCCTATCATGCTCTAGCACTTTCGGTTGGGTCACCCCAATTTTTATTACCTTCCCAAAATGTTTCCATAGTTGTTTATCAATAAAAATCCAAAATGCCTTTCTTGTAGAATTTGTCAACTTGCCAAACACACTAAAAATACCTACTCTCCATCTTCACATAAATCTACTAATCCTTTTTCCATAATACATAGTGATATCTGGGGTCCCACTCGAATAAAAACCTTGAATGGGTATAGATGGTTTATTACATTTATAAATGATTATTCTCAGGTTACTTGGACCTTTTTTATGAGATATAAATAAGAGGCTGAGGGTATTTTTAAGAAATTTTATTCTATGGTAGAAACACAGTTTAAGAGTCAAATTCAAATTCTTCACACTGACAATGGGAGTCAATATTTTACTAGGACTTTGGGTGCATTCCTTTAGCAAAAAGGGGTAGTTCATATCAGCTTGTGTCAATACTCCTCAACAGAATGGGAAAGCTGAGAGGAAGAATAGGCATCTCCTTGAAGTGGGTAGGTCGTTATTGTTTTCTAACATGTTCCTAAACATTTTTGGGGAAGCTATCCTCACTGCTACTTATTTGATTAAACGCATGCCTAGTAAATCTTTAAATTTTAAAGTCCCAAGAGATGTCTTCCTTGAGTATTTTCCTAATTTTCATCCCCTTTCTTCGAGTATTCCTTTTAAAAAATTTTGACGTACTGCTTTTGTTCATGATCATAGTCCATCTTGTTCTAAGTTAGATCCCATATCACTTTTAAATGTATTTTCTTGGGCTATTATGCTACAAAGAAATGGTACAAATTTTACTCCCCTCTTACCAAGAAATTTTATGACTCCATGGATATTACTTTCTTTGAGAATAAACATTTTTTCTATAGGTCTGTAATTCAGGGGGAGAGCATAGATGAATTTCATATTTTAGACAGCTTTCAGCAGCCCCAAACAACATCTCCACAGCCTATTCTTGAACCCACTTGTATGCTTGATAATTTTCAGCAATCCCAAACAACACCTTCACAGCCTGTTCATGAACCCACTAGTGTTCTTGATAAATACAGCAACCTCAACCTATTGCATCTCTTTTACCTTCAACCATTTTACCTTTATCTACTCCTGCATCAGATCATCCTATACTATCACCTAATCCTAGTTCACCAAGGACTCCACAAAGAGCTCAGTCACCACAGATTCAAACCAAACAACTGAGTACTTACAAAAGGAGACAAAAACTTGTTCCAGAGGTTGTTATACAACCTAGTGCCTGCCGAGAACCGGACTCAGATCTTACTGCCTCAGAATTAGAAGGTATGGATTCTTCTCACACTCAAGCTCGAATATATTCCGATTATTGACACTTCTGAGTTGCCTATAGCTCAAAGAAAAGGTATGAGAAAATGCACAAGTCATCCAGTTCAGAGATTTGTTGCGTATGGAAAGTTGAATCAATCATTCAGATCATTTACTGCGAGTTTGGATAAGAGCAACATTCCAAAGTCTGTGGAAGAGGCCCTAAAAGATCCTAGATGGAGAAAAACAGTTGAAGAGGAAATTAATGCACTAGAAAGCAATAAAACGTGGACTCTAACTCATCTTCTTCAAGGGAAAAGACCAGTGGGTTGTAAATGGGTGTTCACGGTCAAATACAAGTCTGATGGCAGTGTGGAAAGGTACAAAGCGAGGCTGGTAGCCAAGGGATTTACACAATCCTATGGAATTGACTACCAAGAAATGTTTGCCCCAGTAGCCAAGCTGAATACAATAAGAGTGTTGTTATCCTTAGCTGTTAATGAAGATTGGGAACTGCACCAACTAGACATCGAAAATGCCTTTCTAAATGGAAGATTAGAAGAAGAGGTATACATGCAAATTCCTCTAGGAATGAAACAAAATGCAGATGGGAAAACTGTTTGCAAGCTGAAAAAGTCATTGTAAAAAATGGCTACAAACAATGTCAAGCAGATCACACATTGTTTATAAAAATGACTTCAGGTAAAAAGAAATCAGTTCTGATTGTATATGTTGACGATATCATTATATTTGTGAGATTAATAGCTTGAAAAAGCTACTTTCAACTAAGTTCGAAACAAAGGAGCTAGGCAGCCTTAGATACTTCTTAGGGATGGACGTAGCAAGGTCTAAAGCTAATATTGTTATAAATCAAAGAAAATATGTTTTTGATTTACTTTCAGAAATAGGAATGCTAGGGTACAAACCAGCTAAAACACCAATGGAGGCTAATATGAAACTACGAAGAGAAGAAATGAGCAGTCTTGTCAACAAAGAGCAGTATCAAAGACTTGTGGGAAAGCTGATTTATGTCGCTCACTCGACCAGACAACTTTCTCTCTAAGTATTGTTAGTCAACACGAGTGATCCAAGGGAGGAACACCTCGAAGCTGTGTATAGAATCTTAAGGTATTTGAAGATGACCCCGAGACAGTTTAATCTTCAGGAAGAATTAAGACAAATCAGTAAAAATATTTACAGATTCAAGTTGGGCAGGTGAGCTAACCAACAAGAAATCTACTAGTGGTTATTGTTCTTTTGTGTGGGGAAATTTAGTCACATGGAGGAGCAAGAAGCAACCAGTGGTAGTTAGGAGCAGTGCCGAAGCTAAGTATAGGGCTATGGCTTTGGGAATCTGTGAAGAAATGTGGCTGCAAAGATTGTTGGCAAGACTTTACAATGTATACTCCCAGCTTGAAGGGGGAAATTGAACCAAACATGAGGAAATTGATCGACATTTTATTGCCAAAAAGGTCAATGGAGGAACAGTTAAACTACACTTTACTCCTACAAAGGACCAGCTAGTTGATGTTCTTACCAAAGCACTACCAAAAGACATTTTTGATAAGTTCACATCCAAACTGGACTTTACAATGTATACTCCCAGCTTGAAGGGGAGTTTAAATTGGTGAAGATTGCATAAAATTAGGGAATTATATTCCCAAGTATCCAACTACTAATATTTAAGAATTATTTCCCTAATCTCTTAGTTAATATTAGCTGTAATTATGAACTAGATTTATTTTGTAATTTATTTGTAATTACTATTTTCCAAGTTTAGATTTTTCTGTAAACTATAAATAGGTTCAACCTTTATCAATAAAAGATGTAGAAAAACAGAGAAGGGAACTTTCCTCTCTGCACCAAATACTCGTTATCTACACTTTTCTTTAGCTTTAAAAGATTTTCGTGACAAAGATTAAAAGGAACTCTATGGAAGTTCATATTAGATAACAATTGCCTAATTTGCTTCCATTTTGAAGAATATCCATAATTGTCAGGTGAAAAGAATAGATGACTGAGTCCCAGGATTTTGAAAGCGTCGCATCTAGCTCAGCAATTTCTTCAAAAGAGATGACATATATAGAGCAGATACCACTTGAAGTCTCATTCACCAACTAGGCTAGGCCAATACTTTAATGAGTGCACGAGCCAAGTTAAAACAAAAGTAAATGATGTATCAAAAGAACTGAAAGGGAAAAGAAGAAACGTTATTTACCAAATAAACTCTTCCATATAAGAATATATAAACTGTAAGGACAGTCATTTGCGATCATGGTAAACTAATATCAGACGTGTCTGAAGACCAGTGATATAATCTAAATTTAAAATGAGATAGAGATAATACCATTGTGCAGACATAACAACCAACAGTTGTGAAGAAGAAAGAATAGCATTCTAAAGAAATCAAAAAGTTGTCCAAGTTTGTACACATCCCTACTTAGGACTTGCTCTCCATTTCCTCCGGTAACTTTCCTCTCAAATAAAGCAATTTGGTTCAATCCAACATCCCTTCCCTTTCCAACCTACATGAGAAAATAAAATCCCAAGAAAATAGATAAAGATAGGTCCTAAAGACAAATATGATATACTGCCGGTGGGGCAAACCTGAATGTATTCATGATGAGTGATGTTACCCTGCCTCAATGTGGAGTTGAACCCTGTAAGAAATCTTATTTAGTCATGAAATTAGCTGAAAATAAGCTTTAAGCAACAATGTTGGGCTCCTGTTTTTCTGTTCGTATTGCTTCTTGGTAAAGATTTTAATTTTGACAATCTCCTAAAGGCTGCGAGTCTAAGAGCTTCTAATTCATATTTGGAGGTTACAAGCACTAGTGTTTGTTTCGCCTGAGTGGCTAGCATGACTCTAGTCAAGTGCTATATTCTCGGATACTTGGCAAGAAGTTCTGACAAAAGAAGGAATTGTATGGCTCACATTCAGTTCCAGAGTTACCAATAATAAATAATGAAACCACATTCTTTGATTTCTATCTAATTAGAATAATCTTCTCAAGTTCTTATATGCATTTTTCAGATGGTTTGCGGTGTTTACTTTTGGATACATATCTGTACTAGCTACGCTTGGCCTTCAAAAGTAACTTCAAAGAAATCAAGAAAAGAAAGTAGCTCAACTAGTTGAGTTGAGAATATTAATGCACTTTAAAAAATGGAAACAAAAGTTCCCCTAATCCAAGCTTACCTGCATATGTCTTCACTAATATTGATAACACGTGATGCCATACTAATCCATCCTCTCGTTATATGAGAACAAAGCATGTTGAAATTCACAGACACTTCATTGCAGAGAATCTCACAAGTGAAGTGGCAGTCTTGAGTTATGTTCCTACTGAAGAGCAGGTAGCCGACATTCTAACAAAAGCTTTACCAAAATCATTTTTCAAGAAATTCAAATTCAAGCTGGGATTATAGAATATATATTCTCCAGCTTGAGGGGAGTGTAAGTTAATCTAATGTAAATAGTTGTATTTAATTTTTAGTAGTAGTTTTAGTTAAAGTCTACTACCTAGAAGAGTTGAAAGTCTAATGTAAGTAGGACTAGTCTAATGTAAGTAGGACTAAAAGTCTATTGTAAGTAGACTCCTAATTGTACCCAAAGTCCTGTCCTAAGCCTATAAAAGGATGTAATCTCTGAAACTTTATTTTTTATTCGAATATAGAAAAATAGATTTATGTTTATGTTTCTCTTCAGTATCAGAGCCACCAATGATCCTGACACGGGTTCTCTTCCGTTACCGCCGACGGTCATGAAACCATTTTTATTCCACTACTGACGAATCATCGAATATGGTGCGTCGTTTGCCCATGGCTCTTGTAGCGACTGCTCCAGTCATCGTCACCTTAATATCTTTTTTTTCTTTATTTGGTTCTATCTTAGCCATCCATTGTAAAAGATAGATAAAGGTTATAGTTTTGCCTTAAAACTATCTAGTTCTATCTTAGCCATCAATTATAAAAGATAAGAGAAGAGGTTATAGTTTAGCCTTAAGAAAAACTAGATAATACTTTTTTCATGACTCTACATCAAAACTCAAAGCTGGGACTTAGTACGTGTACCTACCAGCTTGAGGGCGAGTGTAGACTCTTGTGATCACTTCCTACATCGTTCACATCAGACCTTTCAGTCAGGAACTGCATGTTGGAGCATCCTGTGAAACAGTCCTGATATTCCAACTGGTGCATCAACCATCTCAAGCGTACCATAAGTTGAATGGCGGCAATTACTCCTAGACCGTGAATGGCAGAGGAAAACTAGAGACATCTCAGTATCACAGAGGGAATCTGGAAGGCATCTCAGGAGAGATGCAGAAACCAATAACAACTGCAAAGTGATGCAGAAACCAACAACAACAAAGAGATGTAGAAACCAGCAACAACTGCATTTTATCAACAATGGTTGCGCAAGAACATCATTGTTTTGTCCTCACTGTTCAAATCAAAAACTCCCGAGAAAGGGGAGCATTTTTCCAACCGATGCATGAACCATCACAAGCATACCATAAGTTGAATGGCGGCAATTACTCCTAGACCATGAACGGCAGAGGAAAACTACCGTGTGTTGTAGGAGTTTTAGATGGAGTAGGAGTTATATGTTATCTTTACTTTATCTTAACTGGTAGTTTGAATTTAAATTTGATCTTTGTAAAGGATAAGAGCCTTATCCTATACAAAGATCAAATTTAAATTCAAACTACCAGTTAAGATAAAGTAAAGATAACATACAACTCCTACTCCATCTAAAACTCCTACAACACACGGTTATGCATACTAACACTCCCCTTCAAACTGTGTATATGTTGTATATACTCAGTTTGGATGTAAACTCATCAAAAATAACTCTTGGAAGTGTCTTAATAAAGATTTCAGCTATCTGGCTTCTGGTAGGAATATAGTTTAGCTGTGCAATACCACCATTCACATTCTCATAGATAAAGTGCCTATCTATTTCAATGTGTTTGGTTCTGTCATGTTGCACTGGATTCTTAGCAATACTCATTGCTGACTGGCTGTCACTATAGATCTCAAACTCAGTCTTTTCATCCAACTCCAGCTCTTTGAGAAGCCTATTTATCCACATTCCTTCACATATTCCAAGAGCTAATGCTCTAAATTCTGCCTCAGCACTACTCCTTGACACCACAACCTGCCTTTTGCTTCTCCAAGTAACCAAGTTGCCCCAAATATAAGCACAATATCCACTAACTGACCTTCTATCAGTGAGCTCTCCTACCCAGCTTGAATCTGTGTATACCTTCATTGTTCTGTCTGGATTTTTCTTGAAAATTAGCCCAGCACCAGGTGTATTTTAGGTACCTCAAAATTCTGTTAACTGCCTCCAAATGTTCTTCTCGAGGATCACTCATGTGCTGGCTTATAACACTCACTGAGTATGCAATGTCTGGCCTTGTTAGAGAAAGATAAATTAGTTTTCCAACTAACCTTTGATAGGGTTCTTTGTCAACTGGATTACCAGCTTCTTTTTTGTTGAACTTCAACCCTGGGTGCCTCAGCTGGCTTGCATCCAAGCATCCCAGTTTCTGTAAGAAGATCTAGGATGTACTTCCTTTGATTGATGATTAAACCTTCTCTTGACCTTCCTACTTCCATACCCAGAAAATACCTTAGACTCCCCAAGTCCTTTGTTTCAAATTCTCGGGCAAGAAAAGCCTTCAAATTCTCAATTTCTCTACTATCATCCCCTGTAATAATTATGTCATCAACATACACAATTAATAAGGTTATTTTACCAGTTGCTACAACCTTTCTGAACAGGGTGTGATCAGCCTGACTTTGTTTGAATCCATTCTTTACCATAGCCTTTGCAAACCTCTCAAACCAGGCCCTTAAAGATTGCTTAAGTCCATACAATGATTTGTTGAGTTTGCACACTGTATTTCTAGTTGTTTTACCTTCTAGACCAGGTGGTATTTGCATGTATACTTCCTCCTCGAGCCTCCCATTGAGAAAGGCATTTTTGATGTCAAGTTGTTGTAATTTCCAGTCCTTGTTTACAGCTATGGACAGTAAGATTCTAATAATATTCAATTTAGCCACTGGTGCAAAGGTTTCTTGATAATCCACCCCATAGGATTGTGTAAAACCTTTAGCGACCAGCCTTGCCTAATACCTCTCAATGCTCTCATCTGAGTTGTACTTGATAGTGAAAACTCACTTGCATCCAACAACCCTCTTTCCCTCTGGTAGATCTGTCAAACACTATGTCTCATTTTTCTCAAGTGCCCTTACTTCTTCCTCGACAGCTTTCTTCCATTTGGGATTCAAGGCCTCCTCCACTATTTTAGGAATCTGCACACTGTTTAGGCTGGTTGTAAAGGCCTTAAAAGTGGGCTGAAGTTCTGTAGCACAAATTTTCCCTACTTCTGTGCATTCACAGCCGGCAGACAGTCAATTTAAGGTGTATACCAAGAGAAGAAGAGCCCCTAATGAAGTAAATAACCGTCCTAGCACTTGTCAAGAACCAGACTCAAGTCCTGTTGCTGCTGCACTGGGCTTAAATCCTGCTACTGCTGAGATTGAAGGTAACATTGCTCCTCAAGATTCTAGTGACCTTGGTGACTTTCCTATTGATATTAGAAATGGAGTAAGAAAATGTACTATGCACCCAATTAACAAATTTGTTGCCTATGGTAAACTTCAGCCCACTTTTAAGGCCTTTACAGCCAGCCTAAATAGTGTGCAGATTCCTAAAACAGTGGAGGAGGCCTTGAAGAATCCCAAATGGAAGAAAGCTGTCGAGGAAGAAGGGCACTTGAGAAAAATGAGACATAGTGTTTGACAGATCAACCAGAGGGAAAGAGGGTTGTTGGATGCAAGTGAGTTTTCACTATCAAGTACAACTCAGATGGGAGCATTGAGAGGTATAAGGCAAGGCTGGTGGCTAAAGGTTTTACACAATCCTATGGGGTGGATTATCAAGAAACCTTTGCATCAGTGGCTAAATTGAATACTATTAGAATCTTACTGTCCATAGCTGTAAACAAGGATTGGAAATTACACCAACTAGACATCAAAAATGCCTTTCTCAATGGGAGGCTCGAGGATGAAGTATATATGCAAATACCACATGGTCTAGAAGGTAAAACAACTAGAAATACAGTGTGCAAACTCAACAAATCACTGTATGGACTTAAGCAATCTCTAAGGGCCTGGTTTGAGAGGTTTGCAAAGGCTATGGTAAAGAATAGATTCAAACAAAGTCAGGTTGATCACACCCTGTTCAGAAAGGTTGCAGCAACTGGTAAAATAACCTTATTAATTGTGTATGTTGATGACATAATTATTACAGGGGATGATAGTAGAGAAATTGAGAATTTGAAGGTTGTTCTTGTTAAAATCAGAGAACATTTTAGAGTGTTTCTCTGTTAAATCTTATTTCAAAAATGTTGTACAAGAGTACTCATTTTATAGGCTTTACAAGTAGTTAACCTAGAACAGTCCACCTAAGAGATGTAACTCTTATCCTTTAATGAGATAGAGTTTATCTAGATTTAGACTTTTAAATTCAAACTATTAGGTGAGATAAGATAAGATTACAACATTTAATTTACATCCAATATCCTACACTCCCCCTCAAACTGGTGTGTATATGTTGTATACTCCCAGTTTGGATGAGAACTCGTCAAAGGTCACTCTCGGAAGTGCCTTCGTAAAGATATTCGCCAGTTGACTCTTTGTAGGAACATAGTGCAGCTTTACGACACCACTGTTTACCTTCTCATAAATAAAATGTCTGTCAATTTTGATATGCTTAGTCATGTCATGTTGTACTGGATTCTTAGCAATACTCATTGCGGATTGGCTATCACTCAGTACCTCGAACTCCTATTTTTCATCCAACTCCAGCTCGGTGAGAAGTTTTTTAAGCCACATGCCTCCGCAAATTCCAAGGGCCATAACCCTATATTCTGATTCTACACTACTTCGAGACACCACAATTTGCTTTTTACTCCTCCATGTGGCTAAGTTTCCCCACACAAACGAACAATAGCCACTCACAAATTTTCTATCTGTTAACTCTCATGCCCAGCTAGAATCTGTGTAAATCTTCACAGATCTGTCTTGATTTTTCCTGAAAATAAGTCCAAATCCTAGTGTAAACTTTAAGTATCGCAGGACTCTATTGGCTGCCTCCATATGTTCTTATCTAGGATCGCTCATGTGCTGGCTGATTATGCTTACTGGATAAGCTATATCAGGTCTGGTGAGTGATAAATAAATAAGTTTCCCAACCAGCCTTTGGTAGGATTCTCTGTTCAAGGGAGTACTCGTGCTATTTTTTCCAAACTTAAAGCCTGCATCCATTGGAGTGTCTACTGGTTTACATCCAAGCATTCCAGTTTTCGAGAGCATGTCCAAGATGTACTTTCTCTGATTTATGACTATTCCCTCATTTGATCTAGCCACCTCCATTCCAAGAAAGTACCTAAGACTTCCCAAGTCTTTAGTCTCAAACTCTGTTGCCAAAAAAGTCTTTAGTTTCTCAATTTCCTTTGTGTCATCTCCTGTAATGATCATATCATCAACGTAAACAATAAGGAGAGTTTTTTTTACCATCTGAAGCTACCTTCTTACACAAGGTGTGATCTCCCTGTGTTTGCTTGAACCCGTTCTTCACCATGGCCTTCGCGAATCTGTCAAACCAGGCCCTTGGTGATTGCTTCAGCGCATACAAGGATCTATTTAGTTTGCACACTTTTTGTTTCGTTGAGTCATCCTCTAAGCCGAGTGGAATCTGCATATATACTTCTTCTTCAAGCTTTCCATTTAAAAAAGCATTCTTGATGTCCAGTTGGTGCAACTTCCAATCTTTATTAACTGATAATGAGAGCAACACCCTTATTGTATTCAGTTTTGCCACAGGTGTAAAAGTCTCCTAATAGTCTACTCCATATGACTGAGTAAATCCCTTTGCCACTAACCTTGCCTTGAACCTCTCGATGCTTCCATCAGAATGATACTTTACTGTGAAAACCCACTTGCATCCGACCACCTTTTTTTCCTTCTGCAATTTAGTTAAACTCCATGTGTTATTTTGTTGTAGGGCTTTGACCTCTTCTTCAACAGCTTTCCTCCAATCAGGATTTTCGAATGCCTCTTCTACTGTTCTAGGGATTCTTAGACTGTTAATATTAGCTGTAAAAGCCTTGAACCAGACAATAGTTTTCCATAAGCAACAAATCTATCAATAGAATGATTAGTGCATTGTCTTACCCCCTTTCTGATTGCAATCGAAAAATCATCTAAATTTTCATGAACTGGACTTTTTGAGACATCATTGCTTACCCTTTCCTCCATGGCAGCAAGACTTAAGATCAGTTCTTGGTATAGGGAGTAAGCTATTTGACTAGAGATTATGGGGTTTGAGTAGTGTGAGGCCTGGGAGATCTAGGTTCTAGAGAAGGTCTTCCAACTGGAACATTAGAAGAGATGGGAGATGTAGGCTCTGGGCAAGATCTTTCTACTAGAACACTAGGAGAGCTAGGAAATGTAGGCTCCGGAGAAGTTGTAAGATCATCAGAGTTGCTAGGTTGTTCGTCTTGAGTTTGTTCAAGAGTCGAAAAAGGAGACAACAAAAGAAAGAATACGAGTAGGAGTAATAGGCTGAGATTCCTCACATCTCTCCCCCTGAATCTTAGTCCCTACAAAATAAGGTTGATTTTCAAAGAAAGTAACATCAAATGAAACATAGGTTTTCTTGGTAATATGTGAGTAACATTTGTAGCCCTTCTGACTTGATGAGTATCCTATAAACACACACCGCAAGGACCTAGGATCAAGCTTACTCCTATTGTTGCTATGCACATTAACAAAATATGTGCAGCCAAATACTTGAAAAGGAATAGCAGATGACCATGGTTTGAAATGTGGAAAAAGATGTAAAAGGGTGTCAAAAGCAGTTTTGAAGCCCATAGTTTTGCTAGGCATCCTATTAATTAGGAAAGTAGCAGTAAGAAGTGCTTCCCCCCAAAGATACTGAGGAGCATTAGTAGAAAGCAGAAGAGACCGAGTTACCTCAAGTAGATGTCTGTTTTTTCTTTCAGCAACCCTATTTTACTGAAGAGTGTTGACACAAGAAGGTGAAAGATACATTTCTCTCGAAAAAAAGGAACCACGAGATTTAGTAAGATACTCACTCCCATTATCACTCTGAACTATCTTTATTTTGCGTTCAAATTGGTTTTCGATCATGTGAAAAAACATTTTAAATATCGTTTCAACCTCCGATTTTTCTTTCATGAGATAGGTCCAAGTAACCCGAGAGTGATCATCAATAAAGGACACAAACCAACGAACCACAGATACATTTTTAACTTTAGAAGAACCCCAAATATCGTTGTGTATGATAGAGAAAGGAGAGGTAGGTTTAAATTTAGTGGGAATATATGATTGTCTTGTATGTTTGGCAAGTTGACATGCATCATAGGTGAATGACGAGGGATGTTTATTCAGGAACAACTTAGGAAACAATTTCGCAAGATAGTAGAAATTCGGGTGTCATAATCGAAAATACCATAGAATGACATCATTGGAAAGAAGGGAAGAGGAAAAAACTGTAGACGTAGGACAACTGAGAATAGTTTTGTTTCGAGAGGATAGGCCATCAAGAATGTAGAGTCCATTGTGTCGCCTAGCATTGCCAATCACCATCCTCGAGTCTTGTGCCTGAAAAATACAACCAGACAGCCCAAAGTTAACATCACAATTCTCATCTTTAACAATTTTGCTAACCGACAGAAGATTGGAGGCTAGTTTTGGTACATAAAGAACATCAAACAGTACTAGATGATCATTTAATTTAATAGAACCACTTCCTGATACAATGGAGAGAGATCCATCAGCAACTTTGAAGATGATGCAAATGAATGTGGCTTGTACTCATGAAAAGGTCACGATTGCCTGTCATATGGTCAGAAGCACTAGAATCCACTATCCAACCCCCTAGATTGACTGTGTGGCCAAACAAGAAATTCTACCTTCTGTAGCAGGAAATGCAATAGAATCTGATTTGGAGAATATTTGACCAAACATCTGTTGGAGCTACACAATCTGTTGCTTACTGAAATTGCAAGAAGAATTATCATGCACAGTAACATGTGTTTTTCTCAGGGCTTTGACCCGTTGGGATTTCCACTCTGCTGGTCTCACTGATTGAGACGGAATGGGAAAAAGAGACGCATCTGAAAGGGTAAAATCAGATGGACGAGAGCTTACTAGAAAGCTAATTGCAGAAGCAACAGGTTCTCCTGTAGCCATGTTTTCTAATTAGGGAAGAAAGGTCGAGAGAAGAGAGGAAAAAATTGAAATTTGGAAGAAATGATCGACCTAAACTGATACCATGTTAGAATCAGAGAACATTTTAGAGTGTTTCTCTGTTAAATCTTATTTCAAAAATGCTGTAAAGAGTACTCCTTTTATAGGCTTTACAAGTAGTTAACCTAGAGTAGTTTACCTAAGAGATATAATTCTTATCCTTTAATGAGAAAGAGTTTATCTAGATTTAGACTTTTAAATTCAAAATATTAGGTGAGATAAGATAAGATTACAACATTTAATTTACATCCAATATCCTACAGTTCTTGCCCGAGAATTTGAAACAAAGGACTTGGGGAGTCTAAGGTATTTTCTGGGTATGGAAGTAGGAAGGTCAAGAGAAGGTTTAATCGTCAATCAAAGGAAGTACATCCTAGATCTTCTTACAGAAATTGGGATGCTTGGATGCAAGCCAGCCGAGACACCCATGGACCCAGGGTTGAAGTTTAACAAAGAAGAAGCTGGTAATCCAGTTGACAAAGAACTCTATCAAAGGTTAGTTGGAAAATTGATTTATGTTTCTCTAACAAAGCCAGACATTACATACTCAGTGAGTGTTATAAGCAGCACATGAGTGATCCTCGAGAAGAACATTTGGAGGCAATTAACAGAATTTTGAGGTACCTAAAATTCACACCTGGTGCTGGGCTAATTTTCAAGAAAAATCCATATAGAACAGTGAAGGTATACATGGATTCAAGCTGGGCAGGAGAGCTCGCTGATAGAAGGTCGGTTAATGGATATTGTGCTTACATTTGGGGCAACTTGGTTACTTGGAAAAGCAAAAAGCAGGCTGTGGTGTCAAAGAGTAGTGCTAAGGCGGAATTTAGGACATTAGCTCTTGGAATATGTGAAGGAATATGGATAAAGAGGCTTCTCAAAGAGCTGGAGTTGGATGAAAAGACTGAGTTCGAGATCTATAATGGCATCCAGTCAGCAATGAGTATTGCTAAGAATCCAGTGCAACATGACAGAACAAAACACATTGAAATAGATAGGCACTTTATCTATAAGAAACTGAATGGTGGTATTGCACAGCTAAACTATATTCCTACCAGAAGCCAGATAGCTGACATCTTTACTAAGGCACTTCCAAGAGTTATTTTTGATGAGTTCACATCCAAACTGGGTATATACAACATATACACAGTTTGAGGGGGAGTGCTAGTTAGTATGCATAACCGTGTGTTGTAGGAGTTTTAGATAGAGTAGGGGTTGTATGTTATCTTTACTTTATCTTAACTAGTAGTTTGAATTTAAATTTGATCTTTGTAAAGGATAAGAGTCTTATCCTATAGGTTAACTACTTGGTGTTAAACACCTATATAAAAGTCTATATAATAGACTCCTCTTTCACTAATGAATGATAACAAGTAGAGTGCAGTAAAACTCTGTTTCTCACAGAGACATCTCAGTATCACAGAGGGAATCTAGAAGGCATCTCAGGAGAGATGCAGAAACCAACAACTGCATTTTATCAACAATGGTTGTGCAAGAACATCATGGTTTTGTCCTCACTACTCGAATCAGAGACTCCCGAGAAAGGGGAGTATTTTTCTCTAAAGAACAACACGTGAAATTTGAGTTGTTGTCAAAGAGACTTTTTTCAGCAAAGATGCTGATCTATTTGCATTTTAATGCAAAATCTCATACCTCCGTCTCAGAGAAGGTCTTCAATAGAGCAAATTTGCTCCCACAACAAGGCATCGCATCCAAGATCCAAGCTGGTGCTTTATTGTACTTGCTCACAGCTTGAGGGGAGTGTAGATTGCCAACAGAAGATTTGGGAATGATATCCCATAATAAATGGCAACTGATATGTAGGAAATTATTTCTTAATATCTAAGTCAATGCAAACTGAAGAATACAGCCGTAAAAGATAAAATTTAAATATTGTAAATATTATTTGTTATTATCTGCTAAATTTTAGGATTAAGTCCAAAGGATAAAACTCTTATCTCCTAGCATTATCAAGGATTTTTATCTCTTGTATAGAGTTCTTATCTTTTAATTAGATTTAAATTTTAAATTAAGTAATTTGATTGTAACATAACTCTCTTGTATTCAGCCTATTTAAAGGCTTTGTACCGATACATTATTCAAGTCAATACATTGAGAATTCATTCTCTCTACAAAACAGTTTCTCTATTATTAACATGGTATCAGTTGCTTAGGTTTTTTTTCCGATCCACAAAACCTTGAGGATGCATACCTCTCCAACATTTAAAATTAGTTTAGGGTCTGATCAAACCTTCCCACTAGCAGATCTGGCGTATAGTTTATGCAGCAGCAGCCAAAAGATCAACAGCGAGCAGCTTGGGGAATAAAAACAAATGGCTGGGAAGCCATCAGTAAAAATTAATCAAAGCATGACCATGGCAGCAAACGAAGGTAGCATTTCCTTTGCAAATACTGCTGGTAACAAAAATCTCATCCCTTAGATAGTCGATTCTGGGGCTACTGACCATATGACAGAAAATGAAAGTCTATTTCTTACTCTTAAAAAACAACATTGTCAAAAGAGTGTGAAGACAGCTGATAGCTCGATGACTGCAGTAGAAGGGATTGAGACAGTTTACGTTAACAAAGACATTGTTCTTTCCTCTGTTTTATATGTTCCCAACCTAAAATGCAATTTACTCTCAGTCAATTGATTCTGTGATGTTTTCCAGTGTTTCACTCAGTTTGATTATGTTGGTTGTGTTTTTCAGGAAATGGCTTCGGGAAAAGAGATTAGCAATGCTAAGCTATGTCGTGGCCTTTATCTTCTTGAAGGTTAACCTTTCCCAATGGACAAGTTCACTCAAGTTGCACCTTTAAATCCGTTTGTTTACCCTATCAAATTTCTAGTTTAAGTTCAAGTGAAATTTTGCTATGGCATTTTCGACTAGATCATCCTAGTTTTTTTATCTTCAAAAATTGTTTCCTAAATTATTTCTCACTAAAAAGCCAGCTTCATTTACTTGTGATGTCTGTCAAATTGCCAAGCATAAAAGATATTCTTACTATCCATCTTATAAAGCTTCACAACCTCTCTCATTCACAGTGACATTTGGGGTCCTTCTAATGTTAAGTATATCTCAGGGGCTCAGTGGTTTGTTTCTTTCATTGATGATCACACTAGGACAACCTGGACTTATCTTATGAAAACAAAATCTGAGATCGATGAGATCTTTAAAAAAATCTATTCTATGGTTGAAACTCAGTTTTGCAGTAAAATTAAGATATTCAAGAGTGATAATAGGAGTAAATTCTTTACTAAAACTTTGGAGTAGCCGAGAGAGAATCGACATCAGCAAAATGGAGTAGCCGAGAGAGAATCGACATCTATTAGAGGTTACTAGGGCCCTCTTATTTTCTTCTAATGTCCCTAAGCATTTTTGGGGAGAGGCGTTGCTTCATGCTACTTTTTTAATTAACAGGTTACCTAGTAGAGTTCTGGGGTTCAAAACACCAAGGGAGGTATTTCTTCAAACTTTTTCTTCCTTCAAACCAATGTCATGTACTCTGCCCATTAGAGTTTTTGGTTCTTGTGCTTTTGTTCACATCTCTAAACAATTTCGGGGTAAGTTAGATCCTAGGGCCATCAAATGTATTTTCCTAGGATATTCTGCTCAAAAGAAGGGATTTAAATGTTATTCTCTTGTCACTAGAAAATTTTATGTTTCTATGGATGTTTCATTTCATGAATCTCAACCTTTTTTCTCATATTTTCAAATTTAAAGGGAGAGTTGGAATGAATTTCAGCCTCAACAGATTCAGTTACCTCTAAATGAACCTACTGTTATACCTACCCCTATTCCAACATAGGATCATATCCTTGAATCTACTATGATACAAGATCATGTTCTTGAAACTTTACCTCCTATAGTTGAATCCGTACCAAAAACTCCATTAAATCTTCCTTATGAGAACCAACTTGAAATCAGAGAACTCAGTGTCTATACAAGGAAGAAAATGAGGCCTATTCAGGACACTACACACCTTAGGACTGCTCAAGAACTGGAACCGATCCCATTGTCTTTGGAGGAGGAGGAAGGTATGGAAAATTTGAATAATAATGATATTGAACATATTGATACATCTGACTTACCCATTACTAGAATTAGTCTCTTTCCTAGTTTAGAAGTTACCTAAGTTAAGACATAGGCTTGTATATTTATTTGAAAGTTTCTTGTATGTTATGTATGAGAGAAATACAATAAAATTCATGGCTTTTGACATGGTATCAGAGCCACTCATTTTTGGGTCTTAATTCTCTTGTTGAACAATTTATTTTAGTTCGTGTCATCCCTTGAGAGAGTAGGGTATTTGATTGACAAAATATAGTCGATGAGGTTGATTACAGCAGTACTGAAACTGCTATAAGAAGCACAATGAGTGAGGGAAGTCACTCTAATCCGATAGGTGACTTACAAAACATACAAGCTGCCTATAGATTAAATGGTAAGAACTACCTTAAGTGGTCACAATTGGTTCGAACCTTCCTAAAAGGAAGGGGTAAACTCAGTCATCTCCTTGGAACGAGTCCTAAAGAAGTAGATCCCAGATTCGAGGCTTGGGATGAACAACACTCATTAGTTATGTCTTGGTTATGAAATTCAATGGTGCTTGAAATTAGTGATACCTGCATGTTTCTTAGAACAGCCCAGGAGATATGTGAGGTTGTAAATCAAACCTATTCGAAGGTTCGAGATGTTGCCCAGATTTATGAAATCAAGAGCAAGATTTCATCCACCAAACAGGGAAACAAATCAATTACAGAATATTCTAATCTGCTGTAGAATCTTTGGCAGGAAATGGACCACTATCAATGTATTCAGATGAAATGCAGTGAGGATGCAACAATTCTAAAGAGGTTTGTCGAAAAATATAGGATTTACGATTTTCTTGCTGGGCTAAATATAGAATTTGATGCAGTGAGAGTCCAGATTCTAGGAAAAGAAGATCTGCCCTCATTAAATGAAACTATTTCTATCATTCGTGCTGAAGAAGGAAGAAGAAGAGTGATGGTGGTTGAAAACAATCAGATAGAAAGTTCAGCCTTGGTTACTAGGGCAGTTCCTGAAGGACCAACACGTCTGGAACAACAAAATATTAAAGGCAGACCAGAAGCAACAAGGATTGTGAACAAGGACTCTTTATGGTGTACTTATTGCAAAAAACCTCGCCACACCAAAGAAAAATGATGGAGGTTACATAGGAAGCCTCAGTCAGCAAGTAAGAACTTCACAGAGAAATGAAGCTTTGCAAGGGGACAGAGCAGAGCTTATGCAATCAAACAGGTGGCTAAGGAGTCAAATGAACAATCTGTTGAGTTTAACCGAGAAGTAGAAAAATTGAAGAACCTACTGGAATCTTTAGAAAAACCATCCTCTACAGGTACATGCAATCTGATTTTTTTAGGTATATCCTCTTCCTTTTCTCAGGACTCTAATGCCTTGGAATCATCCACCCACATACCTACCCAAAACTCCTGGTAATTGACTCAGGAGCCACTGATCATATGACTAATTCATCACTAAAATTCCTCACCTACACACCCTGCCCTAGCAACAAGAAAATCACAGTTGCAGATGGTACTATGGTGACAGTTGCTGGTCAAGGAGATATAGCCATTAGTAAAACCCTACTGCTTAAAAATGTCCTACATGTGCCAAAGCTATTTACTAGCCTTATTTCTATTTCGAAGCTTATCAAAGATACTAACTGTAGTGTTTTGTTTCATCCTACACAATGCATTTTCAGGAGCAAGAAACGAAGAGGATGATTGGGCGTGCTAGGGAAATAAATGGCCTATACTACCTTGAAGATCTTGGTGGACCAACTAGAGTTTTGATTACTCAACCATTGTCTTTTTTATCCGAATCTACGACCAATAAAGACTAAATCTGGCTACATCATTTTCGCCTTGGTCACCCACCTTTTAGACTTTTAAAAACTATGTTTCCCTCCTTGTGTAAATCCTTAAATATTGAAGAATTTCATTGTGAAGTTTGTGGACTTGCAAAGCATAAATGTTGTTCTTTCCCAACAAGTAATAACCAGACCAACAGTCCCTTTACTCTTATTCATAGTGATGTTTGGGGGCCTTCTACTATTCCTAACATAACTGGAGGTAGATGGTTTGTGTCTTTTATAGATGATTGTACTAGGGTTACTTGGATTTACCTACTAAAACAAAAATCAGATGTTACCTCTACCTTTAAAAATTTCTACACCATGGTTAAGACTTAGTTTGGGACTGAAGTAAAGAGAATCAGATCAGACAATGCCAAAGACTACTTTAACCAAGTCCTATCCCCTTATTTCTTAGAAAAATGTATAATCCATGAATCCTCGTGTAAATACTCCCCAACAGAATGGGGTAGCAGAAAGAAAGAATGGACTTCTTGCCATGACTAGAGCTCTTTTATTTCAAAACAAGGTCCCTAAAAGGTACTGGGGGAAGGCTGTGTTAACTGCCACTTACATAATAAACAGACTACCCACTAAAGTCCTTGCATCCCAAAGTCCCCTTCAAACCCTTACAAATTTCTTTCCCAATTCCAGTCCATCTTTTAAACTAAAACTGAGGGTATTTGGATGTATTGCTTTTGTTCACATCCATTCTCAAAGCCGAGGTAAACTTGATCCAAGGGCTGTGAAATGTATATTTATTGGCTATTCCTCAACTCAAAAGGGCTACAAGTGCTACCACCCACCTACAAGGAAATACTACACCTATGCCGATGTCACTTTTGTTGAAAAGAAAGAGTTATTTTACAGTCCCTTATCTTCAGGGGAGATATCTTTTAGGGAAGATAAGGATGCAGATTTGTTTTTACTTCAGCCCCTTATTGATCTTTCTACTCATACTCCTACCCCTATATATCCTACTCCATCTTCTTTTACTCAATCTTCTCCTCAATCAGAACCTAATACTCCTACTCCTCAAACTCTTCAAACAAACATTAATACCCCACAGCCCAATATTCAAGGCACTACTTGGCCCCTAAGGACCTATTCGAGGAGGAAGACACCTATGCAGATTCAATCATCCCCTTCTCCTGCTCCTGCTCCTACTCCTATACAATTTGAGGTACATTCTGAAACTCCCTCTGAACAAAATGAGGCTAAAATGCTATATCTGCTTCTGATTTTGAATTTCCCATTGCTCTTAGAAAAGGAAAAAGAACCTGCACCGCCAAACACCCCTTCTATTTGTTTATAACCTACAAAAACCTATCTCCTAATCACAAAGCCTTTCTTACTAGCCTAAATGACATTACTACTCCTAAAACAGTATCCGAGGCATTAGAAAACGAGAACTGGAAAAAGGCAATGAAAGAAGAAATGGAGGCACTGAAGAAGAATAATACATGGGATTTAGTGAAGCTGCCAGAAGGGAAGAAAATAGTAGGATGCAGATGGGTGTTTACTGCCAAGTATAAGTCAGATGGTTCTTTGGAAAGGTACAAAGCAAGATTGGTGGCAAAGGGGCGCTCTCAAACCTATGGAATCGACTATCTTGAAACATTTGCCCCAGTTGCAAAGATGAATACAGTGAGGGTCCTACTTTCCTTAGCAGCTATTTAGGGATGGAGTTTGCAACAGTTTGACATTAAGAATGCCTTCTTGCATGGGGACCTTGAAGAGGAAGTGTACATGGATATTCCACCTGGATTTGGTTCGAATACTGGACAGGCAGTTTGTAGATTGAAGAAAGCTCTATATGGACTAAAGCAGTCTCCAAGAGCTTGGTTTGGAAGGTTTACTAAAGTAATGCTAAGACAAGGTTTCAATCAAAGCCAGGGTGACCATACTCTGTTCATGAAGCACTCTCCTTCAGGGGGAGTAACTGTATTATTGGTGTATGTGGATGATATAATTGTTATAGGAAACGATTTTGAAGGAATTGATAGTTTAAAGAAGTGTCTTATTATAAAAGAGTTTGAGGTGAAGGAGCTTGGAAGATTAAAATACTTCATTGGTATTGAGGTGGCACACTCACAACAAGGAATTTTTATATCTTAGCAGAAGTATACTTTGGACTTGCTGAAGGAAACTGGAAAATTTGGATGTAAACCAGCAGAAACTCTTATAAAAGTCAATCACAAGCTTAGAGAGACAAAGGAGGATGATATGACAGTTGACATAAGTTCATTTTAGAGACTCGTGGGAAGGCTTATCTATTTGTCACACACCAGACCAGACATAGCATATGTTGTTGGAGTTGTGAGCCAATTCATGCACAATCCTAAGGAATCACACCTAAGGGTTGTAGTCCAAATTTTGCAGTACTTGAAGGGCACACCAAGCAAAGGAATTCTGTTTAGAAGAGGGGGGAACTTGACTCTGGAAGCATACACAGATGCAGACTATGCAGGATCCATAAGTGATAGAAGGTCAACCTCAGGCTACTGCACTTTCTTTGGAGGAAACTTAGTTACTTGGAGAAGCAAAAAACAGAATGTGGTGGCTAGATCCAGTGCAGAAGCTGAATTTCGCGCCATGGCATTGGGAATTTGTGAGTTATTATGGCTGAAGATGATTTTAGAGGGGGAGTGTTAGAGATTCAGCTTGAGGGGGAGTGTCAAAGAAAGTTATTATGGCCCGGGTCAAAAAATTGAAATTTTCGGCTACATCCATGACCCAGCTTGAGGAGGATTGTCAGAGATTAGATTCCTAAATTAAGGAGATTGAGTAAGATTTGTAAATATCTTTTATATGTTAGGATTCCTATCTCTAAGAGACTGTTTTTACTAGAATTAGTCTTTTTCCTAGTTTAGAAGTTACCTAAGTTAAGACATAGGCTTGTATATTTATTTGAAAGTTTCATGTATGTTATGTGTGAGAGAAATACAATAAAATTCATGGTTTTTGACAGTACAAGTCATCCGATACAAAGATGTGTGGCTTACGGAAAACTAATGCCTTCTTTCAAGGCTTTCACAACCAAGATTGATAATATCCAGATCCCTCAAACATACATGAAGCCTTGAAGGATCCGAGATGGAAAAAAGCTGTAGAAGATGAGATTCAAGCACTGCAAGAAAATAAAACCTGGGTGATGACTTCTTTACCTCCAGGAAAGAAGGTTGTAGGCTGTAAATGGGTATTTACAGTTAAATATAACTCGAATGGGAGCATTGAGAGGTTCAAAACAAGGCTGGTTGTAAGGGGATTCACTCAGTCCTATGGGATTGATTATCAAGAGACATTTGCTCTAGTGGCAAAACTCAATACAGTCAGAATCTTATTATCCCTTGCTGCGAATTTAGACTGGCCTCTTCATCAACTAGATATAAAGAATGCCTTCCTAAATGGGGATCTAGAAAAAGAGGTGTACATGCAAATGCCACTTGGTCTAGATGAAAACTCAGATCCAACTAAGGTATGTAAATTGTTAAAATCACTCTATGGTCTTAAACAATCACCTAGAGCATGGTTTGGCAGATTTACCAGGGCTGTTATAAAAGCTGGTTACCTTCAATGCCAAGCTGATCATACTATGTTCATCAAGACCTTTTCTGAAAATAAAAAGGCTATTTTAATAGTCTATGTTGATGATATAATCATCATAGGTGATGGTGTTCTGGAAATCAGAAAATTAAAAGAGTTCTTGGCTACAGAGTTTGAAATAAAAGATCTGGGTCAGTTAAGATACTTCCTAGGAATGAAAGTGGCGAGATCAAATGTTGGGATTGTGATAAATCAGAGAAAGTATGTTCTAGATCTTCTTTCAGAGACAGAGATACTAGGTTGCAAGCCTGCTGAAACACCAATGGAGCATAATCTAAAGTTTAGAACTGACAACAATAGAGATCCTACTAATAGGGAACAATATCAGAGGCTAGTTAGTAAGCTTATTTATCTATCACTTACACGACCTGATATTTCTTTTTCAGTTGGTATTGTTAGTCAGTTTATGAATGATCCTAGAGAAGAGCATTTAGAGGCAGTGTTCAGATTTCTGAGATATTTGAAGATGACACCAGGCATGGCTTAATTTTCACCAAAAATGAGAACAGAAAAGTAGAAGTCTTACAGATGCAAGCTGGGCAGGAGAGCTTACATCTAGAAGATCTACAAGTGGATATTGTGCTCTAGTCTGGGGAAATTTAGTGACATGGAGAAGCAAGAAACAATCTGTAGTATCAAGAAGCAATGCAGAAGCAGAATTTTGAGCCTTGGCTAATGGAATTTGTGAAGGGATTTGGATTCAAAGATTGCTATCAGAACTAAAACTCAATCACAGTAAAGATTTTGAACTTCATTGTGATAATCAGTCAGCGATTAGTATTGCTAAGAATCCTGTACACCATGATAGAACAAAACACGTAGAGCTAGATCGTCACTTTATTTCTGAGAAGATCACTAGTGGGACAGTCAAGCTAAATTTTGTTCCATCTCACAAACAACTAGCCGATGCACTCACCAAGGCACTTTCAAGAACTACCTTTGATGAGCTCACATCCAAGCTTGGTCTCTACAATGTGTATTCACCAGCTTGAGAGGGAGTGAAGAATACAGCCGTAAAAGATAAAGTTCAAATATTGTAAATATTATTTGTTATTATCTGCTAACATTTTAGGATTAAGTCCAAAGGAACTCTTATCTCCTAGCATTATCTAGGATTTTTATCTCTTGTATAGAGTTCTTATCTTTTAGTTAGATTTAAATTTTTAATTAAGTAATTTGATTGTAACATAACTCTCTTGTATTCAGCCTATTTAAAGGCTTTGTACCGATATATTATTCAAGTCAATACATTGAGAATTCATTCTCTCTTCAAAACAGTTTCTCTATTATTAACACAAACATCAAATAAGAATAAAATCTATGCAATTAATGCAGAAATCAATGGTTATTCTTATATAATTAAGACTTTCCTATATTAGGTACTCTTTGTAAACTATAAATAAATGTTACTTCTGTCAATAGCAATATCAAGTAATATAAAAAAATACAGGAAAATTCATTCCTTTATCTCTATTTTGGTTATATCGTTAAACTCTAGCTTTTCACTTTTATTGTTCATTCTTCACCGTCGTTCATCTTCTCCGGCAACTATGCCAGAATTTTCACATGATCTGCAGGGATAAAAATTCCCTAAAAGATCGAAGAAGAAAAGAAGTGATTTTAGCAGTTTTTTCTTCTTCACCTTCTATTTGGAGGGGAGGAGGTTCAGCACCAAAATATGACAACAAGCAAAAGAATCCTAACGAATCAGTATTCACAGCAAAGGATTAAGAGATTCAACATAAATCAGTAAAGCAGCAGCAGGAGCAGGAGCAGGAGCTGAAAGAGTTACGTTGAAAAGATGATCAGAATAGTTGCAACAGAAATATATATATATATCTTTTATAAACAACTTTACATTCTTTCCCTTAAAATATAAATCCAATATTGAAGTTGAAACCCTTCATAAGAATAACAAACACATTATTACTTTTCCTACTACACCAGGGTATGCTAAACTGATCAGATTTTACCATTATGCTCTGTTAGAAAGGCAACCAGCGTAATGTTGCTAAGTAGCGTAAACCTTTATACAAGAAATAGGACTTCAATTTCCATATAACACACCCATGACACCTTCACGTGTCATGAATTATTTTGCTCTATACAAGTAGACTTTCCTGTGTTTCCCTGACTCAAACCCATAAAATTACTTGCAAAGGAGCAAACTTACTGTTGCTACCAAAGGTCGCCCTCAAAGGTTTAGAAATTAAAACTCCAGTACGTGGACTCAGAAAAAGATTTAAAGAAAAATAAAAGTTTAAATGAAAAAAAAGAAGAGTTTAGGTCAGAAATGTTCAGCGGAACTTACTCTTTTCCACTTCTTCGGCATCAACAAAAACGGAGAATCTCTCCTCATGGGCCAGCTCAATTCAAAGCAAGTAGGGGACCTATCATATAAATTATAAATAAGAACAAGATTGTAAATCCGCTCATCAGTATGCCAAACTTCACCATATCAATATGCTTAAAGAGAAGGTGTTACGAACCAAAAGTATTCATTGAAATCGTCATAATTACGCCATGATGAATGTGCAGCTTTCCCGTTACTGTTTCTAGCAGCGAAACAAAAAATCATATGAACAACAATTTCCTAGAATATTTTGACCAAATAAAAAGAAAAAACGACTAATCAGGTCTATTTTTTCTCAGCGAGCAAGAAAACCAGAATGATTCTTTCACAGGAACTACATTAATTACAAAATGAAAGGTGCAAATCACACACACAAAACACAACTAAAAAACAAAATACCAAAAACTAAAGACCATAGTCAAAGATTAATGGAAGCACTAAATATAAGCAAATAGCAACACAAACATGCCCTGAAGAAAGAGGATGTATAGAAAGTACAAATGGAACTGACCGCTGCCATCGTATCATATATAGGACATATGATTTGCTCAAGGAAGGACACGGAGCTACTCTCAGTGGTACAACTTAGAGCAGGATTAGCTTCTCCATGATCCTATATCGCATCTGGAACACCAAAATAAGAACATTACTAATAAAAGCTCATAATAGGAAGTACAAATTAAATAACATCAACTAAGAGCTGAACAAACTCACATGATGGAATATATAGAAAATACACTCGGGTAGAAAACGGACATTTGCAGCTTCGCCCCAAATGAGAAAGTACAATGAAACAAAAAACAACTTCATGTCCCTATTAATAGCTTCCAAACTGCAGAACACAAAATTAGCGTTCAATCTAGCAAGTAAATTAAAATGAAAAACTTCAATGTATCAGGACAAAAGTAGCAACCTATTCCAAGCCAGCCTTATCCGCAAGTATTTGCTAGGGGTGTTCAAATCCAGGTACCTGGGTATTCGGGTACCCGAGATATCGGGTAGTTAAAAAATTGGCTCGTGTCCCGACCCGGGTATTGCGGGTACCCAGAATTTGCGGGTATTCGGGTACCCTAATATAAAAATATTTTTTTAATATAAAAATATATATTTTTTAGTTTAATATAAAAATATAAAAAATTAATATTTTTTATTAGTTTAATATAAATATATATTAAATATAAAAAATATATTAATTTTAAATATATCCGGGTACCCGAAAATTTTAATTTTTTTGACCCGGGCCCGACCCGAGAAATGACGGACTGGGTACCCAACCCGAGTAAAAAAATTCCGGGTAAATACCCAGTTATTTATTTTCAGGTAGTCGAGTCGGTCGGGTATTTTTGAACACCCCTAGTATTTGCACCATTTGATGTAGTTATCCAGCACCTTCAAGAAAACCTCATTGATTGCTTTCTCATCAAATTTCTAGAAAAAATGGAAATTTTGATAAGAAAAATAATTCCATCAGCAAACTGCAAGCTACTTCAGATGCCTAACAAAAAAATAAACAAGAGCACAATGCCAAACAAAATTAAAAGTTCCAAACTGCAAAGTAAAGCACCTAACCTAACATACTATCCAAACAATTCATCCAATCCCTTATTGACATGCTCTTTGATAAATATGGGTCAGTTTAGGAGCTTCTAAAATCCGTAGATATGACTATACAATTTCATTAAAAAGAAGGAAAAAAAAGTAATGGGAAATATCTTAAAACACCAGACATCCAGGTTTAAAAAGAAGAGCTTGACAATACATAAAATTTAGCATGTTTGTATGTAATTAGATAACCATTTCCAATAACTAGGCAGGAAGTAAATCCTTAACATAAAATGTCAAACAGTTACGCTTCAGTTTTCAAGGATATTTAAAGTTAAGCATCCCATCTCACATAACATGTAAATAAAATTGGTATTTTAGAGCATAGCCACCCACATCAGGAGTTCCCTTTCAATAATCCAGCAACTACAATTTTGATGCGTGCAAATATGGCAATACTATTCTGATTGATTTTGTAAAATATAAATGACTAACAGAAAAACAAAAACAATGAATGAAAAATGTCTATAAAATTCTTTTGAACTTACTGGATCAGCTTCGACAGGTATGCCAAATCGAGATTGTGCATTTGCTACAGTAAGAACAACATTCTCACGCTGGTTCCTTACATTGTCTTTCTGAGGGGGAAAAAGAATTTATGTTAATCATCAATGAAATGTAGAGATGACAACGGACTGACGGTGGAATAAAAGAAATATCAAAAACGTTTTTAGACTCATAACATACATAAATACAAACCAGTCAATAATTAAGTGTTCTTCGACAATCATAATGAACATTAACATTCTACAAATAATGCTCCAGGTTTACATCAGATTCTACCAATTCAATTATAAAACATAAGGCCAATTCAGGCATCTACTTCTTCACTATGATTTTTCAAATCAAACAAAATAGGTCAAAACAGAAGTGTATGATAAAAAGCAATAATTCACTTAACATTCATGCTAAAAGGGATAAAACTCAGGCATAGCTAGGACTAGTTTTATATATCCTTAACTATAATACATATATGTATATTAAATTTAACTACATAAATTATTGGTTTGGTTATATGCGTGATGATAAATACATCTACTAATATGTTCAAGTAGTACATTGTACATTAATATTTTATATATAATATTATATCTAATTTTATGAAGAAATTTATTTATCTAATTTCTTTTTAACCATTATCAATTATAAATAATTTTGAAAATAAAAATATAATCTAAAATATATTAATTTATCATTGGATATAATTAAAAATATTTTGGGCCTTCAAATCCATATAAAGTGTAATTTCTTTTTTTTTTTACATTTTACATTGTTTTTACTTTATTGTTTTTATCATACAATAAATCCACCAAATAGGTCGTCATAATGCCAGTTCAGCTAGACATGATAGAAACCCAAACGCATAAAGCAAGAACAACACAGCGGCTAAAGAAACTCAAGAATAACAGCTTGTCTAAATTCAAAACTCCCTTTCAGCACATAAACGGAAGGAAAGAAGAATTCAACCTCTATCTCTACCTAATCAATACTACGAGCAAATAAACTCAACCATCTATGAAACTCCTCGAAATCAAACACCACCTTACTCTCAAAAGTCACTTTCAAGGCTTTTTCCCTTACGTCCATAACTTAAATTGCCGTCAGATCACATGATTAAGTGACCACAATGATGTATATAGAACGAGTTAAAAGAAATTCTCAGAGCCGATTTTTTAAATTGAGGTTTAACGAGTAAAAAGAAAGGCTAACGCGGAGGCAAAAGAGAAAAATGGCGATGGAGTGAATTACTGATAAACCCTCAATTTTCTAAACCGTCTGATTAGATCAAAACTGAGGAACTATAAACTCTTAGAGAAATGAACGGATATGATTTGTTGCTGTAACTGTCCGCAAACAATATTTTGATACGAGTGTGTAAACAGAGGGCTTAAGGCTTAAGAATTTATCCAACCATGCTTGAATTCATACAAAAATAATATTCTAAACTATATTTTCCGGTGCAGAAAATGTTTTATGGAGTATAAAATAATATATTTATTTACTTTTTAAAAATCAAATTTTTACCCTTTTTTATTAAGTAGAAAGACAATTATATTTTTAAGGTAAATATCAGTATTTGAACTTATACAAGATGAGATAACATAAATATCATTGACCACTTAGTCAATCAATGAATATCAAAACTAATTTTTACTTAATTAATAATAATGTGGAAAACTGAGATGAAAGAGTCGCTCCCAAAATGAGTCTCTAAAATTTAATTCGGATTAGTTAATTAATGGATCAGACACCGATAGATTATAAAAAAAATAATTTTTACTTAATTTAATAATAATGATGGACGAAAGGTAAAGAATATATATTAAAGCTCATTAGTAATATGTTTGATTTTTATGTACTAGTTTTTAGTAGCTTTATTTTAGGATTACACAAAAATTTGTCAAAAACGAAATTACCCTTATAATAATGTTAATAATAATGAAATTACTCTTATAATAATATTAATTATCATTTAAAACCTGTTGTTTGGTCTAACAACCAGCAGAGTTCATCTCTCGATTTAGGTTAAAGATTCGAGCCACCATATTGACAAGGTGGTATGTAAGTGTGTGAGTTTGTATCAAATTATAGTAATCATCAGTTATAAAAAAAAACATTTTTTTTATTTAATCGGACACCAACTCATTTAGGTTTTTCAGGAATCAATCATTTGTTAAACAAAACAAGGAGAAACATCAAATATGACCAATTTTTTTACATCAACTAGACCCAAAACATTAAACTTCCTCGACACACTCGTTCCCAAAGCCATTCGGAGAATCAGTACGCAAGCCATTCTTATCAACACAAACATCTTGAGAAACATAATTCAAAGTGAAATAGTCTGCCTGAGACAAAACTACTATCGATAACAAATAAAGTGTCTTATTAGCATCCAGACACGTTGAATTAAAGGACACAAAGCAATAAAAAATCTGGGACAAGGCCACCAAATTCAGTCATATCATTGCGAGCAACTAATGATAGGCATGCGATAAGGACCTTTACACGATCAGTTTCCACATTGATCAAAATTCAACCTTTTTGAAATTTGTTAATTGACCAGGTGGCTAAAGATGCTCATGTTGCTCTCAGCTTGTGTGGGTTCGAATCCTGACATTTGCTTTTGGAATATAAAACATCTCTACTTAACAAAAAAAATACATCCTTTTTAACCACAACAAAGCTTCTTCCATTCTTGCAAATAATTACGAGCAAATTCAATGATTTTAGAACCAGTGCTAGTAAATCATTGTAATGGAACCACAAACTCCATATCACTAAAAAGCACCTTTCTCGCAAGTCAAAATTGGTCAGGGTAATAATATACAACAGAAATTTGACAATTGAATCAAAAGAGTTATCAATGCCCACAAAACTCCAAACTACAACAACTACAGTGCGTTTAACCAAAACATGAGTTAACTCTTCTAAAAGACCACAACAACGATAATTGTGGTCAGTCTAACAACCCTTCTAAATAAGCGGACTCTTACCATGGATCAAGTTTTGCAAACATCTCCAAATGAATTGCTTGATTTTTGGACGAAGTGAAACAAATCATACCTTATTGAAGGGTTTCCCAATTCTCTAACTTGAATTGAACTTTTCGAGGACAAGGTTTAACCTTTACAACATTATCTTTTCAAAGGATAAGATAGAATCTTGTTGGAAAATATTACTGCGAAATGAAACCATTAGCACTGACTGGATGAAATAAAGCAATTGAAAGAGATCAAACCATTTGTTGTGTCGTGGTATGAAACCATTTGCTGTGGCGTGGTATGACCACTGCCTTAGAAGCAAATTCGCCCCCATTGGTGTAATCGTTGCACTGGACGATGCCCACGAGGTTAACACAGCGCCTTCAAAATTCGTACACCCGAATTTTGAAGTTGGACAAAATGGCATTGTCCCTCTCTTCTCGATAGCATGAAACACATGAGAGTGTTTTTGAGATACACAAAAAGTGAATCTGAAGCCTTCTATTTATAGGCCGAAAGCTGGGGTAAAATCGTCAAATCACTCACAACAATAATGTAAATGTCATATTAAATATGATTTAAATCACGTAATTGTCATATTAAATATGCATTAAATGAGTGATTAAGTCATGTAATTTCCATATTAAATATATAGTAAATGAGTAATTAAATCATGTAACTGCCATCTTAAATCTGTAGTAAATGAGTGAAAACCTTCTGAATTTTCTCCACCAGCCACAAATGTGCAGATAAAATGAATTTTGAGGAGAAATACCATGAGAAGAGCAATAGCGAAATTAGCCACTTAAGTACTAGTGAACGTATCTAGAGCTAATACGTAGTGACGATGAGCGATACTTCTCTTTGACAAGTGAACAAATTTTAAACTTGTAAAGATGGGGGTAAACTCATGACACGCGACTAACCTCATTCATCCACTAAGTCCGCATAAATCAACAAATATATTTATACATATATGTATATGTATATAGCCACACCTCAGGATTCTAGTAAGTGTACTAGAAAGACAACCAACGTCTTTCATAGAAGATGACAAATTCTTTTCACTTACATAGGTAATTTTATAAGGTATATCTCAACATAAACCACCTGAATTAGGGCTATGAAATCATTAAGAGCTTTTCTATAAGCTTAATCTCACAATAAAATAGGTGAATTCTTCAAGTTCATTTAAATACGAACCACCCTAAATATGGGATAAGAATTCATTAAAAAAAATTAACATCTTTTATCGGTGAATTCGATATGTCATTCTCAAATTGGATCACCCAAATCTTGGGATTGAATTCACTAAGAGTATAAGACTCATCCTTCTTAGCGGTGAATTCATATAGTCCTTATAAAACTCAGCCTTCTTAGCGGTGAGTTCATATAGTCCTTCTCAATAAGACCACCCAAACACTGGGTTATGAACACATTAAAAGTAGATATTCATCCATATCGATAAATTCGTCAAGTTTTTCTCACTGAGACCACCCAAAGGGCTATGAATTTATTAAGAGCAAAAGCTCAACCTTTATGTGTATAATGTTCGCCACATGGATAAATTAGTATGTACACTATGAGTCTCTTCAAGGTTTAGTCCACATTAAACTCAAAATGCTAAGTTGGGTATCCACCATATTTCCATGGTTTCGTTGTGACCACATTGAACTTTGAATGCTAAGTTGGCCATTCACCATGAATTCCCCAGTCAATGGGTTGAGATTCATCCCCTCAGCGAGTCAAGAACCAATCTCCCACTTAACCTCTTGGTTAGTGGTTTAGCTAGGTTCTCATAAGTCATCTAGAAATCTAAAATGAGTGGTCCATCTTTATAAATTCATGTATTCTTATGATACATCATTTTCAGACACCCCACATTTTCAAAGTGTCTTAGTCAAAAAAATTGACTTAAAGAGTCAAAAAATATTTCCATCTACTATGACCAAATGAATTTATCTTAATAAGAAAATATTACTCTTAATTTCTACATTAAGTTAAAGAGTATCATTGAGTCATAGTATTTTATAAATTGGAATAATGAGTATAGTAATAAATAATGCACTGGGTTGGTATCTAGGAAAGAGAGGTGGTGCACTAGGCACGCTTAAATGCCAAGTCTATAATAGAACCAATCCTAGATATGCATATTATGTACTATAACAATACTTTCCAATAATCTATTTAGGAATTTTTCCGCAGATTGTGGAAATTGAAATCAACTCCTTGATAAGGATATTTAATTGGAGAATTTTTAATCCAACAATATTTGCTCATACTCAATCATAGAGCTTACCTTATCATTGTTGGTTATCCATAATAAAATTTATGTCAACAAATCTATGAGCCAATTAACTTCTTAGCATCCCACTTTATTCATATTTAAAATCCCACTTATCGAGTATTAAAAAAATACTCATCTGCAAAATATATGTAACTCATTTTCATAGCTTACATGTGCATTTATTATCCGGCATATTTTCCGACTAATCAGGATAGGGTACTGCCAAAGTCCAATAAAAGGACAACCCTCTCACTCCAAATTTTTTCCATTCGCAACAGCAAGATTCAAAAACCATCATAAAAGAAACTCATCATGGATTCTCAAAACCATGAAACAATTGTTTGACTTTAATCAAACGTTGTAATTTCCAACTGATTATTCAATCATTCTCTTATCGATTGATAAAACCTCAATATTTGAATAAATATGATATTTATTGGTGGGTTTTTTCCTTTTTCCTCCATCGAATTTTTGCTAGACGTTAAAAATCGTAATTGTCACAATGAATTATAAATTCCATTAATCACATTAAAAGAGATTATTAGCACTTATAAAGGCAATTTAATTCGATAAGGTTGTTGTCACTGATTTTTGGCTCAAAAATAGAAAAAAAAGGAAATATATCAGCCCAAAATTCAAGCTATCAGATTCAGAAAAATAAAGGGGGAAAATCAAATCTGAATCCAAACAAATATGGAGGGGAATCATCGAATATGAGAAGCAATCAAAGAAAGGGGGAAGAAATCCAAATCAGCTCAGATTTGGGAAGCAATCACCAAAATTAAGGATTTTAATTTTATTCTTCATTGTAATTTAGGTATGAAAATACCTATAAATACAACTCTCGTTCCCCTTTGTAACTCACTCATTCGCTCACCACCACCACCACAACAAAATTCACTCACCACTCACTCTTGTAACTCATCACCCACACACCACTAGAGGCATCCGAAAATCACACAAAAATTCTCAAGTTTGTATTAGCATTTTCAAGTTGAATACAGGAGGAAAAGCTTGGTTTTTAGGTATCTTGCTCTCTTTTTTTGTTCTTTATTTATTTCTTTATTTCAAATTTAATTATAATTGAAGCAATTCTAACCCTTTTTAAAGTTTTAAAGATCCTTGTTCTCCATTTTCAATTTTTTACATGAACACTTGATGAATTCTTTAAAATAGGGTGTTTGATCTTTGTTTTAAAATAAAAGTGGGTGAATGTTGTTTTTGGGCTTGGTACCCATTTTAAACAAAAGTGGATCATTTAATTTTATTAAATTTCAACACCATTTTTATTCCATAAAGCTCTTTTTAAATAGACTTGGTACATTTTTTAAAAATTTGCTTTTAATTTGCTTACTAACATCTTATTTTTTGGGCCACCTATTTTTATCACATTCTTCAAAATTAAAAGTTTTAATTAATGTTTTTATAAAAATTGTCCGAACACCGTGTGTGTTGACTTAATTTTGAGAAGGATACACATAATTTAACATTTTATTAAATTCCTTCTTATTTCTCCATATTTTATTTAATTTTGTGAATTGAATTAATGTTACCTTTATATCGTTAATTTAAGATATTTAACTATTTTTTTAATTAAAGTATTAGTTTAGGTAAAACTCCTAGGTTTAGGTTCTCTAGTGTTACAGCTTTAGTTTAATTTAGAACCTTAAAGTTTGATAAAATTCTCTTCATCCAAAAATCATAAAATACACTTAATTACATCTGAACCCTAATATGTAAAATTTATATAGACAATTCTTTAGGCTAATAATAACTAACATAGAATAAATAAAAGCTTCAACACACTAATTATTTCTATGATTGCTTGTTAAAAAGTAAAATATAATTAATGCGGTGTCCTACCAAAAGGAGGTAACGGGTTAGCACCAGAAGTGTTGGTGGTGATTAAAGTTTACTCTCCGGATGGTAGGGCCATTAAAATGGAGTCATATTCATAAATGGACAATAATTTAAATTTTACACGAACTTGCAAATTTCGACATTAAAACTTTTTGTAATCGGCTATGTACCAATTTTTGGGCGTTGTGGGTGTGCTAACCCTTCCCCACGCATAACCGAACCCCGAACCCGTTTTTGAGTTTTCGCAGACCAAAATTGTTGTTTTAATAAAATAAAAATGATTTTATTAAAATGACATGTTTTTAGGTGATCCAATCACACCTTTAAAAAAGATTGGTGGCGACTCTGTTGTTTTGGTTTTATTTAAAAAAACGTCAAGACCTCATTAAAAAAAGGGTTGCGACAGCTTGGCGACTTCACTAGGGACATTTTTTGATTTTACAAAAAAAAGAGTCAGGCCACAAGCCGATTACACCTTGTTTTAATGTTGGAGTTTGCAAGTTCGTATAAAGTTTAACTTAATTGTCCATTTATGAATATGATCTCATTTTATGCAGTTAAAATTTTGGTTATAAGCTCTACACCTGAGCTTTGTCCTGTTCGTTTAAGTAGGGGGAAACGTTATTGCTCTCGTGGGAATACTAATTCTCCGTATGGGCCTAGTAAGTACATTCGGGCTCATATGGCCTATGTCTTCGTGAGGATATTGATCCTTTGTATGGACATAGGAAAATGGGTCCCCCTGAGTTAAACTTGATTCATTTGAAGCCTATAATGGGTGAGAATCAGGGGCCTTGCTACCCTTAGTAGGGGACAGCGATGAGAATTTGGGAACCTTTTAGAACCAAACCGTGTGTGAGAATCTAGAAGCCTACCCCATTAGAGCTGTGCGGAAGACCCTAAGTTTTAGAATTTGGTCAAAATTATTTCGTAGGAATAGTCTGTAGATACATGTCCAAAAATGTTGGAATGCACTGCCTAATTACTATTCATACAATGAAATTATTTTTGGACCTTTTATGTTCTTCGAAGTACTAATTCTTTCTTTTGTTTTGTATTGTTTTGCATATTTTATTGCATCCACATCTCATATCTAGAAGGGGTCGATTCTAAAGCACATTGCTCAAGTAGAAAATAGTTTTTGTGATGGATAGAAGACTCCTTCGGAAAAAGGAAGATAATGCGAGTGTACATTGCTAATCCGAGGTCAACCAGCGGGCACATAGAGAACAACATTCAAGACAAAGATCTCGGTCCTTGAAGATGCCAATAAAGGGGGCAATGACTATTGGTTTACGCGGCTTAGGGACAATGTCAGAAGGTTCCAAGAACGAGATAAATTTGACAAGAGCGTCATGACCCAGATACAAGACGTAGCTAAGCATGTAATGATGTTGGCTACAGAAGCTATGGCTCTTTGCAGTACATCAGGCCAGTGGGAGAAGTGGGACCAAGACTCTTGTGGCTAATTGAAGAAATAAAGGAGCTGGGCACTCGGGCTGAGATGTACTCGTATAAAAAGTCAAAATCTTTTGTAATAAGGAACTTCGATGTCCAATGAAAAACTATTTCTAGAGTAATACCTTAATGAAATGATGGCCCTTCGTCTGCATTCATACATTTGCATTTTGTTTGTTTGTTGTTTGTTTGCATTGGTTTATGTTTCTTACATCATTGCATACCTTCATACATAATAAAAGAATTAATTATGGTAGAATTTGAAAAATCTATTTTTTTTTGCATAAGCACGATATCCAAGCAATGGTCAGGTCGTTAGCTTCAGAATTGAACCGCAAGAATACACGAGCTTGTTGGAACCCAGATAGCAGTCATGTTAGGGTTTTGGGACCCATATAAAAAGAAAGCAACTGATGGCGTCGAAGCCCTGCCAGGAATTGCCTACGCTCACTCTGGGAATCAAGGAAAGAAATATGACGAGTACCTTGTAGCCTGAACAACTTCAACTATAGAATCTTGTCGGGAAGTAGACTAGTCGAGCTTTGCTAGAATTCACCCATGCTTTCCTGGAATAATGATCAATGATTTTCCTAGAAAATGGTGGAGTCATACCTAGAACCAACCCTTTTGCTTTTTCCTGCGAGCATTAGGGATCTTTTGTAAGGGCTTTTATGTTATTTTACTTGTGTAAAAGATGCACTCCCTTTATTTTTCTCAAGTGACAAACATATTTTTTTTCACCACTCATTTTTTCATCCATTTCTCTTTTAAAATACATCTTTTTTGCATAATCCCTATTATTGATTGTATGAATGATTCTTGGATCTAATCCCGAGATAGAAGGGAAATAAAGTGTGTTCAGGATTAATGGGAAATCTCATAAACAGAATTTGAGTGATTTTCCTCTCAGACATTGTTGTTAAGGTCTTTGAATAAAGTGATAACTCTAAAACATCTACCAACTGAAAATTGCTTCTCTTCGATGGTAATGGTGTATGAAATGACATTTGGCATTCATTCATTTCCCTTAACGAATAAGAAAAATCCTTTGTGGTTCCCTTTTGCGCCAGATATTTTTTTGTGATTGAACCCCAACCAAGGATCACTCCCTGCGCCGGGGGGCAAAGATGATGAAAATTTGTTTACAAGTGAGAAAGAAAATATCAAGTTGAATGTCCTAAATGAAAAGACAAAAAGCAAAAGAAAAGAAAAAAAGTGAAAAAAAAGAAAAAGAAATGGAAAAAATGAAAGCTGGAATACGAAGGAATTTTTGAAACAAGAGAAAAACATGTGCAAAATCCTTCAGATGAGATATGCCAGAAAAGGAAATGAACTCTAGGGTGAAAACCCAAAATGGGCAGTCTAGAGTGATTCAAAGAATAAAAGAACGAATTTTTCATCAAGAAAGGTTGATCCTTGGTTTCATCACCCTTAAACATGTATTTGGGCCTATATATCTTTTCTTTGTAACTCGAGCCTAGCCTACATTACAAGCCTTAAAAGACCATTTGGATCACACATGAATATCTGAGGAAAGAAGTTTGTTTTTAGAATACATTATGCCCAATTGAGTTAACCTTTCTTCATGGACCCTAAACTTCTAATGTCTAATTGAGATTAGAAAAGTGGGAAAATTGAAATTTGAGGAGTGGGTGAGTTAAAGAGAGCCACCTAAAAGCGAGACTCTATCCGGTTGATAGATTCATGAATCATTCATACTATGAATTTTGGGGCATCTGACTTTTCTCTTTTCCATTTTTGCCATGACTTTTTCCTTTAAACCTTCATTTCTAGCCTTTATTTTTCTTTGTATCCTCATTTTTAGCCTTTTATTTTTTTTATCTCATCGTTAATCTTTTTCTTGCATCTTACAAGTAAAGTGACATAAATTTATGAAGAAGGGTTCTTAGTATTGATTCCAAATCCAGAAGCATCTGTTTACCATCGCACCAAGAAATAATATGGACAACAATGCCTTCATTAGTTTACGGGATAAAAAGTTGAGTTGCCAATCAAGGTTGAAATTTTATCTCTCCATAGAAGCAAAACTAGAAGAAGCAGAGTGGGTCCAAGCAAGATATGACCAGTTGAGTTATTCGATGAAAAAGAGGTTGAAAGTTATCTGTCGTGGTGAGGTGAATCAAAGAAGAATGTCACGAGCTCACGACAAGAAAGTTCATCCAAGAAAGAGATTTCGTATTAGGAAATTTTTTTCCAATTCAAAGAGATTCTTGGGGAAAATGAACGACCAACTGGAAGAATGCATTCTTAATATGAGCATTGATCTTGGTCGATATGGATAGAGATGAGCTTCATAATCCGATGAGTTCAGGAGTTTTATGCCTAAAAAGAAGATGAAAAAAAGAAAAAAGAGAAAAAAATTATTGAAAGGCAAAAACCTGTAAAGGGCGCCTTAGACACCAAAAAAGAAAAAGGGGGTTCAAGATGAAAACTCACGAAGGGCATCGTGAAACCAAAAGAGGATTTGAGTTGAAAACCTGTAAAAGGGTAGCTCGGATAGTTTATGGATTAGGCAAGAAGCAAACGAATCTCTCAGAAACTTGGCATCTTAGAAGGAATTCCGTGTCCTCATACCTCATTGACTTGGCAAAGGCAGCACATGGCAATTTCTGATGTCCATACTTGGGAAGTTTTGGCCAATGGCATCTGAATTTTAAATGGGGCATGCCCAGAGTGGGGCAATTTACATTGGACAAGGATCTTAGGCCATCAACGCTAATAGGCGTAAGAGGAAGATAAGAAGATGTCAGTATCATTCGAAAACATTCAAGGTAGAAATAAGCTTTGCTGCAATGATTTACATGCAAGCGCTTCAAAGAGCCCTGCAGGGGCAAGAATTTGAGAACTCACAAGAAGCTTTGAGAATACTTGATTTTTTTAAGGCAGCATGATTGCTAAACCTTCTCCCACATTGAGAACAATTTTACAGACATTGGAGGAGATGTCCAATGATGTTAAAGCTTTCATTCAAGCTTCTGGGAGGATGTGAGAGATTCGGTTCTCTTAACCAGACAAAGGCTAAAAAAGGTGTTGAAGAATATGAGGGTAAAAAGTCAGTCCTCCCAACAAGATAGTCGAATTGAGTGAGCAAATATACAAAGCTCAAATATTTTCTCTGAAGCAAAAAAATATAAAGAATAAATAGCTAGCATGGTTGTCTATCTAGGTTGAACAAGCAAATGAGCATGGAAGCGAAGAGGAAAAACCCTAGAAGAAATAGATAAAATGAAGAAAAAGAAAGAAAAAAGAGAAATTTTAAAAAGAAAAAAGAAAAAAAAGAGAAAATGACATGCATTCTTGTATTAGCCATTCCTAGGAGCATACATCATAATCATAACATTTGGCAGATATAGAACATGCATATCCATTCGTGCATGAGGAGAATGGAACCTTTTTTTTGAACCTGCTTATCTATTCGAGCATGAGGAGAATAGAACCTGCATATCCATTCGTGCATGAGGAGAATGGAACCCTTTTTTGAACTTGCTTATCTATTCGAGCATGAAGAGAATAGAACCGCCTATCCGTTTAGGCATGAGGAGAATAGAACTTGCTTATCTATTCGAGCATGAGGAGAATAGAACCCGCCTATCCATTCGGGCATGAGGAGAGTGGAACCTGCTTATCTATTCGAGCATGAGGAGAATAGAACCCGCCTATCCATTCAGGCATACGGAGAGTAAAACATGCTTATCTATTTGAGCATGAGGAGAATAGAACCCGCCTATCCATTCAGGTATGAGGAGAGTGGAACCTACTTATCTATTCGAGCATAAAGAGAATAGAACATGCTTATCTATTCGAGCATGAGGAGAACAGAACCTGCATATCCATTCGTGCATGAGGAGAATGGAACCTTTTTTGAACCTGCTTATCTATTCGAGCATGAAGAGAATAGAACTTGTATATCCATTCGTGCATGAGGAGAATGGAACCTTTTTTTGAACATGCTTATCTATTCGAGCATAAGGAGAATAGAACATGCATATCCATTCATGCATGAGGAGAATGGAACCTTTTTTGAACCTGCTTATTTATTCGAGCATGAGGAGAATATAACTTACATATCCATTCGTGCATGAGGAGAATGGAACCCTTTTTTGAACCTGCTTATCTATTCGAGCATGAAGAGAATAGAACCTCCATATCCATTCATCCATGAGGATAATGGAACCCTTTTTTGAACCTGCTTATCTATTCGAGCATGAGGAGAATAGAACTTGCATATCCATTCATGCTTGAGGAGAATGTAACCCTTTTTTTGAACCTGGTTATCTATTCGAGCATGAGGAAGATAGGACCTGCATATCCATTCGTGCATAAGGAGAATATAACCTTTTTTTGAACCTGGTTATCTATTCGAGCATGAGGAGAATAGAACCTGCATATTCATTCTTGCATGAGGAGAATGAAACCTTTTTTTGAGCCTGCTTATCTATTCGAGCATGATGAGAATAGAACCTGTCTATCTATTTGGGAAGAAGAAGAGTGGAACCTGCTTATCTATTCGGGCATGAGAAGAATAGAACATGTCTATCCATTCGGGCGCGAGGAGAACGAAACCTTTATTTTTCAACACAACGCCTATCCGTTCAGGCGTGAGGAGAATGGAACTTTTTCCAGCAATTGCCTATCCATTCAGGCGCGAGGAGAATAGAACCTTACTTCGATGTCCATCAACTAATTTGTAGAGTGATTTTCTAAAATCAGTGTCTTTTGTTCTTTGCTCTATTCATGTTTCACCGAAATGAGCAAAGAGGGGAAGTTGTTGTCACTGATTTTTGGCTCAAAATGCAAAAAAGGAAAGATATTAGCCTAAAATTTAAGATATCAGATTCAGAAAAATAAAGGGGGAAAGTCAAATATAAATCCAAACAAATATGGAGGGGAATCATCGAATCTGGGAAGCAATCAATGAAAAGGGAAATGAATCCAAATCAACTCAGATTTGGGAAGCAATCACCAAAATTAAGGATTTTAATTTTATTCTTCATTGTAATTTAGGTATGAAAAATACCTATAAATACAACCCACATTCCCCTTTGTAACTCGCTCACTCATTCACTCACCACCATCACAACACAATTCACTCACAACTCACTCTTGTAACTCATCACCCACACACCACTAGAGGCATCCGAAAATCACACAAAAATTCTCAAGTTTGTATTGGCATTTTCAAGTTGAATACAAGAGGAAAAGCTTGGTTTTTAGGTATCTTGCTCTTTTTCTTTTGTTCTTTATTTATTTCTTTATTTCGAATTTAATTATAATTGAAGCAATTCTAACTCTTTTTAAAGTTTTAAAGATCCTTGTTCTCCATTTTTAATTTTTTACATGAACACTTGATGAATTCTTTAAAATAGGGTGTTTGATCTTTGTTTTAAAATAAAAATGGGTGAATGTTGTTTTGGGGCTTGGTACCCATTTTAAACAAAAGTGGGTCATTTAATTTTATTAAATTTCAACACCATTTTTATTCCATAAAGCTCTTTTTAAATTGACTTGGTACATTTTTTTTAAAATTTGCTTTTAATTTGGTTACTAACATCTTCTTTTTTGAGCCACCTATTTTTATCACATTCTTCAAAATTAAAAGTTTTAATTAATGTTTTTATAAAAATGGTCCGAACACCGTGTGTGTGTTGACTCAATTTTGAGAAGGATACACATAATTTAACATTTTATTAAATTCCTTCTTATTTCTCCATATTTTATTTAATTTTGTAAATTGAATTAATGTTACCTTTATATCGTTAATTTAAGATATTTAACTATTTGTTTTTAATTAAAGTATTGGTTTAGGTAAAACTCCTAGGTTTAGATTCTCTAGTGTTACAGCCTTAGTTTAATTTAGAGCCTTAAAGTTTGATAAAATTCTCTTCACCCAAAAATCATAAAATACACTTAATTACATCTGAACCCTAATAATCAGTAACATAGAATAAATAAAAGCTTCAACACACTAACTATTTCTGTGATTGCTTGTTAAAATGTAAAATATAATTAATGCGGTGTCCTACCAAAAGGAGGTAACGGGTTACCGCCAGAAGTGTTGGCGGTGATTAAAGTTTTTTATCAGGACGGTAGGGCCATTAAAATGGAGTCATATTCATAAATGGACAATAATTTAAATGTTACACGAACTTGCAGATTTCGACATTAAAACTTTTTTGTAATCAGCTAGGTACCAATTTTTGGGCGTTGTGGGGGTGCTAACTCTTTCCCACGCGTAACCGGATCCCGAACCCGTTTTTGAGTTTTCGCAGACCAAAATCATTGTTTTAATAAAATAAAAATGATTTTATTAAAATGACCTGTTTTTAGGTGATCCAATCACACCTTTAAAAAAGATTGGTGGTGATTCCGTTGTTTTGGTTTTATTTAAAAAAAAGCCAAGACCTCTTAAAAAAAGGGTTGCGACAAAGGCATCCAAAATTTATTCGGTAAGGCAACCAAAAATTTATTTGATAAAGTATCTGAATTTATTCGATATGACAACCGAATTTTAACCATCTCAAAACACAATTCATGCAAGAAAATAGAGCCTAGATTCTTTACACACTTAATGGAAACTCCTCCATTATACTGATAGCCATCATGATTTTACAACAATTAATTTTGAAAATCAATTGTTTCATTGTTTTCACAATTTGAAAATAATTTTCCAACACTAAAATCGTATCATTCTTTTCTCCCACTGTTTAATACCCTTTATAATAAATTGAAGCTTTATAATTTCCAAAGCATTAAAGGCTATAATCAAATCAATATGAATCCTTAAGGGCTCAACGTTCAAAAACTATATTGATATAAAGGGCAATAAATGCATATGTTAAAACTATATTGAATTATAACATAATCGAATGAAGAATTAACCTGAAGTGACAGATAATCCTCAAGTCACAATTTTAAACAAAATCTCAGCAGAGGTACAAAGATACCTAATGTCGGTTTCCAATGATCATTGATAATGTTGTAGCGCCATTCGCATTCAATTTGATGTTTCATCGTTCCTCTTGAAAACATCATGTTTGAACAACATTATAGATGAATTTGCATCTAAATTTCAACCATATTTCAACAGCAGTATAAATTTACTTCTAAATTGTTGGAAAATATTACTGCAAAATGAAACCGTTAGCACTAACTGGATGAAATAAAGCAATTGAAAGAAATCAAACCATTTGTTGTGTCGTGGTATGATCACTACCTTAGAAGCAAATTCGCCCCGATTGGTGTAATCGCTGCACTAGATGATGCCCCCGAGGTTAACACAACGCCTTCAAAATTCGTACACCTGAATTTTGAAGTTGGACAAAGTGGTATTGTCCCTCTCTTCTCGATAGCATGAAACACATGAGAGTGTTTTTGAGATACACAAAAAGTAAATTTGAAGCCTTCTATTTATAGGCTGAAAGATAGGGTAAAATCGTCAAATCACTCACAAAAACAATGACAAACAAATTAATTTGTTTGTAACTGTCATATTAAATATGATTTAAATCATGTAACTGTCATATTAAATACGCATTAAATGAGTGATTTAATTATGTAATTTCCATATTAAATATGTAGTAAATGAGTGATTAAATCATGTAACTGTCATTTTAAATCTGCAGTAAATGAGTGAAAACCTTCTAAATTTTCTCCACCAGCATTTATAACAAACCTCCCCGTATCTTTTACAATGGCTAAGATAGAACAACTTTAGTTTTCTAAGGAGAAACTAAAATCTCTCCCTTTTTACAAGGTTGTATTTGGGTAAACAAAACGATACCTCTCTAGGTAGGTGTTTACAATAATTTAAGCTCACAAAGAAATAACTAAAATATATACAATTAAGTTCTATACTGTTGGGAGGCTCGTACGATCAATCGAGATAGCCAAGATGGGGTGAATTGAATTTTGAGTGTTTAGTGGTGGAAGCAATGAAATTTAAAAATTGATACAAGGATGTATAATGGTTCAAACTTCTAACCAAGTTCTACATCCACTACCTTAGCTTCCCACTAAGAATTTTTCCAAATTCACTATGAATTTATTCCCTTTTTCTAGGTTCAAGGGGAGACCTTTACAACCTCAAAGCTTATACCCCAAAACTTTGAGAAAACACTCCTTTACAAGAGAAAACAAGATAACAAACTAGGAAAACCCCACAAGGCTGTGTGTTTGCAAATTAAGCCCTCACCCAAATCCTAACACTTGAGCATATATAACAATTAAGCTCACAAGTGTGTTCTACAAAGAAATTGACAATTAAAGCACTAAAACACTTTCTCTATACATTGAATCTTGGTAGTTGGTTTATTGTTCTTCCATAGCTGCTTGAAGCTTGCTTTTAAACCCTCTAATCAGTTTGTGACTGTTACTAGCCGTTGGGGACTTTATTTCCCGCAATAAATGCAGTTCTGGCTTGCAGTATCGGTACATGGGGATCGGTATTGGTACATATTCTTAATAAAATAGCTGTTGGAGTATTTACTATACAAGGGTATCGGTATGATACATAAGCGTATCGTTACGACACAAAGGGTATCGGTAAGGCTTAGGCTGTATCGGTACTCAATTTGGCTACTGGATTTTGCCAAAACTCAGGGACAAATGGGCGTATTGGTACTCATAAATTTGTACCAGTACTGGGCACTCTGGGTATCGGTACGGGGACACTCGTATTGGTACTCAAGGCCTATTTTTGACACTTTGACTATTTTGAAAACATTTAAACATGTCAAAAACCCTTTGAAAAACATTTCAAACATATTTTTCAAGTTTATGGACTTTTGAAATATTTTTGCAAATTAATATAAGTCTAAAAGTATTTTTTATTTTAGTTATATCAAAATCAAATATAGGTTTTACATATACACTATGTACAAAAGAACATGAAAGAATGAAGGTTGGAACTCTTTTTTGTAACCCTCTTGACCCGGTCCAGACGTCAGACCGAACCGAGTGAGCTACATTGGGTTTGCCGAAACAAACCTGAAAGAATTATTTAGAAAAAGGTCCATTTTTTCATTTTATCTTTTATAAATGCATAATTAAGCCCTAAGGTGATCATGCTAGCAGCGGAGAAATTTACAACTCAATCAGGCGTCGAATTGACATCTGGACCAAATTGCAATCTTTAAAAATTAGAAAGACTTTCTTGAAATTAAGATTCTCAATACTTAATTAGTCATATTATATGCAAGCAGGTTAAATTTCAACTTAAAATAACCATCCAAACTCATTTAATTGCATGATCAAGAAATAGGGACTAAACTGCAAAGATTTAAACTTCTGGAAAGCATAATACCAGAAATAACGAATGCCGTACCGGTACAGTTCCCATCCATATCGCAACGGGCATGATAAACAAAGGCGTATATGTATGGTCCTTAAGCGTACCGATACTGGTATTGAATTTTTGAAATAGTAGATTCTAGTGACTAAAGGGCATACCGATACGGTTGCCCGTGTATCGACACCAGGCTTATTTTTTGGCTAGGTGTATCAATACGGTTACCAAGCGTACCGGTATGCCTTTGTAATTTTGCCCATATTGAGACGAGATAGGTCTCGCATACCGATCTCTGAGGACCCGTATCGGTATGGACAGACCTGTAACGACCTTTTGGTCGAACATATGACACTTTGGCTCAATATAACATACTCCAAACCTTACCTAAACATCATATATGTAACACCCTAGTTAAAAAAAGAAAAGGGGAATGAATGAAAATAAATGAAAATAGGGGAATTTGCAGCCAAAGGGGTTTGAACCCGTGACCTTGGCTGCACAAGCAAGTGGTGGAACTAGTTGAGCCAAGGCCCATTTCTGTTATGGGATTACCTAAATTAAATGATAAACTAACCTGGTTAATATATATGGGAAATGATAAAACCATCCAAGACCTTTCATATCCCCATAATTCAAATCAAAATACCCAAATATCCTCTCACTTACCCCTCAACTGGCCACCATCTGATCTCCCTCACCGTCGCACCGTGGTTGACACCGCTGCCACTAGATTATTCCCCGTCGAGCCCTGACCAAAACCCCTAAGGCCACTCGCACAGACGTCGCGCAGTTCGCTGACAATTTAAGTTTGAAGGTTCAGCGAACCTAGGGCTAACCCATTCGAAATCCTTACATTTTTTAGCCACCGTAATTGCTGGATTAAGAGTTTTTAGCTATCATCGTCCTCACCGTGTCGAGACGAGCCAAACCATGGCTGCCGATCATCCAACTAGAAATGTTTGGGGCTTCACCAGAGTTTAGACCGTTTTGGGTAAGTTAGGTAGGTTAAGGTTGTTTTCTAGTGATTTGGTTTGAATATGGGTTGGTGGTGTATGTTAGATGATAAATTCGGCCAAAAATGTAATTTGGTGCATTTTCGGGTCGTGTAAGGCTGCACGTGAGCTCCACGTGCCGACCAAGGCAAATTTTGGTTGTCGTGATCAGTTCACCTATAAACCAGTCTAGTCTAACCCGGCCCGACCAGGTCTAACCCGGTTCGATTCAATCTGAACTGATCTAGCCTGACCCGTCTGACTCGTTTGTCCCGACTGATTCAACTTGGTCTGAGTTAACTCGTCTGAGTTAACCTAGTCTGAGTCAACTCGTTTGAGTTAACTCAATTAAATTTGACCCGTTGACCGATGACGTCAGCGTTGATTGATGACGTCAGCGTTGACTTTGACCCAAAAAGTCAAAATTTTTGAAAACTCTTATTTTACATTTTTGGCGTCCTTAGTCCGTTTATGAAGCCCGTTTCACGAAATTCTAACCTAAAAGCCTCCAAAATTGACCTTAAAGCCGATCATGCATAAGTATTTAAATTATTCAATTTAAGAGCAAATATTTGGATTAAGGATTCTGACATGAAATATTATTTGTTTAAGGTACTCAAGATACGTTCGATCCCTCATCTACTCAGCCCGGCTCGTCCCGATCAGTACCTCTATGTGCTCATATAGTTACCAGTATGTTTAAAATTGCATAGATTAATTATTGGGTTAGAAATTATTATTTCTCTTTAGTAACTCTGATTCGTTATGTCATAGAATCTAGCACTGCTGATAGAGAAGAAGGTGCTCGTTAGTTTCTGACCAGCTTTTGAGGTGTGTTCCTTGTGTGCTAAATTACCATTTTATATGAAATGTTTGAAATAATTTTCTAAACTGATCGTGATATGTCTTTCCTAAAATATTATATGCATGTATGTATGCTTTTATAGCATGCTCTCTAGTTACTGATTTCTGAACCATATACCTGCCTAGTTTCCTGATATTATTGTTTACTGCATAAAATGTTTTAATTTGGGATTACTGTAAGAGTGATTGGAGACCCTCAAGTACAACCCTGATCTAGTTATACCTCTAGTTAGGCCTCATACGCCTTCGGGCCTAGGACCAGCCTCCAGATATGGGGAAATTGTATATTGTTGTTCGGTTGAAGGATAGCTAAGTTTTAAATGAAAACTTTGGTTGCCCTATAGCATGTTTTACTGAAATAGTTTTTATAATTAACTAAATTGTTTTAAATATTTTTTTCTCAGTATGTACATGTTGGAACACACTGAGCCCTAGCTCACGCCTCAACCCTTTCTTTTCAGATTCCTTTTTAATAGGCTACCGTATCTAGCACTTGGAGGATCGACATATTCTGTAATCGTCTTTTGTTGTAATATTTTTACCTTCCAAACTGTCTTATTTACGGTGACATGAGCCTATGTTTTGTTACTATATGTCTTATTATGCTGCCCTACATGGTTTATGTTGTACTATAACCTATTATGGTTTTTTTTGGATAACTAATTTAACTTATGCTTGAATTAACCATTACTTAAATATGATTTTAAACCTTTAAACATTTACATAGAAATGTGTTCTCCTATATCTGGATTTTACGCATAGGCCGGTCTAAGGGGTTACATTTAGTTGGTATCAGAGCCTTTGGTTTTAAAAGCCTCGAAATATGAATGGGTCCTAAATGAAAAATTTTATAAGATGTTTTGCGAATGTATTTCAAAAAGGCCATGTCACCAAGTTTCGTATGTTTATATGTTTGCAGTACTCTAGTGCCAGTTTTACCTTTGTGTAGAGAGCTTGAAATCATCCTTTATGAGCACCCATAGAGGTTGTCGATTATCTCGTGGGCGAGGTCGAGCTGTTAGATTCACCGACTCTGTAGATGGTGTGGTTGTAGATCCTTCAGCCCCTGTAGTCCCCCTACTCCTGTAGCCCCTACAGCCTCAATAGATTCACCACTCGTCTTCAGTATTGATATGACGACTCTAGTTAGAGTAGCATCAGGATCGAGTTTTGAGCCGACGATAGTGACTGATGAGACGCTTAGTAACAATTATTACAGTTAATCCAGAGTATGGTTAGAGCGGCTGGCACCACACCTGAGGTGCCCATATCGCATACTCTAATTTCGAATGGGCCCAGGATATTCGAGGGCACTACTGGAGGTGCTCAGCTGAGGCCAATTAGTGGCTTAGTGACTTGGAGAGGCGCATGAATTAGTTGGGACTTGATTCATCCATGCAGTATTTGGGAGCCATCTCTATGCTCTACGAGAATGCCCACACCTGGTGAGAGTTTGTGATTAGTAATGTCCCTACTGCCCGTTTGACCTATGAGTTCTTCAAGAAATGCTTCAAAAGTCGTTTTATCGGAGAGCGATATTTGAAGGAGATGCGAGAGTTGCTCAAGAATTTGAAACAGAGCGATATGACTGTATTTGAGTACGAGACAGAGTTTCTGAGGCTTTTGAGATTTGGTTCTAATATAGTTACATCTGAGAAAGAAAAGTGTCGCAAGTTCGCTTTTGGTCTCAGGTATGAGTTGTGTGAGAAGGTCATCGCCTTCCATGATGAGGTGTTTGATAAAGTGGTGGAGCGAGTGAAAGACCTGAAGGAGGTTGATTTGATGATCGCTGGTAGTGGCAGAGCAGATCGTGAGCAGTATAGAAGGCCTTCAGGTTCTGAGTCTTCAGCACGCCTCGATAAGCAGGCTCGTACTATAGCTCATCAGAGGAGTACTTCAGGTTCTAGGCCTACAGCCCCACAGCCTCCTACAGCTAGTAGAGGTGGTTCGTCAGGTTCCTCGCAGCCCAATCCTTGTGAACATTGTGGTAATTGGCATAGAGAATAGTGTAAAAAGATGTCGGGTGCCTGCTTCCGATGTGGGTCCAAAGATCATTTCATGGGGATTGCTCTCATCCATCTTCTGTAGCTCGAGCTTCTCCCCAGACCCCTGCATGCTCACAGACATCCGTACAGACTTCGGTCAGGGGACATCATCAGAGTAGAGCTTCTGGGTCTGCTGCTAGGTCTGATAGCAGAGGTAAAACACGACATAGTGAAGGACCAGTTATGTCTGAGGCCCGGCATCCTGTGCTTGTTTATGCTACTCGGTGTCGTGATGACAGAGATGAGCTTGGCGTTATTGTAGGTACTTTTACTATCTTTTCTGTTACATACTTTGCATTACTTGACAATGGCTCCACCCATTTCTATGTGTCAAAATTCATATCTCGAGATCTTCAGATTCCAATTAAGATCACTGAGAGTACAGTTATTGTCATGAGCCTTGTGGGTCAATCTGTAGTTGTGAATAAAGTTTTTCGACCATGCCCTCTTGAAGTTCAAGGGGAAATCTTCCGAGCTAATCTGATGGTGCTACCATTAGAATAATTTAATTTGATTCTGGGTATGGATTGGTTGACTGAGCACCGTTTTAGTCTGGACTGTGAGCATAAAAGAGCAACTTTAAAGACTTTCGACGACAGGACAATGGTTATTGAAGGAGAAAGACGCGAGTATCTGTCCAATGTGGTATTTGCCCTGACTGCTGATAGAATGATCTGGAAGGGTTATGAGACCTTTATTGCCTGTATTTTGAATACAAAGGGGTCTTTATCAAAGATTAAAGAGATACCTACAGTAAAGGAGTTTCCTGATGTGTTTCCTGAGGAGTTACCTAGTTTGCCATCGAATAGATACGTGGAGTTTGAGATTCAGACTTATCTGAGATCTGTGCCAGTTTCTATGAACCCCTACCGTATGGCTCCTAAGGAGCTTAAAGAGCTGAATAATCAGATGCAAGAGCTTCTCGACTGAGGTTTTATTCCCCCTAGCTCTTCACCTTGGGAAGCTCTAGTTTTGTTTGTTAAGAAGAAAGATGGTTCACTACGGTTATGCATTGATTACCGAAAGTTGAACAAGTTGACCGTAAAGAATAAATATCCCCTACCCAGGATTGATGATTTGTTCGATCAATTTTGAGGAGCGTCTATTTTATCAAAGATTGATCATTGATCCGGGTACTACTAGCTAAAGATAAAGGGGTCAGATATTGCGAAGACAGCCATCCGCATCAAATACGGGCATTACGAGTTTTTGGTGATGCCTTTTAGTCTGACTAATGCCCCTGTTGCCTTTATAGATCTGATGAATCGTGTGTTTCAGCCATATTTAGATCATTTTGTGGTAGTGTTTATTGATGATATATTAGTTTACTCTCGGACCGAGTTAGAGCATGTTGAGCACCTGAGGATTGTTTTGCAGACTCTTAGGGAGCATCGGTTATATGCTAAGTTGAGTAAATGTGAATTATGGTTGAATAAAGTGACTTTTCTTGGTCATGTGGTATTGTCCCGAGGTATTCAGGTTGATTTGAGCAAGATTGAGGCCATCGTAAGTTGGAAGCAACCCAAGAACGTCTCTGAGATTCGTAGTTTCTTAGGTTTAGCCAGGTATTACAGACGCTTAGTCAAGGGTTTCTCTATCATTGCTGCCCCTCTGACGAAGCTGCTAAGGAATAACGTACCCTTTATTTAGACTGATGCTCAGCAAGAGAGTTTTTGAGAAATTGAAGACAGTCCTGGCACAAGCTCTAGTTTTGACCCAACCTAAGTCTAGAAAAGATTTTACCGTCTATAGTGATGCCTTACACTCTGGACAAGAATGTGTTTTGATGCAAGATGGGAAGGTGATCGCTTATGAGTCGTGCCAGTTGAGACAACATGAATGTAACTATCCTACCCACGATTTAGAGTTAGCTGCAGTGGTCTTTGCATTAAAGATTTAGAGACACTATCTCTACGAAGAGAAGTGATATATCTATACTGATCACAAGAGCCTGAAGTATCTTCTTACACAAAAAGAGCTTAATATCATACAACGTCGATGGCTCGAGCTTCTTAAGGACTATGACTATGAGATTGAGTACCACCCGGGGAAAACTAAAGTGGTTGTTGATGCTTTGAGCAGTAAGGCTATTTCAGACTCGTGATCTCTATTTGTAAGGATGAATATTTATGATGATGACAGTTTATTGGCTGAGCTTCATGTTAAGCCGACTTTGGCCGATGAGATCAAGGCCAAACTGCTTCTAGATAGTTTCTTACTTCCTGTCATACAGAAGGTCGAGCAGGGATCTACATCTGTTTATGTTTTTGATCAGGATGGGGTTTTGTGCTTCAAGGGTTGTTATTGTGTGCCTGACGATTCTGAGCTGAAACATGCCATTCTTTGTGAGGCTCACAGTAGCCCATATGTTATGTATCCTGTGGGGATAAGATGCACCAGAACCTAAGGTAGAGGTACCATTGGGTTGGCATAAAGAAAGATATTTCAGATTATGTGGCTAGATGTCTTACTTGTCAACAGGTTAAGGCAGAACATCAACATCATTCTGGTCTCTTTCAGCTGATTAAGATTCCAGAGTGGAAATGGGAGCAGATTACGATGGATTTTGTTATTGGACTACCCTCGACTCCCTTTAAAAATGATTCAGTTTGGGTCATTGTGGATCGACTCACAAAGTATGCTCATTTTATTCTTGTTCAAGTCGTTTATTCACTGGAGAAGCTGGCTAGGTTGTATATTTCTGAGATCATCAGGCTTCATGGTGTGCCTTTGTCTATTGATATCCGAGATTCACCTCTCGATATTGGAAAGCACTTCATGAGGCCTTAGGCACACGTTTGAATTTCAGTACGTCCTTCCATCTTCAGACTGATGGTCAGTCAGATAGGGAGATTCAGATTCTTGAAGATATGTTGTGGGGATATGTAATCGACTTTCGGGGTAGTTGGGAGGATTTCTTGCCCTTAGCAGAGTTTGCATACAATAACAGCTACCAAACTAGCATCCTTATGGCACTGTATGAGGCGTTGTATGGTCGCAAATGTCGTACTCCTATCTGCTAGACAGACTTGTATGATAGAAAGACTTTGGGCCCCGAGTTGGTTCAGGAGACTGAGGAGACAGTCAGATTGATCCGTGATCACCTGAAAGAGGCTTTTAATAGACAGAAGTCTTATGATGATCGGAGAAGAAAAAATATTGAGTTTGAGGATGGTGATCAAGTTTTTTTAAAGGTATCCCTATGGAAGAAGGTCATAAGACATGGACGCAAAGGCAAGCTGAGTCTGAGATTCATCAGGCCATACCGTATTTTGAAAAGAGTTAGGCCTGTTGCTTATCAGCTCGAGTTGCCTCCTCAGCTTAGCCGTATCTGTAATCACTAGTTTTATCCGGGGGTAAACTCGATTTATTTTTATGAATATTTGGGCTTTGGTTATATATTACCCTTTTTGATATTATGGCATATTTTAAAACACAAAAATACTATTAGGGATTTTTGTTTTAATTAGTATTAATATTATATTATTATTTGGTTATTATAATATATTATATTAGTAAATTATTATAATACTACTATTATTAAACTAAAAATAAAACAATAAATAAATAAATATCAACTAAATAAAAAGCCCAATAAATAATAAAGCCCAAATGTTTTTTTACAGTCCATTTACATAAAATAAAAACCCAAAAATATTAATTACACTATGGCCCGTTTTTTAGCCTAACACTTATAGCCCTAAGTCTAATTACATCAGAAACCTAATCTGATATTCCCACTTTATCTTTGCACAGCCAAATCTGGACCATTAGATCTGGGAGCTTGATCAATGGTCTAGATCGCGTATTGGAAGGAAACCCTATAAGAGCCCTCAATCTGTCAGCGTCGCATGAATTCTAACCGTTAGATCTGGGATAGATCTAACGGCCCAAGATTGAAGCTGGGAATCTTCCAAAACTGGCACCGCTCATGCGTGATCTTCCTGCTCCTTCACGCGCACGAGCGTTGCACGCATAACCCTTCAAAATCTCCACGTGCGACTTTTCAGACTCTTGACGTTTCATCTGCCACAGCCGTAACCTTCTCTCTGGTCCCATCCTCCTCACCAAGCCGCCACATCACCATGCGATCAAAATAGCGCAGGCATTAGTAAAAACACAAAAAGAAAATCGAACCATAACAAGCAAAGATCAAATAAAGTATCGGTAGATTTTAGAGAGGGTTATAGTTAGTTTTTATTTTATTTTTTCACATGTAACTCTCTCGGTTATATAATACCAAACCCAGACGTTGTATCGACACTTGAGAAGTAATACAAAAAACCAGAGCCTTTTAGTTGTATTTCTCTTGCATATACAAAAAATAAAAAACAATAGATCTAGGTGTTTAGAGTTTACCCTTCTATTTTTGTGGCCCTTCGATCGAACTCTTTCCATCCGGTGATAAGCCTATGCCTTCTGGCTCTTGAGGTGAACCGATGAAGAGTTCAGATCTGTCTTTTTAAAGGCTAAGGCCTAGGTTTAGGGTTAGGTTGGTTCGGCCTTTTTTAGATCTAGGCCGGTGAAAGGTTTTTTTTTGTAAAGCCAAAACCGTATTGGGGTTGAGAGTAAACAGATAAGTGTTTTGGTGGTATTTGGAGATTTTTCAGCGCCAGCGAATGGCGATCGACGGTGGCTTACGACCACTAGTAAGGTGGAGGGACGACGGTTTTTGGGTTTAGGCCCGATGAATGATAGTTTCTGGGTTTAAGCCCGATGAACGACGGCGTTCATCAAGGGCCGAGAGAGAAAAAGGCATAGTGTTTCGGAGTTTTTTTAAAACAAATGAACCAAAATTTCTATTTTCAACAAAAATTTGAGCTTTATACTTGTTTTAATAAAAATTAAATGGGATATTTCGTTTTTAAAACCTTCTGCACCTTCATATTTACGCCCACAGTCATTCTGTTTTTTTAAATGACACTTTTGGTCCCCCAAACCTTTTCAAAAGTTGTAATCTCGTCCTAAAATTAAAGCCGGTTAAATTTTTAAAAATGGTTTATTACTGTAATCACTCATTTTTATCCAGTATATAAGTATTGTGTTAGTTTAATAATTATTGTATGTATGCATATTATATGTGATTAAAGTGTGTGAGAAATAGGTGTGATGCATGTAAGTGCATGCATATTATACATATTATGTATGTGTTAACATTTATTTGTGTCATACGTGTTTATGCTTTATGTATACATTGTTTGTATGTGTACATTACGTGTATGATTATATGCATGTATGTTAGTATGTTACATTAATTAATGTTTGCATGTGTATTCGTATGTTACACGTATATGAGTGTGCACGTGTACGTATGTATGTAATATCGTATTATTATTATTATTATTATTGGACTAATGTAAAATAAAATCCAAAACATAAAACCCAAATATTATAACAGTCTAAGTCCACATAATATTACAAAAACCCAAAAAAATATATAATATAATTTACAAGGCCTATTTTTGGCCTGACCCAATATTGTAAAAACCCTAAAACCCTATCTAATAAACTATCTTTTCCTTACAGCCGTCACCTCCCCAACCGTTGGATCGAGATTTGATCCAACGGTCCAGATGACACCAAGATGATCCAGCTGGCGCGCGTGTAATTCACCTTCGGGACTACTCGTCTCCCACTCGCGATTGCAACGCACGCGCGAGACTGTTTATTCTCTCTCTGCCACATGTCGAGATTAGATGCAGCTTTGCTCATTCCAAGGCCAGATCTAAGCCGTTCATTCCCCATGCAATCACAGCCGTTGGATCAGATCTGATCCAACGACCGTGAGTGAATCTGGCCGAAGATGATGCTGCCATACTCTCTGCACGCCGACACCACTCCGTCGTACCACCAGCCCAACCACCAGACGTGCAAGAGAGGCAAAAAATAAATTATCAGCAACCAAATCTCATAAATATATTTATTTTTAGATCTACCAAAAAGAAAAAAAGATAGCATATATGTAATGAGATCTACCCTCTTTTGTACCGGTTTTTACCAGATCTAAAAAAACACACAAAAAGTTTCCCAGAAAAGGTAACTTCTTTCTTTTTGCATGTTCATTCGAACCAAAAAATAATACCAACTACATAAAAGAAAAAGGGACAGAATATACCCTTTCGGCTTTGGCCAGCCACCTTCTACGGTGGCCGAGGCTGGGACCGTCGATGAACGGTCCCCACACATCTATCCCTTTATCTTCTCATTTACCTCGCAGTCCTTCAAACTTTCAAAGGTTTTCGTTTTGTTTTGTTTTTTGTAGATCTAGGGCAAAAGGCTCATTTTCTTAAAAGTTTGGGTTCGAATCTGAGTTTAGAAATAAAGGAGGGTCATTTTGAGGTTTTTTGGGTTTCGCCGCCACCGGCGAACGGCGGTCGGCGGTGACCAACGGCGGACGGCACGGCTGTGGGTGACGGTTTCTAGATTGTGAGAGAGTCGGCTTCAAGGTTATTAAAATGGGGAGAGGGTTTGTTTTACCAAAACAAAATTTTCAAATGGCAAAACCCTTAAACCAAGTCTAATAATGTCTATTTATAGACTTTTTATTTTTTAAAAATGGTAAAATTCCAACATAAGGAGTTCCGCGTTTTTCAATTTTTCAAACCGAGTTTGCCCCTTGGGTTATTCACAATCCTGGTCACTCGTAGTTTTTAAAATCTTTCATTTTCGTCCCTTAATCAAATGAAATCAGTTTTCAAATGGTCAAATTACACCCCAAGGACTTCCGCGATTTTGAAATTTTCATTTCAAGCGTGCCGCATGGGTATTTTACAGCACCGGTCCTTTTAAGTTTCATTAGGCTTGTAATCACGTCCTTAAATCGAGTTTTATTTCCTTTTAATTTTCGCCTTTCTGTTTTATTTCTTAGCGTTTCGGTCCTTGTTTTTGTGTTCTAAATATTCATTGCTTACTTGTGTTTTTATTTGTTTTTTAGCATGTTCTATTACTTGCTGTATTCATAAATGTCATGTTTTACCGTGTCTATTTATGTTTTAGATAGGTTGTTTTCTTTTTATCATTTTGCCCATATTCATTTTTATATCATACTTTAGTTTGGTTTTCATGCCATGTTTGTTTATGTTAGTATGTGTTTTATGTTTTTAGGTTACATATTAGTGTGCTTTTTTGGTCATGTATAAGGCCATGTTTTTATTTATTTATTTGTGTATGCAAATTATGTCATATGTTATGTACTAGGTATTAGTTTCTTTGTTAGCATGTTGTTTGGATTTATGAAATTAACATCATAATACATTTATGTCATGCATATGTTACATTGTGTTTTTATTTTTAATATGTATGTATTCTTGAAGTATGTGTTTTTCATTTCCCTCATGTTTTTTATTCATGCCTCGTTATTATTATTATTATTATTATTATTATTATTATTATTATTATGTGCTATGTTCGTGTTTTTATCATATTTGTTTAATTTTGTGATATCCATGTTTTTCATTATTTATTTTGTCTTTTACCATGTCAATGCGAATGCATGTTTCCAAATTATTTCTCTAAAGTTGCATAATGGAATATAAATTGTCATTGTGGTGCCCTTTTATCCGAGTGTAAGCGAGGCCAGTATCAGGCGTAGTGATAGTGGTTAGGCGTTTACTCTCGGATAACGGGGCCTTTAAAATCCACTCGCACTTATAACCAAATCTTAACTTAATCGTCACTTTAATCCGGGAAGTTTAATATTAATAAAGCGGTAATTATTAAAGTACCAATTTTGGGCGGTGTGGGGGTGCTAATCCTTCCCCATCCGTAACCGACTCCCGAACTCAAAGTTTTTGAATCTCTGGTTTTATGGTGTCCGGCCTACCTAAGTGGCCGGTGGCGACTCCAATTTCTAATATAACGCGTTTAAAAAAACCCCACGGATAAATATTTTAATACCCGAAAAACCACAAACACTTCGAAAACCCGTTTTCTAGCGAAACAGATATCGCTACAGATGGCGACTCCGCTGGGGAGAAATTTTTTGTTTTTCGAAAACAAGAAGAGAGTCCAGCTTTTTAAAATAATTACCGCTTTATTAATATTAGAAGTTCCGGATTAAAATGACGATTAAATTAAAATTTGATTATAAGTGCGCGTTTATTTTAACGCATTTAAAATATGGCATATAAACCCGTTTTTTTAGTGGGGGAAAACGCTAATGCTTTCGTGGAGATATCGTTCTCCCGTATGGGCCTAGCAAGTACCTTCGGGGCTCGAGTACCTTATGCTTTCGTAAGGATATCGTTCCTTCGTACGGGCATAAGCGAATGGGTCCCCCTGAATTGAACCCGGTTGAAAGGAGCCTATAATGGGTGATGATCGGGGGCCTTGCTACTCTTAGTAGAGGACATCGAGGACAATTCGGGTACCTCCTAGAACCAAAACTGCATGTAGAGAACACATAGAAACCCACCCTGTTAGAACCATGCGGATACCCTAGGTGTCTTAGATGGAATGTAAATAGGATTGCCTTGTTTGCTTATCGCATTTAATTTGCCCTTTTATTACGTATTTATCATTTTTGTCTGGTACTGACTTGTTTTCTTTTTGCTTTGCTTTTGCATATCATCGCATTCGCATTACACAGGGCATTGATTCCCGAGTGATTTCTCCCATAATAGAAGATTGTTCATGATGGACCAAAGGTTCTTTGACCTGAAGGAAGGGGGTCCAATTCCAGAGTTCCATCCCGAGACTAGGTCAGGGACCGCCGAAGAAGAATCATTCAAGGACTCCAAAACAGATTCGGTAAGAGTGTGAATTCTGGTGACAAACAAGATGAAATACAAGAACTAAAGAAGCAGATGTCCGAAATGATGGACCAGATGAATGCTATGATGAAAGGCAAGCAGCATGTCGAACTCAGAAAAGATTCGATCGAGGATCGGAATGTGGAACAGAATGGTCAGAATGTCAAGACAGACAATACCGTTAAATATGACAAATCGAATCCCTTTGTGATCAATCTCAAGAAGCTGACAAGTAGCATATCTGGGGTAGATACCAAGGGAACAGAGGCAAAACCAGGTGAAGCTCGAGAATCTAATGACATCAGAAGGCATTATCCTATACCCATGAGATACACTGAGTTACTTCCGTTGCTTATCGAAAGGAGCCTTATCATACCAGTGAAGTTTGTACCAAGAAAATCTCCTTATCCGAAGGATTACAACAGTCGTGTCTGGTGCAGCTACCACATAGGCGATTCGAGTCATCGCACTGAAAATTGTAGGGCCCTGAAGGACAGAGTTCAAGGTCTTATCAGAATGGGATTTTTGGGTTTCGAAGACGGACAACCCCGATTCTACAGCGAGCCATTCGTTGCCCGAGGGGCAAAGTCGAAGGAGGGTCAATACCCAGCCCAAGGTTCGGGTAACACAGAAATAGGTCACTCAAGCGGGATAAAGTTAGGAGTCAAGAATAAAAGCGTCTCAGAAGATGAACTAGCACACAAGTACGGCCATTTCGAGCATGAGAGGCACGATCAGAACATGAAATTGAAGAGTGTACAAGACGAGTACCAAAAGCTGCACTTTGAATTCAAGAATATCGGTTTGGGTGACACCGTGGAAGAGTGGGTCAATGGTATGATTCAGCTGAGGAACGGTTCAGAATACTGGAAGAAAAAATGCAAGAATAGTAAGAATAAAGTCAGATCATTATCACAGAAGCTGGAAGAAGCTGAGGGCCAACGCGACCTTCTCCAAAGTGAGTTAGAAAGCAGTATGGCCATGGAAGATATCCTGAAATCAAGTCTGCAGCAGGAAATAAATGAATCACAAGTCTTTCAAATGGAAAACGCAGCACTCAAAGAACAGGTAGCGAGGCTCGAGACTTCTTTACGTACCAGTGAGATCTGTGCTGGGGCAATGACCGTTCAGCTACAAAAGGCCGAGCAAACAATACGGGAAAAAGACCAGGACATGAAGATGGTTACGACTCAAGCCCGACAAGTAGCTCAACAGATAGCAGATTTAGCCGATGCAGCAGCACCAATAAGCCAGAATATGGATCCAGCGTTGGACCGCGAAGGAAAGCTGACAGGACTGTTGAATAAGGTCAAGACATTAGGTTCCAGGGCTCACCGCTATCTATAAAACCCTAATACCGGATGTAATGAAACCTTTTGGTCTGAATGAAAGATATCCTATAGGGACAAATCACTTGCGGAATCGATGCTTTATTGCATTCATGCATTACATTTGCATCACGTCCTTTGCATTGTTTAATAATTTTATCATGGCACTTCATCATTTAATACTTGAGGTTCGATGGTAGAATTAGTTGGAAAATGGAATGAACCGAAGAGTCGAGGCTTGACCAGCTAGAAGAAAAAATCGAGAAAGAGCTTAAAAAGAAAGAAAAGATAAATGTTTTCAATACGAGGGGACTCTGCCTAGTCCCTGATTTGATCATTCCTCCGGATTTCAAGGTTCCCAGATTTACGCAGTATGACAGAACCAGCTGCCCGAAGATTCACTTAACCATGTTCTGTATAAAAATGGAAGGATACATGAAGAATGAAGAGTTGTTAATCCACCACTTCCATGATAGCCTGACGGGACCCGCAGCAGTGTGGTATAACCGTTTGAACAGAAACCAAGTTAGGTCATGGGGTGACCTCGCTAATGCTTTCTTGAGTCAATACAAATATGCTTTAGATTTAGCACCCTGTCGCCAGTTTCTTCAGAATGAGAAAATGAGGCCAAGTGAAAGCTTCAGGGAATATGCACTAAGGTGGCAATGTTTGGCGACCCAAGTCCAGCCTCCTATAGCGGAAGAAGAGTTGACTCCCATGTTTCATGCAACACTTCCCTCTCTTTTCTTCGATGTGATGTTGGAGAAATCGAGAAACAGATTTGAAGATTTCATGACGATTGGAGAGAGGATAAAATATGCAATCAAAGAAGGAAAATTAGGGTCTAAGTCTAAGTACCGAATCGAAGATAAGATAGATAAAGATGGAGAGGTAAATGAGTGTCATCTCCAGGGTTCGCGTGGCTGTAAAAGAAGAAGACTGACTGACACCTCAAAGTCATCAAGGAAAATTCCTCGGACGAGCGCAAATTTGGAAGTGTTTGGAACATCTATCTCAGACATTTGGCCTCATCTGGTAGGGGGTCACTATCTTGTTCCTAGGCCGATGAAGATTGCACCTGATCCGTTTGCCCATAGTTTTGACTCGAGTAGCACATGCGAATTTCATATGGGGGCACCGGGGCATCCCACCAGGAAATGTAGACCTTTATTGGGGGAATCAAGAAGCTGATCAATGATGGAACTCTGACACGAGAGTTGATCCAGCAGTGGAGGACCAAGGATGAGGGGCAAGTCTGCATAGTGTTGAAGAAGCCAGAGATGTCTCTACATTAAAAGACCTTCCAGAAGTAATACAAGGAATCAACTTTACTACATGTGGCCCACATGTGGTAAAGATCTTTTGTGAATGGCATGTTTGTTGATTTTTATTCCAATGAAGAACACATTTCGCTTAACATATAATGTTCTTGAAAGTACATAGATATATATTTTCTCGCCGTTATAGGACACTGGATATCAATTGCAAGATGTGACATTAGATAGATGTTTTGACAATGGTGGGGTGTAATCTTCCCTACCAGACTCTGGTCAGCAAAGCGAGACTACTACTCTCTCGATGATGTTCAAGGACGAAAAAGCTCCAAATGCCAACCATGTAGAGTCGCTTGAAATTGAAACTCTAGGCATAATCTTCTAGGTAGTAAATAAGTAAAAATAAGAATTAAAAGAGAAAGATTGAAGAAAAAAGAAAGAAAGAAAGAGAAAAAAATAATAAAAAGCACTCATATGTTCGAAACCTGGTAATAGGCTTGTTCGGATAAGAGTGTGGGAATTTTGGGGCACTCCGCTGAGGCGATAAGGTGGAGACACATCATCCAATTCAAGAAACCTTAGCTTCATGAGTGATGGTAATATTTTCAAATCGTGACTATGCCAAGTAACTTGGGGCAGTGTTGTTTGCTCCATCGTTGTCTTCAAGACAAAGGACTGTAACGAATTAATTTCCTCAAATAATGATAAAAGCAAAAAAACAAACAAAAAAACAACAACTAAAAAGGAAGAGAAATATGAGAAAAAAAAGAAGAAAAGAAGAAAAAGAGAGAGAAAAAAGGAAGAAAAAGAAGGAGAAAGGAAGAGAAAAGAAAAGAAAGAAAATAGACAATCATAGAAAAAATTAAGACTCACACCACCCAGAACTTTATTCCTAGAGTAATATTTCTACGCTCGAGTGGTCATACAAGCCCACCCTTTTTGGGGGCGGAGTAGATAATGAGAATTGAGAAAGAGTAGTACTCTGCAGCAACGCGGTAATCATGAGGATGAACCGAGTCACCAGGGAAGACTCCACATCCTTGAATTACTGAATGGTTGAATCTAAGTCACTCTTGCACTTGATATCCAGAGCTCCTATGCTGTGTTTTCAAGATCTTGTATGTTAATCTAAATGATACCCTTCAGTGGAATACCAATCAACAAATTGACAAGTTAAAGCAACAAAGATTCCCATGTATTACTTCAGAGATAAGATCCAGAATACAAGGTTGCGTATATTATTGGAGCACCTAACCAGAAACGACCCCACAATGTATAAGATGAAGGTGATGACAAGAGTGTATGTGTCAGACAGCTCAAGAACAAGAAGCGGGTTTCAGCTACGATGCCTTGGTTAGTTCAAGAAAGTGAAGGACGAGCCAGGACGAGAATGAGATTATAAAATACGGGGACGGTAAGAGGTAAAAATCGAGTCTCCAAAGAATTAAAGTACAGAGATCGATGAATGGTTCCCGTCAAGAGGCAACAAGAAGATTGAGGTTAAAAAGCATTTTGCTCACCCTCATGACGAAACTAACAAATACTCAGAATGTTGGGTCAAAAGAGTTGGAAGGTAGACAAGCACGATCGAGTGGGGCAATGCAGAACAGAAAGAATGGTAAGAATCTCTGCACATGCATGATATAGAGTTTATTGGAGAAACGGGCAGAGACCCCGAAGAAGAAAGGCAAGTGCTAGTGCAAAAAAACAAGAGCGGGTACTCATTTAACAAAATTTGACAGAAATGAAGATCAAAACTGAGCATACTGCAAAAAGAAAGGAAACAGAGAATTTCGAAGAATAACTTTTCAGGACATAAGATTTTAAAACAAGTCTAAAAATAAAAAGAAAAAGAAATAAGAAAAAAAAAGAGAGTGAGAGAAAATGATGATAAAAAAGAAGAAAAAGAGAAAAGAAAAAAAGAAAAGGAAGAAAAAAAGAAGAAAAAAGAAAAAAAGAAGAAGAAAAAAGAAAAAAGAATAAGAAAAAAGAAACAAAAAGAAGAAGAAGAAGAAAGCACGACATTGCATGCATCATATAGATAGAGGCATGTCAATTTTTGCTTGTTCCTAGACAGGTATTTGAAGAATTGTCAAAGAATTTACTAAAGAAAAGAAAGATTGGCAGCCATAGCGGCGTGAGGCCCAGACGTTAAATCCTTCGGGTCATCGGTAAGTCTTTCGGGCACGATGTTAAGTCCTTCGGACCACCAATAAGTCTTTCGAGCATGGTGATAAGTCCTTCGGGCCATCAGTAAGTCCTTCGGGTATGATGCGGCATCATTTAGTAGCATGAGTCCAGAAAGATCGGCAGCCATAGCGGCGTGAGGCCCAGATGTTAAATCTTTCGGGTCATCGGTAAGTCCTTCAAGCACGATGTTAAGTCCTTCGGGCCACCAGTAAGTCTTTCGAGCATGGTGATAAGTCCTTCGGGCCATCAGTAAGTCCTTCAGGCATGATGTGGCAGCATTAGTAGCGTGAGTCCAGAAAGATCGGCAGCCATAGTGGTGTGAGGCCCAGATGTTAAATCCTTCGGGTCATCGGTAAGTCCTTCGGGCACTATGATAAGTCCTTCGGGCCACCATTAAGTCTTTCGAGCATGGTGATAAGTCTTTTGGGCCATCAATAAGTCCTTCGGGCATGATGCGGCAGCTTTAGTAGCGTAAGTCCAAAGATATCAACAGCCTCATGAAAAATATAGAAAAGAGAAAGAAGAGAAAAAAGAAAAAAAAACTGGAAAAAGAAGAAAAAGAGAAAAAGGAAAAAGAACAGAGAAAAAGGCAAAAGCAAAAAAAAGAAGAGAAAAAGAAGAAAAAGAAAAAGTAGAAAAGAAAATAAAAAGAAGAAAAAGAGAAAAAGAAAAAGGGAAAAGAACATAGAAAGATGGAAAAAGAAACGAGGAAAAAAGAAGAAAAAGAAAAAGAGGAAAGAACAAACGAAGACAAAGGTTATATAAAGGAGAAGCCTACGTTTTCAAACCCCCAGTGAAAGGCTCCATAGCCCTAACTTTAGAATCTCAAAAAAAGAACCAAAAGTGAAGAAGTTTTATACAGGGAGAACTTACGAGCCTGAAGATTCGGCCGAGGAAAAACGGAGAGTTCCAGAAGAACACGTGATTCCGAAGTCGTGAGCAGGGAAGTCGGATAAAAATGAGTGATTTCGGTCTTTGCTTTGTTCTCGTTCCACAAGAACAAGCAAAGAGGGGCAACTGTAATCACTCATTTGTATCTGGTATATAAGTATTGTGTTAGTTTAATAATTATTGTATGTATGCATATTATATGTGATTAAAGTGTGTGAGAAATAGGTGTGATGCATGTAAGTGCATGCATATTATACATATTATGTATGTGTTAAAATTTATTTGTGTCATACGTGTTTATGCTTTATGTATACATTGTTTGTATGTGTACATTACGTGTATGATTGTATGCATGTATGTTAGTATGTTACATTAATTAATGTTTGCATGTGTATTCGTATGTTACACGTATATGAGTGTGCACGTGTACGTATGTATGTATTATTATTATTATTATTATTGGACTAATGTAAAATAAAATCCAAAACATAAAACCCAAATATTATAACAGTCCAAGTCCACATAATATTACAAAAACCCAAAAAATATATAATATAATTTACAAGGCCCATTTTTGGCCTGACCCAATATTCTAAAAACCCTAAAACCCTATCTAATATACTATCTTTTCCTTGCAGCCGTCACCTCCCCAACTGTTGGATCGAGATTTGATCCAACGGTCCAGATGACACCAAGATGATCCAGCTGGCACGCGTGTAATTCACCTTCGGGACTGCTCGTCTCCCACTCGCGCGTGCAACGCACGCGCGAGACCGTTCATTCTCCCTCTGCCACGTGTCGAGATCAGATGCAGCTTTGCTCATTCCAAGGCCAGATCTAAGCCGTTCATTCCCCATGCAATCACAGCCGTTGGATCAGATCTGATCCAACGGCCGTGAGTGAATCTGGCCGAAGACGATGCTGCCATACTCTCTGCACACCGGCACCACTTCGCCGTACCACCAGCCCAACCACCAGACGTGCAAGAGAGGCAAAAAATAGATTATCAGCAACCAAATCTCATAAATATATTTATTTTTAGATCTACCAAAAAGGAAAAAAGATAGCATATATGTAATGAGATCTACCATCTTTTGTACCGGTTTTTACCAAATCTAAAAAAAACACATAAAAAGTTTCCCAGAAAAGGTAGCTTCTTTCTTTTTGCATGTTCATTCGAACCAAAAAATAATACCAACTACATAAAAGAAAAAGGGAAAGAATATACCCTTTCGGCTTCGGCTGGCCACCTTGTACGGTGGTCGAGGCTGGGACCGCCGATGAACGGTCCCCACACATCTATCTATTTATCTTCTCCTTTGCCCCGTAGTCCTTCAAACTTTCAAAGGTTTTCATTTTGTTTTCTTTTTTGTAGATCTAGGGCAAAAGGCTCATTTTTCTTAAAAGTTTGGGTTCGAATCTGAGTTTAGAAATAAAGGAGGGTCATTTTGAGGTTTTTTGGGTTTCGCCGCCGCCGGCGGACGGCACGGCTGTGGGTGACGGTTTCTGGATTTTGAGAGAGCCAGCTTCAAGGTTATTAAAATGGGGAGAGGGTTTGTTTTACCAAAACAAAATTTTCAAATGGCAAAACCCTTAAACCAAGTCTAATAATGTATATTTATAGACTTTTTATTTTTTAAAAATGGTAAAATTCCAACATAAGGAGTTCCGCGTTTTTCAATTTTTCAAATCGAGTCTGCCCCTTGGGTTATTCACAATCCTGGTCCCTCGTAGTTTTTCAAATCTTTCGTTTTCGTCTCTTAATCAAATGAAATCAGTTTTCAAATGGTCAAATTACACCCCAAGGACTTCCGCATTTTTGAAATTTTCATTTCAAGCGTGCCGCATGAGTATTTTACAGCACCGGTCCTTTTAAGTTTCATTAGGCTTGTAATCACGTCCTTAAATCGAGTTTTATTTCCTTTTAATTTTTGTCTTTCTGTTTTATTTCTTAGCGTTTCGGTCCTTGTTTTTGTGTTCTAAATATTCATTGCTTACTTGTGTTTTTATTTGTTTTTTAGCATGTTCTATTACTTGTTGTATTCATAAATGTCATGTTTTACCGTGTCTATTTATGTTTTAGATATGTAGTTTTCTTTTTATCATTTTGCCCATATTCATTTTTATATCATACTTTAGTTTGGTTTTCATGGCATGTTTGTTTATGTTAGTATGTGTTTTATGTTTTTAGGTTACATATTAGTGTGCTTTTTTGGTCATGTATAAGGCCATATTTTTATTTATTTATTTGTGTATGCAAATTATGTCATATGTTATGTACTAGGTATTAGTTTCTTTGTTAGCATGTTGTTTGGATTTATGAAATTAACATCATAATACATTTATGTCATGCATATGTTACATTGTGTTTTTATTTTTAATATGTATGTATTCTTGAAGTATGTGTTTTTCATTTCCCACATGTTTTTATTCATGCCTCGTTATTATTATTATTATTATTATTATTATTATTATTATTATTATTATGTGCTATGTTCGTGTTTTTATCATATTTGTTTAATTTTGTGATATCCATGTTTTTCATTATTTATTTTGCCTTTTACCATGTCAATGCGAATGCATGTTTCCAAATTATTTCTCTAAAGTTGCATAATGGAATATAAATTGTCAATGAGGTGCCCTTTCATCCGAGTGTAAACGGGGCCAGTATCAGGCGTAGTGATAGTGGTTGGGCGTTTACTCTCGGATAACGGGGCCTTTAAAATCCACTCGCACTTATAACCAAATCTTAACTTAATCGTCACTTTAATCCGGAAAGTTTAATATTAATAAAGCGGTAATTATTAAAGTACCAATTTTGGGCGGTGTGGGGGTGCTAATCCTTCCCCATCCGTAACCGACTCCCGAACTCAAAGTTTTTGAATATCTGGTTTTATGGTGTCCGGCCTACCTAAGTGGCCGGTGGCGACTCCAATTTCTAATATAACGCGTTTAAAAACAAACCCCACGGATAATTATTTTAATACCCGAAAAACCACAAACACTTCGAAAACATGTTTTCTAGCGAAACAGATATCGCTACAATTACATGTTTAGTCCTTTAGTCCTTTTTAAATAACTTTTAAAACCTTTCGTCTTTTAAAATTGCACCCTATGTCCTTATAGCTTTCACCCACATTTAATTAAGTCCTTGTTTTTTAATTTAATTCAGTTTTAAAAGGGTTAATGACTCTATTAGGCCCCTTAGATTTTATTTTTGCCCAAATTTGACCTTGCATTACATTTTTAAATTTAGTGCATTTTATTTTATGCCTTCTATTTATTTTTTTATTTATTCATTTATGTGCCTTTGTGTATTTTTTTATTTTATCTTTGTTATTAAGGTAGATCTTTTAGGTTAGTTTAGGGTTTAATATAATTAATTTAAAATTATATGCTCGTATTATTGGGGCATGATTTTAAATTAATTAAATTAAATTTACGGTTAGAGCCTTAGTTAGATCATATGTTTGAATCAATTTAATCCATTTAAATTTTCCCTTGGCTTATTGGGATAAATGTTAAATGCATTAAATTGGTTGAACAATTCTTAATAATTTTTAGGGATAAAATTGATATTTCACATGGATCACCTAATTTAAATCATAATTAATTAATTCGATTAATTTTAAATGGAATCCTTGGCTTATTGGGATCCTAATTTAGAATTAATCAAATTAATCATTGTGATTTGAGATAATCAATAAAATGTTAGGGTTTTCTAGCTTTTAGGATTTAATTAATTCAGGGCTAATATTAGACTAACCTAGTTAATAATTAAAGCTCTAATTAATTTCCAATAATTTGGTCCTTTTTAGGATAGGACTCTAGTGGGCCTAGGGCTTTCAGTATCATGCTCTTCCTTGTCATGCATTTTTAATTATCATTCATATGTCTTTTATTTTAATTGGTCATGCTTTTAATTAATTAACTTAAATTATAAAACGGAGGTATTTATTAATTTCGATATTTGTGTCATAATAGTCCTGGCTCAATGGATGTTGACCAAATATTCGAATTAATTCTTATCGTCTAAAGGTAATTTAATTTGAGATCGAATTTGGACAAGTCATCACATCATCCTTAACTGGCTGCATCATGCATAAATGTGATGAACGAAGTTCGAACCATAAATTAACACGACAGTCGGGGCTTATTCGATGTCGGTTTAATATAAGGTCAAAAGTATCGTCACCCTTATTAATTAAATGCTTAATTAATTCGAATTTACCAATTTGACAAAGCCCGCCTAACTAAAGTCTAAATTCAATCACGAACAATTTAATTAAATTCAATTTGAATTTCGATAATTTCCATCAATTAAAGGCAACACATATTTTGGTACCGATTTTCGGGCGTGATGGGGTGCTAATCATTCCCCACACGTAACCAACTCCCGAACCCGTTTTCAAAACGAATCTCTAGTTTTATGGTGTCCGGCCTACCTTAGTGGTCAGTGGCAACTCTAAGTTTTATTATTTTCAAAATACGAATTTTTAAAGGACTCATTCACTTTTCCAAATATTTTCAATAATAAATAAAATAACCATATTACTCCTTTTTTAGCGATCTCGTTCGAAACTTTAAATTTTTGAATTTTAAAAAAATGTCGCTACAGTATCTATGATGTATTTCATGTATCTATGTTGAGGTAGTATCATCCGGATCCGAGTCATGTTATTCAGGTACAGGACGTTGAGTTGAGGCCAGACTTATCGTATGAGGAGGAGCTTGTGCAGATTTTAGATTTTGATGATAGAGTTTTGAAGAGCATACGCATCCCTATGGTTAAGGTTCAGTGGATTAACCGTAGTCCCGCAGAGGCCACATGGGAGACCGAGGATTCTAAGAGAGAGCAGTTCTAGCACCTATTCAGCCTAGGTAAATTTCGAGGACGAAATTTAAAATCTGCACACACGTAACCAACTCTTGAACCCGTTTTCAAAACAAATCTCTGATTTTATGGTGTCCGACCTACCTTAGTGGTCGGTGGCGACTCCAAGTTTTATTATTTTCAAAATACGAATTTTTAAAGGACTCCCTCACTTTTCCAAATATTTTCAAAAATAAATAAAAGAAACCCTATTACTCCTTTTTTAGCGATCTCGTTCGAAACTTTAAATTTTTGAATTTCAAAAAAAGGTCGCTACAGTATCCATGATGTATTTCATGTATCTATGTTAAGGCAATATCATCCGGATCCGAGACATATTATTTAGGTACTTGACATTGAGCTAAGGCCAGACTTATCGTATAAGGAGGAGCCTGTGCAGATTTTAGATTTTGATGACAGAGTTTTGAGGAGCAGGTGTATCCCTATGGTTAAGGTTCAGTGGAGTAACCGTAGTCTCGCAGAGGCAACATGGGAGACTGAGTAATCTATGAAAGAGCAGTTTTCGCACCTGTTCAGCACAGGTAAATTTCGAGGACGAAATTTCTTTTAAGGGAAGAGTTGTAACACCCTAGTTAAGAAAAGAAAGGGGAATGAATGAAAATAAAATAAAATGGGGAATTTGCAGCCAAGGGGGTTTGAACCCGTGACCTTGGCTACACAAGCAAGTGGTGGAACTAGTTTACCCAAGGCCCATTTCTATTGTGGGATTACCTAAATTTAATGATAAACTAACCTGGTTCATATATATGGGAAATGATAAAACCAGCTGAGACCTTTCATATCCCCATAATTCGAATCAAAATACCCAAATATCCTTTCACCTACCCCTTGCACTATGGTTGACACCGCCGCCACTAGATTATTCCCCTTCGAGTCCCGACTAAAATCCCCAAGGCCACTCGCACAAATGTTGAACCGATCGCCCGTAATTTAAGTTTGAAAGTTTGACGAACCTAGGGCTAACCCGTTTGAAATCATTACATTTTTCGGCCACCGTAATTGCTTAATCAAGAGTTCTTAGCCACCATCATCCTCACCATGTCGAGACGAGCCGAACCATGGCCCTCGATCATCCAACCAGCAATGTTTGGGGCCTCGCCAGAGTTTAGACCGTTTTGGGTAAGTTAGGTAGGTTAAGGTTGTTTTCTGGCGATTTTGGTTTGAATCTGGGTTGGTGGTGTATGTTAGATGATAAATTCGGCCAAAAATGCAATTTGGTGCATTTTTGGGCCGTGTAAGGCCGCGCGTGACCTCTACACACCGGCTAAGGCGAATTTCGGCCACCGTGATCGGTTCACCTATAAACCTGTATGGTCCAACCTGACCCGTTTGACCCAACTGAGTCAACCCAATCTGAGTCAACTCATCCGAGTCAACTCAGTTAACTCTGACCCGTTAACTTTGACCCATTGACTTTGACCTGTTGACCGATGACGTCTGCATTGACTTTGACTGTTGATGTCAGCTTTGACCCAAAAGGTTAAAATTTTGTAAACTTTTATTTTACATTTTTCGGTGTCATGAGTCCGTTTATGAAGCCCGTTTCATGAAATTCTAACCCGAAAGCCTCCAAAATTGACCTTAAACCTGATCATACATAAGTATTTAAATTTTGTTTAAAGTACTCAAGATACGTTTGATCGCTCATTTGTTCAGCCTGGCTCTTCCCGATCAGCACCTCCACGTGCTCCTATAGTTACCCGTATGTTTAAAATTTCATAGATTAATTATTGGGCTAGAAATTATTATTTCTCTTTAGTAACTTTGATTCGTTATGTCATAGGATCTAGCACTGCTACAGATCGTAGCGAAGAAGGTGCTCGTTAGTTTCCGACCAGCTTTTGAGTTGTGTTTCTTGTGTGCTAAATTAACATTTTTTATGAAGTTTTTAAATGATTTTCTGAACTGATCGTGATATTACATTCTTGAAATATTATATTCATGTATGTATGATTTGATAGCATGCTATTTGGTTACTGATTACTAAAACATATACTTGCCTAGTTTCCTGATATTGATGTTTACTGCATAAACTATTTTAATTGGGGATTAGTGGGAGAGTGATTGGAGACCCTCAAGTACATCCATGATCCAGTTGTACCCCCAGTTAGGCCTCATACGCCTTTGGGCCTAGGACCAACCTCCAGTTAGGCCTCCTACGCCTTCGGGCCCAGAACCAACCTTGAGATATAGGGAAATTGTATATTGGTGTTCGGTTAAAGGGTAGCTAGGTTTTAAATGAAAACTTTGGTGCCCTATAACATGTTTTATTAAAATAGTTTTATAATTAACTGAATTGTTTTAAATATTATTTTCTCTGTATGCACATGTTGGAACACACTGAACCCTAGCTCATGCCTCAACCCTTTCTTTTCAAATACCTTTTTAATAGGCCACCGGATCTGGCACTTGGAGGATCAACATATTATGTACTCGTCTTTTGTTGTAATATTTCCATATTCCAGACTATCTTATTTACAGTGACATGGGCCTATGTTTTGTTACTATATGTCTTATTATGCTGCCCTACGTGGTTTATGTTGTACTATAACCTATTATGGTTTATTTTGGATAACTAATTTAACTTATGCTCGAATTAACCATTACTTAAATATGATTTTAAACCTTTAAACATTTACATAAAAAGTCATTGGTAAGAAATGTGTTCTCCTAGATCTGGACTTTACGCATAGGCCGGTCTAGGGGGTTACAATATAACATCCCAAGCATCAATTCCACAATCAAATAGTCATGGTAAAGGATCATTCACATTATAGCATATTCAATCAAAATCTTATAGGCATGATCTCTACCCAAGCATGCAAAACATACCCCAACCCCTTAAAGCAAGTTATAAAACCTCATACAAGTCCAAAACATCAAGTGAAACTTGTCCAAAACAGGGAGTAATCAAAACAACCCTCCCAATTACAACTTGGTCACGTTGTTTCTTATTACTCCAAAGTATTTATAAAACCATACTTGAAATCACTTTCCCTTGGATCGCCTCTTGCTTGCTGCCCCAAACGCTTACTTCTCTGCATTGATGAGAATGAAAAGTGTAAGCTTATAAAGCCTGGTGATGGAAATCTCAAAAACACTCATCAATGCATTTAAAACCATTTTGTTACCAAATATGTATTCAAGCTCATGTCAAAACATCTCATGCTTTTTTAATCTTTCCAAATATGCACTTTTAAACTTTTACATCTCATGTGTCATGGATTTCTAACAATAACCTCAATTTAAGCTTTCTTATGCTAAAACCACAAATAGCAAGCTTAAAGAGCATCTCATGTATAAACCATATTATACAAAACATAATCCATTTCTCATGATGCATTGTATCATATATTGGAAATCAAGTGACCCAAAACCAATTCCATTCTATTTTATCAAAAATACATCGGATACATGAATTTCCCAAGTGGTTCATTCGACCACTTCACATACATCCTCGAATTGAAGCAGCCCTCAACGGTTATGATGTATAAATCCACCAGCGAGAGAATACGACACAATTAACCCATTGACCGTTGTGGTTCCCATGGTGGAGAAAACGACACAGTTAACCCATCGACACACATGAGGTGACTTATTATAGTGAACTTTAAACCATATGGCTAGCCAACTATATCTGATAACTTTTAATCCCAGCCACTTGCCAAGATACTTTATAAAACCATATTACCTTATTGTTTTTCATATGCATCAAACCAACCAATTTCCAATACATTGAACCATGTATTCAAGTATTCTCAAAACTCGCTTCATAAACCATTTTCCATACTCAATAATCAACATATATGATCATTTGCAACATCTTTCATTTCTAAAACATGCATATAACATTAGGTAATCAAAATCATAAACATGTGCATGAGATTGTATTTTGCAAAATTGAAAATGAGAGCAAGAACAACCAATACTTACTTCTGAGCTTGGACAAGTATTTTAGACTTAATCTAAACTCCCAAAAATCATCTTCAAACCTTTTAAAAGCAGTAAACCATGTTTTCACTCATCGACAACACAACGCCCTTCTAGCCGAAGCGAAAACAAGCTTCCAAAACCTCTCCAAAGGATGAAGGATCTAACTCCCCTATTTTACCCACACAATAACAGAGGATTAATGCACTTCCATGCATCTATAAACACAGCAGCACATCTCCACAACTTTGCCACCCTAAAAACCATCAAACGTCTCTCTAAAACAACCAAAATCACAACTAAACTCCATCTAAAAAAAGCCCAGCCAAAACCTATTGATTTTAACATCTTAACATCACCAAATAACATCCAAAAATAACATTATAACTTCCTTAAACTTCCAGCAACCTTACAACACCAAGATCACCTCAAAATCTAACTATTTACAACCTAGAAAATTATCAATTCACATAGTTTTGGGATTTATTTTTATAAATATCTTCTTACAACATTAAAATAAATCTTATAATTGATCTAAATCAATTAGAATCAACACAAATCAGATCCATATAAAGATTTATCAAATTTCTTATCAAAACTCAATTAAAACCAATTAATCATAATTTAATCATAAAAGCATAACAAAAATCAGTTATAAAGGATCAAGAACTTGGGAATTTTAATAAAGAACCTTTAATTAGAAGAGAGAAACGAAAATCACCTATAATTGTTGATTTCTCCCTTAATTGGCAAGTTTTGGATGAAATCCTCAAGAAAGCAAATAGGATTTAGAGTATGAATCAAAGGAATCAAAAAGGAAATCAAAAAGGAAATCAAAAGAGATGATTCCTAAGAATTTTAGAGTGAAATTGATAGTTTGGCTGCTGAGAAAGTTGAGAGCAAAGTAGTTACGTGAGAAAATAAAATTGGTTATTTAAAATCCTTTTAATCAAATCTATTTTATTTCTTTATAATAAACCTTTAAAATCATTTTAAAAATATCCTAAATTAAGGGAAAATCTGATGAAAAACTTTGGTTAATTAGCTCTTTAAAGATTCTAAGTTTTGACCCTTTTACGATTTAGTCACCAAAACAGTTTTGAAATCTTTACATTTTAGTCACCAGACCAAAATATCCCAAAATCATATTTAATTTCTTTAAATTGAGTTTCCCAAAACCCTTAGAATGTTAATTAAATATTTTCTAGCATTTTTCCATAATTTATTTTGGCCAAAAACCATTTATTAAGAATTAATTCCCGAAACTAGCTTGAATCGCCTAATCTGGTTCCCCTGAACCGTCTATTTGATCTAGCTAACACCTAGGCCCAAATTCGAGGCGTTATATTTTCTCTTGATCTTTAAGCTTGGATAGGTGAGTCACCTTCTTCAAGTGTTTTTGGCTTGCTTTTGTAGTGTAGAATGAGATTCTAGTTGTTGGGGATGTTTTGGAGCTGTTAGGAGACATTAAAATCGAGAATTTAATACTTTCATGCACTTTGGTTTTGAAACCATACCTTTGGTTTTGAAACCGAGCACCCAGACTTGAAAAATATAGTTGTTATGCTCAGTTGGTTTCGAAACTGGTAGATGAGTTTCGAAACTCACTCTCCGATTTCGAAACCACAATCCCATGTTTCAAAATCAAATAGGATAAGTTCACTATTATTTTTCGATTTTGAAACTGAAAGGGTTAGTTTCGAAACTAACTCTAAAAAGTTGATATTTTTCAATTGTTTTTGACACATAAAGATATTTAGAAATAGTGATATGAGTCAAAATATTTAGAAAACATTTTAAACATATTTTTCAAATTTTGTGGAATTTAAATTATTTTTGAAATATTTAATCAAGTCAAAAATATTTTTACAATCTTTGTTATATCAAAATATACGTAATACATCTTTACAACGAGATCCCTCGTGCCAACATACTTCATCACATGCCAAAACAGTATCTTTACAACGAGATCCCTCGTGCCAACATACTTCATCACATGCCAAAACAGTTTACCAACGAACCCCAGCCCATTCACCAGTTGATGGCCTACCTTATCTCTCAAAACTCCCTTTACTTGGACAAAATCTAATTGACAGTTTACAGCTTGAACCACATAATTTTGAAACTTCCACTACTTCAACACAACCTAAACCATCAAAATGCCCATCTCATGACCACGGCTACTCTTAACCACGCCATAACCAAGATGACTCTCACGGCTACTCTTTCTTATTCAACAGCTGTTGAGTCTTGTACTATTAACCAAGCCATAAAAGATCTCAAATGAAGACATGCTATGAATGATGACTTTGATTCTCTTGTTCAAAATGGAACTTGAAAACTTGTTCCACCTTCTTTTTTACAGATTTTTTTTTATTGTTGTAAATGAATTTTTTGTATTAAACAACTTGTTGATGGGTTAGTATGTATAAACCATAACACGTATTGTTCTTAACCTAGCAGTCAGTAATAGTTGGCAGTTTTGACAGTTAGACGTTAATAATGTCTTTCTTCAAGGACAACTTTATGAATATGTCTACATGGCCCAGCCTCTGAAATTTGTTGATCAAGACAATCAAACACATGTACGCAAATTAAAGAAGGCTATATACGAACTCAAGTAAGCCCCACAGGCTTGGTACCTTGAACTTTGTCAGTTTCTCATTGAGTTTAGATTAGCTAACTTTCATGCAGATATTTTCTTATTAATACACCACTCAAGTGCCACTACTATATATCTACTAGTCTATGTAGATGACATTATTATAACAAGTTTCAACATTGATGCTGTTCAACGCTACATTAATCTCATGTTTCCTCAGCAAATCAACTTGCCACTACTCTTATCAAATCTTTTTCACGAAAAACCTTCCAAGAATTAAAGGTCAAGATTGATATCTCCTCTGGATTTCCATGTTGAGGGGGCATATAAGAGAACCAATTAGAATTAATTGCTATCAATTATCTCTACTGTAATTAGTTATGTAGTCCATTACAATCTCTTAATTTTTTTCTATTATAATTAGTTAATCAATTGTAATCATAATCCCTTGTTTTTAATATTAACTGTAATTTATGATTTTAGGCTATTTTCCTAATTAGCAAAGTTTTGCTTATGTATTTACACTCATTTTTAATCAACGAAAAATAGGACAAAAACTTCTGCCCTTTTTCGGTACTTTTTTTATGCTCAACACTAAAAAATTAAATTCTAAGCCCTAATTCTAAATTCTAGATCTTAAACTATAAACCCTAAACCATAAAAAATACACTCTGCAAATAATTTCTTAAAATCTGACCTTAAATTCTAAACCTAATTTTTTAGAATAAGGGCAGAAATGAGCACCGAAAAGGATAGAGGATTTTTATTCTGAAAAATATATAGCCATCAATTATTTCTATTGTAATTAGTTGTATAGTCCATTACAATCCCTTAATTTTTTCTATTGTAATCATAATACCTTGTTTTTAATATTAGCTGTAATTTATGATTTTAAGCTAATTTCTTAATTATCAAAGTTTTGCTTACGTATATATACTCATTTTTAATCAATGCAAAATAGGACAAAAATTCTTTGCCTCTTTTTACTGCCTCTTTTTATGCCCAACACTAAAAAATTAAATTTTAAGCTTTAACCCTAAATTCTAAATCTTAAACCTTAAACCCTAAAAATACACCTACTCATAATTCCCTAAAACCTAACTGTTAGGAATTTAGTATGCAGCAAAATAACCAAAGTAATAACAACACAGACCAAGACATGCACATGAGACAAGATTTAACGTGGATCATGTAACACCTTCAACCCAGATGTCATATTTGGGCCTCAAGCCCAACTCGCAACCATAAAATTCTATCCTAGCTTAGCATATTCCACAATCAATTTCCAAATCCATTTGACTTTCAATCCAATAAAACATAGATAAATATTTGAAAGCATTATAAGGGAGCTCTTTTTAAATTACATTCTAAAACATTCGACTCAATCATTTTAAATCCAAATACGAGTTACAAAACATATGATAGGGTCCTACGAATACATAGCACAAGGATCTAAAGACTGTACTATGGTGAGACGAGACGCTAGAATCCTTCTCTGATGGTGCTCCACCAAGCAGTGCCAAATCTACTAACCTACGAACGAAAACAATAATTCTGAAAGCTAAGCTAACAAGCTCAGTGGATACACTTCCACTCTACCACGCTTCATGCAAATCATAAATATGAGCATGTAGCTAAAGATGATATCATGGAAATACAACAACATTTGGCACTACCTCTAACTTCCTAAACACGAAGTAACCAAAAAATATGCATAAAATCTCACGCATCAATCACAAGCATCATACCACAAACCTAGAGTGAGGTCTAGTGTCACATAGTCTCGGGAATGTACACTTTGAGTGAGGCCTGGTGTTACATAGCCTCAAGAACGTACGCTACTGGGATGAGGCTGGTGTCACGTAGCCTCAAGAACGTACACATATAATCAAAATCTCTCATCGAGTATCTTCGAATGAGGTCCGATGTAACATAGCTTCGGTAACGTATATTCGGCATCTCTGACCATGGTGTTGCAACACACACACTCTCTCACTGGGTAACTAGATCCCATCAATCAAGGGTGACTCTACTACACACAAGTGCCTATACTTGGCACGTAACATCACACGATCCACCAAGGATCTCTGTGGTTGATATTACAAACAAGCCATCCAAGGTTTTACGAAGTTATTACACATTATGCTCATATGTGAGGGTTAATTCTTGGTTTCTCAGTTTTACTATTTATTTTATCACCTTAGAAGCTCATTGGGTCATAGTCCTCAAATTATCGGTCTCAAACTCAAATTGCATTTTTTGGGCAGATTACTCAGTGGGTACCGGTACCGGCCCTCGCGTACCGATACTTCATAGCGTACCGATACAATTTGAGCTTATTGGAATTTTATTCAGCCTTCGTGTACCGGTACGGGTCGACCCGTACTAATACCTTATTACAAGGCGTATTGAACATTGTATTGATACCCATCTCTTTGTTAATCCAATGAAATAGTATTCTTAAAACCCAGAACACTGGGTATCAGTACCGTCTCATTGCGTACCGATACTAAAGCCTAGAAAGCTATTTCTAGGCTCGAGAAATCACTTCCCAGGCCCTCAAAACTCAACCTTTAAGCCTTTAACTCAATCTTATATCTTATGAAAGTTATTAGATTGGTTTGCTACCATTTTTACAAGTTATTAACATCAAAACATGATTATGCCATTAAAGAGATTCTCTAAACATCACATTTAAGCAACAAAGCAATCAAATTTATGATGCTCATGAAGGCATAAGAGTTAGTAGTGTGCTAACATTGCTCTCACTACTAGAAAAAAAGCCTCCAACCAAGCTCTTAAAGTTTTTCTTCCCAATCTCCTTGGAAGAAACCCCAACCTCTTTCACTACGCAAGGAAGTTGTAAATTCGAATTACAACTTGCAGGAGATAAAAGGTTAACCTTAACTTACTCTCAAAACTGTAAAAACGAGATTAAACCATCTCTACTCCCATTTCTACCAAACCCTCCCCGCAAAACCCACCATATCCATTATCCACCAAACTTAAAGATTCTTACCTCAAAATGTAGATCCTTGAATGTAGATTACACTTCCTTGACAAGAATTTCGATATTCATACTCAAAAGCACAAAGTTTTGACATTTACCTTTGAATCTAAGGTAAAAGAAAAAGAGAGGTGAGGGGAGTTATGAGGGTGATGAAAACATGTCTTGCTTTTCCATGTCCTCACATGGGTTTTGCAAAACAAATCCAACGTCCATTTAGAAAATTATGAAATCCCCCTTATGCCCATTTTTACTCTTTCATCTGCCAACAAAACTACAACCAAGCCCAAAAAAGAAGTGTGGAGCCCACCAAAGCTCTCTTGATCCCTCAAAGGCCCAAACTCTTAGCCCACGACTAGGGTTGAACCGACCCACAAATTTTGAAATTCGGGTTGTTACAGTTCAACATAACCTACTTTCATAGACGAGAGAAACAAACAATCCACAATCAACATAGAGAACATGAATAATACAAATGCATTACAACTCGTGTAATCCCAAAACTCGGTATACATATCCCAGAACCCGGTGGAATCAAAACATTCTTCCCAACATCCCTACAATACTCATCTCTACAAAGTAGTCATAATAGTCGTAAAGAACATACAAGTGGTTACATCTCTCTAGAGTAATTCCTTCTCTCTCACATAATTCAAAAGGTTAAACCTAGTCTATATTTATAAACTCAAATATTTGGTCACCAAGAAACCTTATTCAATAAAATCTCTTACTTAATATAGATATTTACTTATTAAAGTAAACCCTAATTACCAAGTAATCTTCAACCACTAGAATTACAATAAAATCTAACTTAATTACCAATTATAATTTGAGTCAAAATATAACAAATCTTCTCCTTGACACAAATTCCATCTGAGCATTGGTCTTCAAATCTTCAACAACTACAATTCTTGAAGTAAGCCAAATATCAGTTGAAGCATCATTGAGTCGATTGAGAATGCACCGTTCGGTTCAGAATTACCCCCTACAACTGAAAGCTCATGGCAACAATACTCCTTTTGTCTCCAACATCGCTCCACAAAAATTTCTCCACATCAAAAATTTCTCCACGATCGCGCCGCTAGAACCATAGCTCTGATACCATGTTTTAGGAATTTGGTATACGGCAAAATAATCAAAGTGATAACAACGTATACCTAGACATGCACAAGAGACAAGATTTAACGTGGTTCAACATAGCCTACCTCTACAGATGAGAGAAATAAACAATCCACTATCAATGTAGAGAACAAGAAGAGTACATGATAACACATATAATCTCAAAACCAGAGTACATATCTTAGAACCCTTGAAACCAAAACACTCTTTCCAATATTCCTACAATACTCATCTCTACAACGTAGTCATAATAGTTGTAGAGAACCTAAAAGTGGTTACATCTCTCTAGAGTAATTCCCCTCTCCCTCTCATACTTTAAAAGGTTAAACTTAATCTATATTTATAGAATCAAATACTTAATCACCAAGAAACCTTATTCAATAAAATCTCTTACCTAATACAGATATTTACTTATTAAAGTAAACCCTAATTACCAAGTAATATTCAACCACTGGAATTAAAATAAAACTCAACTTAATTACCAATTAAAAATTGAGTCGAAATATAACGTTAACCCTAAATCCTAAACCTAATGTTTTAGCATGGGCCAAAAAGGGACACCGAAAAATGACAGAGTATTTTTATTCTGAAAACTATATAGCCATTATTTCACAATATTCTACTTTACACTTTCATTCTCTATAGTGGGAGATATAACAAACACCATTTAAAAATAGAAGAAAACTTAATATATTTATAACCTACACTAAAAAAATAACATATTTTTCTATGGAAAAGTCACAAAACACTGAATCACTTACTAGTATTTTAGATATTGTGACAACAATTTTCCTTGAAAAATGACAGGATTATTTCTCCCAATCATTTTTTTCAAGAAAACTTCAACCCAATAATTGAAAAGAACTTCGGACTGTTGAATTTCTAAATGATTTCAACCATAGATTCTGCCCCAGACGACAGATGATTTTGTCCCTTGCCCACCCTTTTTCTCATCAGGTTCAACCATCTAATCAACCTCAACCCTAAGTCATACAAACTAAGAGCAACATGAACCCCAACTCCACCAATAATGCCATTCGATATTGAGTAAGTCAATGGCATTAACACCATTGTCACAAACGCTGGCACTGCTTCTTTCATGTTTTCCCACTTAATGTCTCTCACCACTTTCATCATCATCACCCCCTACCATTACCAGTGAAGGGCCAATCGCCCATGGTGGAACACTGGTCAACAACGGCGTAAAAAATAGTGAAAGGAAAAAGGCGATGATCACCGCTGTTAATCTGGTCCGACCGCCTTCTTTGATCCCGGCGGACGACTCTACGTAGGTGGCAACTGGAGAAACTCCTAATGCCAATCCGACAATGGTGGCACTTGAGTCCACTATGTATGCTAAATATTCTCCTTCAAACCTCCCATTATCATCCACAAAGCCTCCAATTTCCGCTATTGTATATAAAATTTCGGTTGTGGCAAGCAAATCTACGTATAACAATGTCGCCAAAGCCACCCAAACCGCCTTAGAATTGAAGTGGATGAAACTGATGGCCCCAGTAGTGGACTCGATCTTATGGAAATCAACCACTTTCTTGAAATAGTTGTAATTTGAGTCACCAAGTGGGGTTTCAGGGAAATATGTAACAGCAGTGCCTCTAATCCATGAAATTAAAGTAATAAATAGAATCCCGTAGATCATACTTCCTTTAATCTCCTTCATCAGCCCATAACAAGTGATTAAAAACCCCACCATGGATAACCAAAGTGTGGGGCTCCTCATTTTGCCCCCAAGGCAAGCGCCCGTAGCTGGGTCGGTGGTGGCACAGGCGGTGATGGTGACCAACGTCGAAGGGTCAGGTACGATCAGGCCTACACCCTGGTGGATTTGTAACCCCACGAATGCGATGAAAAGGCCGATTTCAGCGGCACAAGCTAGCCTGACCGAGTCAGGTATGAGCCTGGCTAGCTTTGATCGAAGCCCTACGCCAGATATTGCGAGAAAAGCACATGCTTCAACCAAAACTACAGCTAACGCAGTTTGATATGACATGGAGCCTGATCCATGGAACCCTATTAAGTTATAAGCCAAGTAGGCGTTAGGTCCCATACCAATAGTGGGGTTCTGGACAGGCGCGATAAGAGTAACCGCACAGGGCCCCGAGAGAGAGGAGCCTCAAAAGTAGAGAACTTAAGTTAAATAGTTGTAAAAAAAATTATAAATTTATATATATAATTATGTGTATAACTGTATATATATAACAATTATCTAAAATTTTAAACATGTAAAAAATGACACATTTTAAGTGAAAATGTTTAATTTTTAGATGTTTATAAGATAATTTTTTGTTGTTCAAGGGGATAATATAATAATATTTTTTCTATTAAGGTATTTTTTTGAAAGAAAAAAATATATCTCTTACCGATTATAAATTAAGGGCCACATTTTAAAAATTGCACAGGGCTCCCAAAATCTTTGAACCGCCCCTACATACCAGGTGCCAAACCCAGAGGTAAGTTGGCTAAGACCCCATAGCAAACGACCCAATCATGGCTGATAAAACAGTGGCCACAACAAGATCGCTTTTGGTTTTCGAAAGACAGCTTTCGTACCCTGCGTTAGGCTTGAACTTGCAGTCCGGGGAAGTAACGATTTGGTTCGCCGGAATCGAGCAATCTGCTACCGTGTAGGTGCCACCGGAATCAGCGAGGATGGTTGCATTAACTGCAATGATATAAGCCATGGTGATGAAAGTGGCTGTTCCAGCTCGTAGTTCCGTTGAGAAACAAGTTTTCCTAGCTTCAAACTTGAAATACTTGCCCACCACGCTCTTGGAAACTGCATCATTGACGCCCGTTTCCATCTTTCGCCATGAACTTACCAGTCTGTCTCCTAACCCAATCCCCATTGTTTTTGTATTATTTGGATTCTGGAGAGCAAATAATGGAAAGGATCCCTTGCCAGATTTATTATCTTAAGAGGATTTTTGGAGAGTTGTCTATTAAATGAGCGTTATAAGACACTTTTTTTTGGTAGTATTTTTTTAATATTTTTTAGTATTTTAATATAGTACTCCGTATACAGCTTTAGATGGGAATGTAAATATTTTCTCCTTATTAGTATTCCTATTTATTATTCACACTAAAAAATAGGTTTATAGTTAAGATTTAAGATTAAAATTTAAAATATTTTCTCCTTTCAATTATTTATTCGATTATCAGATTTTTCATTATTTTTTTCTTTAGACATTATAAAAATAAATTAAATTCATTTTAGAAAACATCAATATATTACAAAAACCATGCATTTGTGTCTATATCACTGAAACCATTCTCTATCAAAAAGAAACATGAAACATTGATTTAAGAAGGAAAGTTGATGCTTTTGAATGGTAAGCTTGGGAAAGAAATTCATAGAAAAGGGGGAAAATACCTTTTTAGGAGAACAGAACAATTTTGTATATTGCTTAAATTAAATTTTAATTTCCATAGCAAATGTCTATCATGTTATGAGGTTATATTTTGATACACAAACTGTGTAAAAAAGAATTACACAACCCTTCATATTTAAGCTATAAAATCTAAAATCTAAATTTCTAACCCTAAATTCTAATAATAAATCCTAAATTCTACACCCTATAACCTAAACTCTTAAACCCTAAAATTGAAAGGCATGTGTAAACTAAAGTTTAAGTTTACATATGCTTGTATATCAAAGTATTTTCCTTATGTTATTACCGAAAATAATACATAATTTAGGAAAAGTATAACTTGTTCTGTAACGACCCGAAGTTTGGGATTCGTGGGTTGGTTTACCCAAGTTGTTAATCGAGTTTGTGGTCCAAGGTATCGAGCCCAATTGGCTTATTATTGATCTAATTAGGCTTATTCTTGGGCTTGGGCTTGGTGTTTTGTGTGTTAGGAAGAAAGTTGGAGGAGTTATGGTGTAATTTTCCCCTTATTCAAAAGTATGGGCTTGTGGCATTAAACCCTCTACAGAAAATGGGAAGAGTAATATCATTCTTGTTTCCCCAAGCTTTTCCTAAACCCTCTTATTCTTCCTCACCATACCACAAATAGGAAAGATCAAACCTTTGTTGTTTAGAGCATCATTCTCAAATTTTGATTTAAAGGAGTTAAAATCACCATTCAATGATCTATATTCCAAGGTAAGTTTTATCAAGATTGGTGGAGGTAGGTTTTAGTTGGGGGTTTGAGGAGTTGGGCGAAAATGGGAGTTTTAATCACATTTCTAGCCTTTTCACTCATATTTCCTTTAGCAATGTTGTAATTCGTTTTACAACACTTGGTTGTAGTGAAAGAAGTGGTAGGATCTTCCAACGAGCTTGGGAAGAAGAATGCTTGAAGGGCTTGTCTAGAAGCTTCTTCTTCAACAAGAGAGTCAAGGTTAGTATATTACTAACTCCTATGCCTTCATGGGCATCGTAAATTTGATGGCTTTGTTGCTTTATTTGATGTTTTAGTTGATTGGGTGTTTAGAGACCCTTTAATGGTAAAACTCAGATTTGATGTTAATAACTCGTAAAAATAGTAGGAAACCGCTTAAACCATCTTCCATAACTTGTAAGTTCATTTTGGGATCTTACCTTTGGGTTTTGGAGGCTTGGGAAGGGATTTACGAACTCCATAAAATGAATTCTGGGTTCGAGTATCGATACGGGTTGAACGTGTATCGATACCTTGTGTTAAACTTGATGAACACATGTAATTCTTGAAGGGTGTATCGGTACACCTTAGGAGGGTATCGATATCCCTTGTTCTACAAGAATTCCAGTAGCTAAAATGGGTATCGGTATGCTTTGGAGCGTATCAATACCTATGGGGTATCAATACACAGCCCCATGTATCGGTACGAAGTTGTTGGTTAAATCCCTACATGTGTGAAGTTGGATATCAGTACACTTGGATGGGTATCGATGCCCTGAAGGGTGTATCGATACACGTATGAGGGTATCGATACCCTCTGGGCAATCTACCCGAATAATACATTTTGAGTTCGAAGGACCTATAATTCGAGGTCTAAGGCCCAATGGGCTTCTAATGTGGTAAAATAATTAGTAAAACTAAGAACCCGAGAATTTAACCTCATATACAAACATAAAGAGTAATAACTTATTAAAACTTTGGGTGACTTGTTGTGTTGTTTTATTAAAGGATCCTTGGTGGATCAAATGATGGTTGTATGTCACGAAAGGGTATTGGTATGATTGAGTCACCTTGTTTGATGGGATTTTGGATACCCAATGTGAGTAGAGTGTGTTGTAACACCATGGTTAAAGACTTCGAATGTATAAACTCGAGCTTAGTGGGATCGGGACGCATTCGAAGATGCTCGATAAGAGATTCTGAACATAAGTGTATGAACCCGATGCTTAGTGAAATCGGGCCTCACTCAGAGTGTGTGTACCCAATGCTTGGTAGAGTCGGGCCTCACTCAAAGTTTGTTGGTACTATACGTATGATTGCTATGTGAGACTGTTTATATTTTATTGTTTATTATATGTTTAGGCAACTAATGGTAGCGTCATATTGATATGATCATATTACCATGTCATCATCTCTTATTACATGCTCTTATTTATGATTTGCATGAAGCATGGTTGAGTGGAAGTGTATCCACTGAGCTTCGTTAGCTCAGCGTTCGAAATTGTTGTTTCCATTCGCAGGTTAGTAGGTTGGCGTGCATCATTGGAGCACCATCGGAATAAGACCTCAACATCAACTTGTTGTCCGAGTATAGTACTTAGATTATTTAGGTTATGTATTCGTAGGACCTTATGGTTGTATTGTAACTCTTATTTTGGGATTTTAACTTATGAGTCGAATGCTTTTAATTATGTATTTTAAATGGAGCTCCCATGTAACGTTTTAAATTGGTTTATCTATTCTGAAATATTTAAACTTGATGGATTTTATGAATGAATGTGAAGTGGGCTAAATATAGTTGCAAAAATTTTATGGTATTGGTTGGGCTTGAGGCCTATATGTGACATCCGGGTCGAGGGTGTTACATGTTCTATATTCAATTACATTTGTTCGTAAGGAAAAAGTAATTGGAATATATAATAATTTAAAATAAAATAAAGATTGTTAGGATATTTGTTTTGATATAATAATTGAAATATAGTTTTGGACTAAATTGAAAAGATTTCAAAAATGTTTTTAAGTCCAAACAACTTGAAAATAAGTTTGAGAAGTTTTTGAGAGGTTCTGGAAGTGTTTTAAATGTTCTCAAGTAGCCAAACTTCAAATTTCAACACGTCCATACTGATACAGTTACACCCCGTATCGATGCAGCTAAGGGTTTTTGCTACAGGAAAATTTCATATCTAAAAAACCGTACCGATACTCCCCTAGGCGTACTGATACGGATAGGATCGTACGATACGCTTATACGTGTATCGATCATGTTTTCAACCACCCCCAACGGTTATTTTCGAACGATCTTTTGAATTACAGGTCGTATCGATACGGTCCCTGGCGTACCAATACGACGTACCGATACGGGCCAAGGCATATCGATACGCGTAGCCAGAAATGGGCATAATGGCTAGTACCAGTACCGATACGCTACCCGTTTACCGATACGAAAGGCTGCAGAACTACATTTATTGCGGGAAATAGAGTCTCAAACAGCTCCAATTCAATCCCAACGGTCTCCAACGGCTAGAAACTCAATTGGGAGTATAAAAGGGACCTTCAAGCTTCAGCAACAACTAATGATCTCAATGCCAACAACATTATGATGCCAAAATTGTCTTAGGGCCTTAAATTCTCATTCTTTGTATAGACAACACTTGTGAGCTTAAATATCATTATATGCTCAAGTGTATTAGGATTTGGGTGAGTGCTTTAAAGTGTAAACAAACACCTTTAGAGAGGGATTTTAGTTTGCTTAGAACTTCTCTTGTTTAAGAGTGTTCCTAAAGCTTGGTTTGTGAGCTTTGGATGCTAGACTTAGTGAGTGAGTCTAGATTGTAAAAGGTTTCCTCCTAAGCCTATAAAAGGGGAAGAATTCTTAGTGAATTGTTGAAATCCTTAGTGGGAAGCTAAGGTAGTGGATGTAGGCTTGGTTTAGGAAGCCGAAACATTCTAAAATCATCGTGTCAATTTTCAATCTTTTACTTCCCACAAAAATCACCCATATACTTCTCCACCACTTGACAACACAAACGGTTGAGAGAAATCGAGCTCAACAAAAATAAAGAATAAAAAATAAGCAAGATAAATAATTCTTATTTAAAAAATAATAACAAATAATACACTCAACTACCTCATGCACAATACGGACATATTTAAAGGCTTCAGTTTTTTCACTACTGACATATTTTTATTTTCAAGCAAAGTAATGAATTGGTCTTTAAAGTGTATCATATTTTTACTTTGTTTGGTTGGGATGATATGTATTTTGGATCTCATCTTCTCGCTTAGATCGACAACTGAATCAAAGTATTAAAAGCCTAGCAGATGCAATATCTAAAACTCTTTGGATTAAAGTTGTGTCGATAAACATGAGAATACGAGAGTAAGAGAAAATATGTCACACGAGTTGGACATGCACAAGTTCTCACAAAAACCCTCGACTATCAGGAACTTCGGAGGCAATTGTGTGTTTGGGCAGTCAAAGCATGGCAAGAAAATGAAAAAGAGGATGAAAATTAAGGCAAATGGATCAAGAAAGTTGATTAACGAGTCAACCAGAATCAGTCGAGTTTTTTAGGTTGTTGGATCTGTTAAAAATGATCGACCCACTTGCTCAAATAATTAAGGGCGTTCAGTTGATCGAGTTAGTCGAGTTGAAAAGTTATATTTCTATAATTCAAATTTTATTTAAACTTTTTAGAGTTAAGTTGAATTTATCAAATTCGAGTCGAATTAAGTCAAGTTGTTCGAGTTTCTATTGAAATATATATATATATATATATATATATATATATAAGACAGAATTGAGAGACACTCAACTCGAACTTAAAAATTGATCCACTAATTACTAAAAAAATTGAATTGTTTAAATTTTCATTTTATAATTCAAATTTTATTTGAAAATTTTTCAAGTAGAGTCGAAACAAGTAGAGTGTTTTTACATTTAGGTCAAATAATTTATTTTTTGTGTGTGAGGTCGAGTCGAGTTTTACCCGTCTAAAATAATTCGATGTCTTTTTTTCGGCCTACATTTTGATATCCATTGTCTTTTTTAGGGATGGCTATGGGTTGGTTTTTTTGTCAATCCGCACTCGATCGAAAAATATAGTACCTCCATTTGAAATCGACCCGAATTTTAGAGTAAAAACTGAAACATGATCCGACATAAATAAAAAAATTATTTTTTTATTCTTATTTGATGAAATAGAGAGCTAATTGAAAAATATAAATAAAGAGAGAACATTAAAATAATCATTCTATTTTTATTATACAAAATAATGAGATAATTAAAAAATTATATGAAGAAAAAGGAATTATAATAATTACCTAAATATTTAAAATAAAAATAAATTATTATTTTAAATCAAGTCAAATATTTTTATTTTAAATTTAAATTCGACCCGACTCAACATTATCTAAAAATTCATGATGAACTTGATTTTGACCAAAATTTTCTTTAAAAAACTGGACTTATTAAGTTGATTTGGGTCAAAACCCATCAAGGTTAAATGATCATCCATAATCTTTTCACCCAAAACTTCCTTTTCTTCGGAAACCCTTACTTGCGCCGCTTCACTCTGTTCTACTACCTCACTCTCGTCTCCGGCGTTCTCTTCTTTGACCAACGGTGGTCCTCCAATAATTCGTTCTAGTATATATCAAGCCAATCCCAAGCGAAGTTTATTTTTCCGATTTCTCATTTCCCAAGCAATCTTTAAAGAGAAGCCGAACACGGTTCGTTCCAACTCGTTCTACGCTACATCGACTCACCGATGGACTCACAAGATGGAACTCAGCAGTCGCAGCAACTCATCCTTGCTCACAACGTCTTCCTCCTCAAGCACGAAAGTCCGCCTCAGGGATGAGGTCCTCAACTCCGTCCAATCCAATGGTAACTTGCCCAACTCAACTTTTTTGTCTTTTTTCGAGCTAATTCTTCCGGTTCAAATTTAACACGACATGCGTTTCTTGTTTCTTCGTTGCGGTGGTGGTTTTAGATATGGCGCCATATTATGAAGCTCTAGTTATTGATGAAGTATTGGAGTTGGATCAGAGCGTTTTGGACTCGATGCGTGCAAAGAATGAGGAGGAGATTAAGAAGCTCGACGAAAAGTGCGTATTTTTTTCCATTTCCTGTGTGTTCGCTGATTAATTAAGGTTTATCGGAACTTTATCGAATATTATAGGTTTCCTCGTTCTCATTGTTGATGGGAAGTATAGAATTTAGGTTTTTGGTTCACATGGTTGGTTGTGGTTTATTTAATTCTCAATTTGTTGAGCATATATTGTGGAACTTTTAGCGTATTGACTGTACCCTTTGCTTGGCGATTGGCAACTTGTAGTGGATTAGAATTTAGGGAAAAAGACAGATACGGAACTGATTAAGGTTTCAAGTATTAGTACTTTAATTGAGTGTTCTGAGTGATTAAACATTAAATTCCTTTCTTTTCGTTTTTGTTATCTTCATGCTTTGCTCACGATGGATTGGACATTTTTCCTTAACTGCTGTGACTGTTATTATCAGAATCACTGTAGTGTATGGTTCCCGCCCATGAAATTTGAATGAATAGTGGAAATCCAAGTATGTAAGAGCCTTGAGGAGTAGTGGTGTGTATTTTGGATATTCGATCCGATCCGAAATTTTGGATATCCGAAATTTTTAGATAGATAATTTAGCGATCCGTATCCGATCCGAAAAAAATCGGATACCCGATTTTCGGATATCCGAAATTTCGGATCAGATATTCGGATACCCGAGTATCCGAATTTATCACTTGATTTAATTTTTTTTTAAAATTTGGCGGTCCTATCCATGAAAACTTTAGGTTTTCGAATATAACAATCAATAAATTATTGAATATAATAAATTTTCATCCATAAAAATTTTAATTTTTCATATATAACAAGTAAAAATATCGAATATAACAAGATTTATATCTATAAAAAATTTGAATTTTCGGATATCGGATAATCGAATATTCGATCCGAATGCAAAATCACTATCCGTATCCGATCCGAAATTTTCGGATATCCGATCCGAATTATCTGAAAAATAAAAATCGGATATCCGAAATTTCGGATCGGATTTTATTGCACACCCTTATTGAGGAGTTGAGGTGGGTACTTTTTCCATCAAAAGATCTATTTATTTCCCTCCACAATATAGTAAATGTAGTTAGATTTGAATCTAGGGTAAACAACACCATTGCTCGCTAAACTATTCATGCTTTCCTATTTTGGTAAAATCATCACTAACGTTGCGTTTTTTCTCCCCCTATTTTGGTTATCCAACGTTAAAAAACTCACGGAAAAAACAATAGTTTGGTGACCAAAACAGGAAAGAAGTGACCTTAGTGACCAAAATAGGAAAAAATGTAATGTTAGTGACGATTTTGCACTAAATAATAGTTTAGTGACCAAAACAGGAAAGTGAGAATAGTTTAGTGGCCAATGGTGTTGTTTACCCTATGTCACATTCTGTTTTTCTTTACAAGAATGTATAGACTTCCAAGATAATAACTCCTTGTCAACTTGAGCCAATCTCTTTCTCTCCGCGGCATTCACAAATTAGTTAGGGGGATTTGAATTGTTAGCATTGTTCTGTCGATGTAAGAATGTGCACCGATTCAATATTTTAACTCATTTTCATTTGCTTGAGAGTTTGCATGGTGATATTATTAGGATTTGGAACTAAATGATGTTCTCAATTACAGAGTTAATGATTTCTAGTCAATGATGAATGCTTTAATATAAGAACTATGGAATAGACTTAATTTTCTTCTAAAACTCTTGCATTCAATTACTTGTCAATAATTTTCAATCCAATCTGCCTCTTTAAATATGAAAAGAAACTATTGTTTTCTTCTTGAATTATGTTTAACTCAAGTCTGCTTTTGCATTGAAGGATTGCTGATGCTGAAGAAAACTTAGGTGAAAGTGAAGTTTGAGAAGCACATTTAGCTAATAAATCCTTATACTACATTCGGATAAGTGAAAAGGTATTTAGAATTTTAGTTTATTACTCTTGAAGCTGATTCCAGCTCATCTATTATGTTTGAGAGCTGTATCCCTCATCTTTGACTTGTGTGTTTCTCAATCTAGGAGAAAGCACTGGAGCAACTGAAGGTGACAGAAAGCAAGACAGTTGCTGTTGGGCAGAAGATGGACTTAGTGTTCTATACTTTGCAAATAGGCTTGTTCTATATGGATTTTGATCTTATTTCCAAGAGCATTGATAAAGCGAAAAAGTACATAATCATGTTAATCAACTGTTTCTATTACTTCAAACTTTTGCATAACTGGAGAAGTATGCATTTTACTTGATGTGTTCTTGTTTTGGTTCCAGCTTGTTTGAAGGAGGGGGTGACTGGGAAAGGAAGAACCAGTTAAAGGTGTGTGTATGAAGGCTTGTATTGCATGTCCACTCGAAATTTTAAGAAGGCTGCCAATCTGTTTTTGGATTCCATTTCAACCTTCACAACTTATGAACTTTTCCCTTATGATACATTCATATTTTACACTGTGCTTACAAGCATCATAACATTGGATAGAGTTTCCCTGAAACAAAAGGTAGCATTCTTGTCCTAGCTATGACGTATTATTTATTATCTGGGTCAGTCACAATGTCTAAATTTTGTAGGTGGTTGATGCTCCTGAAATCCTTACTGTGATCGGAAAAATTCCACACCTTTCGGAATTTTTAAACTCTCTATATGATTGCCACTACAAATCATTCTTCTTGGCCTTCGGTATGTATTGGTCTAATGATTTATAAATACTTGACAAATTGTTAGTTTGTGCCAAAATCCATCCCTTATCCAATTCTACTACTATCCAACATTTATGAGTTATCTCAAGTTCGGTGAAAGCTATTTCTTTTCATTGATCTATTCATTCAATTTGTTTGAATTATATATCAGCTGGCCTGGCCTGACAGAGCAGATAAAACTGGACTGGTATTTGCATCCTTATTTCCGGTTTTACATGAGGGAAGTAAGAACTGTAGTTTACTCTCAGTTTCTGGAGTCCTACAAGAGTGTTACAATTGAAGCCATGGCAAAGGCTTTTGGGGTGACAGTGGAGTTCGTTGATATGTGAGTAACAAAATCCAGTAATCTCTTAGCTTAGGGTTTAGGGTTCATTGTTAAATATCCGTTCCCTACTTGTATCATTGCTATTAAATTTAGTTTAGTATGGTCGTACTATTTTTCCTGCCCTGGCATAATTCTTATAGCTTCCTTCATCCCAGGGAGCTTTCACGTTTCATTGCAGCAGGGAAACTTCATTGCAAGATTGACAAGGTAGCTGGTATTCTTGAAACAAACCGTCCTGATGCAAAGAATGCTCTTTACCAAGCCACCATTAAACAAGGTGACTTCTTATTAAACCGGATCCAGAAGTTGTCACGCGTGATTGACCTATGAAGTAGTTAGTCATATTAAACAGTTCCAGAGAAATATGAAAATTGGGTTTTCAAGACTGTTTTTCACTAGACTGATGCTTAGCAAGTTTGCAAGTTTCCGTTTTACAGGAGCTCACTATTTTACTCCTCTGTTTCTGGATTCTAGAACGAGTGTTTGACACTGGCATTTTTTCTGAAGTTCCGTCTTCATACCCATCTGCAGTAGGAAAGCTAGAAAATGGGATTTTTACAGCATCATTATTTTGGGGAAAATGTTGTTTTTCCACTGATATGTGAAATATTTAAAAGGGTTGTCTCATGATGTCTCAAATGACAGCATTGTTAAAGAATAGTAAGCCGAAGATAATATTAATGTATTATGATAGGATCGGCGGGGGCATATCCTAGCTTCAAGAGACACCAACTAGGAATGCCAATGGTTGAATTAATCTGGTGAAATGACCGAAACAAGGAACTCGAAATGAAATTTAATGCAGTCTGTTTCATTACATCTAATCTTGGGATTTTAATATGTACATATTTTTGTAGTATCAGACTATGAATTCATTCAACGGACCATGGACATGGAATACAATTATATAAAAGATTAGATTCAATTGTTCTCCAATGAATCGAACAAGTTTTGGAACCAAAAGGAAAGCATGTTAATTTAGGGATGTTTGATTTAGACTCGACGGGTTTAAAGAAAATTTTGGGTTTGGTTTGGTTAGGATGTGGTTGGGTTTGGTTCGGCTTTAGGATAAAAATATACAACTTGATCCGAATTAATAGTTTAATTTTGTTTTGAATATTTAAGTATAATTGTTATAATGCTCGTCTTTATATATATATATATTCAATTATTTCCCTATTTTATATAATAACAATTTAAAACTTTATAAATTTAAATATTAAATAAATTAAACCTTACTCCATTTTTAATTTAAATACTTTATTCTTATTCGATTTCGTTTAAATGACAACTTTAAAAAACCATTCTTGTACATTGAAAATGGACAGAATCTTCAAACTGCTTTCTGGGCAGCAGCTTTTGGAGATGCCATTGTGACTCCACAGCCAGTATATCTCATGGTTCATACAAACAACTCCTCAGTCTGCTTTGATTACTTCAAATTATTCCCTCCATGGAAGTGAAAATCATCTCCCGAGAAGCCATTAAACCTTCGTCCCCAACCCCTCACCACCTACGAGCCCATAAGCTGTCTATTCTAGATCAGATAGAGGTGAATGAATCCATTTACACCCCTCTTCTTCTCTTCTACTCTTCAACCCCTCAAGAATCCGCAAAAAAATCCGATATTCTCAAACAATCCCTCTCAAAAACGTTAACCCATTTTTATCCATTTGCCGGAAGGCTCAAAGATTGGCTCAGCATCGACTGTAATGATGCGGGTGTTCTCTATACCGAAGCTCAAGTAGCCATTGATATGTCCATTGTTCTTCAAAGTCCCGAGATCGAATTGCTGCATCAATTATTGCCCCATGATTCGGTTCAAAGGCTGCCTAAACAAGATTCTGACCAGGTTTTGGTTGCAATTCAAGTGAACTTCTTTGCTTGCGGTGGAATAGCGATTTGTGTTTATGTTAACCATGTTGTCGCAGATGGAGCCGCGACAGCCACGTTCATTAAAAGCTGGGCTGAAATGGCGTCCGCTGACGATTACATCGACTTCGATGTGGTTTACGATTGCAGCTTTTTGTTTCCTTCACGGGATTTATCAGATTTGGTTGCTCAGTTTGCTGAGGAAGACAAGAACAATGAAGAACACGAAGAACTACAGGGTGGTGAAACCGTGACTAAAAGACTCCTGTTCAATGGCTCTAGGATTGCTTCTTTACGGGACGAAATCGGCAACGGATCGATTCGGCATCGTCCGTCGAGGTTCGAGGCTTTGGCTGCACTGATATGGTCTGCCTTGTTATCTACAACTTCAGAGAACGACACAACATTCTCAAAGGTAACCATTTCTATCAATCTGAGGAACCGAACCAATCCACCATTGCCACAACAATGCATTGGAAATCTGTACCATGTGAAAGAAGTGGAACCACTGTTGGAGAAAACCAGGAATCTCAGCACTTTAGCAGCAAAACTTCGCGACACCATACGAAAAGTAGACGATGAATATGTGAGAAAGCTCGGTGAAGGTGCCGTTGATTACATAAAATTGCTTAGAAATAAAGTGAAAAGTGGCACGTTTATCTTTGTTAGCTGGTGTAGGTTCCCGTTCTACGAAGTTGATTTTGGATGGGGGAAGCCAATCTGGTGTGCCACTGCTTTGAGCATTAACAGAACAGTAACTTTGATGGATGCCAGCGATGGTGAAGGGGTTGAAGCTTGGATAACACTCGGAGAAGAAGAAATGGCCAAATTTGTGCAGGATCCTGGGATTATTGCTTACTGTTACTCCAGCTAAGGATATGTGGAATTGCCTCAACAAGTTTCTATGCCAAACCTTGTTTCAGACCGGAGATGTGTGTGACAGTCATAGACCAAACGATGTTATTCCTGAGAGTGGCTCTTGCCGCACGAATAAGATATATTTTTTACCTTTGGTTAATATATATTTTTTAAAATTAAAATAATTATGAATTTATCTTCGCTTTTCAATATTTGTGATTTGGCCCGGTCCTTGATGAATAAAGGCGAAGCTAAATGGGGGCTGACAGAAGCATGGCCTATATGGCCTACTCTTTCAGTCTACTTTCTCACCCTTATGATCCGTTTTTTTAATTTGGTCTATGTAAAAAATTTAAATTATAATTTAATTTACTTTAATAACATAAAATAAGTTTTTTTAATGGTAAAATGTGAAAGTAAACTAATTTTACTTGAAGTCAATAAGTCAAATCTTATTATTAACATTTTTAGTTTTTTTTTTTAATTTCTCTATAATTTTTACAATAACATTTAATTTTCGACCACGTTAACTTTTAATTACTGACTTCGGTATGATACAATATATCATTGAGCTCACAAGGTGTTTAAGAAGATCCCCATGTTCTTGTTTGTTTGTTTTTCTTTTTCTTAGTGATGGCTTCTGGATTAAAAAAGAGAGCCACTTGATTTGATACTACCAAAAGTATCAGCACTAAACTAAAATTGGCAAGTGGCACCACCAATTCAATGGTTCAAATTATTATCTGAAAAAAAAATAAAAAACGAATTACTATAATAAAATTGATATCGCTGGATACTACAATAATTGAGAATAGCAAAAACACAACACAAATGTCTATTCACTCTACAAAAAGCTATCCATATAATTGGGTCCACTGTGTTACTCTAATCCTTTTTTCCTTGCAAAAGTTTGACACGACACTTTAAAATCATATCTGGGAAGATTTGCTGAAATTATAATTTAAAAATATAATTTCTCTAAAAATCTAAAAATAAATCTATAAAAATATTTTTAAAAAGACAAATAATACATTGTCCCTCGTTATAAAAGAAAAAATAAACTTATGTCAGAGTTTTTTTTTCCACGTCATTTATAATCTCAACTAATAAAAACTACTATTTTATTATTTTTTCTATGTTATCTTTCTAACAAGACTCGTATTTACTGTAAATCAAATTTAAAAGTATATTTTACCAAATGAATCTTCAATTGGTAAAAAAATGATATGAAAAAAAATTAATAAAGTGGATAATTTTTATTGATTGAGAATAAAGATAACGCAGTGAAGAGGACCTATGATATAATTTTTAAAAAAAATAATGCATTGCCCTCATTATAAAAAAAAGAGAAAAATAATGCATTGCCTCTCATTACAAAAAATAAAATAAAATAATGCATTTCCCCTCCACCTATAAAGCAAAACAAGAAAAGAAAGGAGGTTACAATTGTTTGTAGTTTTAGTCAAAAACAAGGGGCAACTATAAAACACTTATTAGATATAACTTTTGAGTTTTGATTAATCCTCCCACAATTGGTGTTCATGGATTTCTATATTCTCTACCAACCACAAACTTAATCAAAAGAAATTAAAAAAGGGGTACTCTTTAGTCTCTTTTAGCTAAATTTTGTAAAAGGTTATTTTTATTCAAGAGAATCATAAGTTAGGCTATAAATGAAAAAAAAAAATTAAAAGATTCATATGAAATAAAAGATGAATAATTATCTCTAAGATAATACAGAAAGATAAAAAGTCAAGATAATGCAGACTTAGTTTAATACACCCCTCAAGTTGGAGCATAGGATCTTGAATGCTCCACTTGCTGATTAGAAATTGATATTGTTGCACCCCTAAAGCCTTTGTGAAGACATCTGAAGAAATGGAATAACAATTGAACAATTTACGTTGTACACTATAAGTCCGTTTATGAGATATTGGTGGTATAAGAGCGAAAAATTAAGTCTTTAATAATAAATATTGAAAAAAATTAATACGTCGTGTTGCTTGATTATCGCAATACAAAACAACCAGTTGAATACAATTGAACGCCAAGTCACGAAGAAGTTGCAACCATATTATTTCACAAACTGTTGAGGCCATAGACATGTACTCGGATTCGGGAGAAGAACAAGAAACAATCATTTGTTTCCATAAAATTGGAGATGAACCAAGAAATATAGAGAAACCAGTTAGAGAGTTTCTTGTGAGTGGGCAACTATAAATCATTTTTGCTTTACCATAGAAGTCCTTGCCCAGGAGACAGTTTAAGGAAGTGAAACACTCTAAGAGCAGCTTGGCAAAGTTGATTCATGAACTATGAAAAAATGTGCACAAAATAATAAATATCAGGGTGTGTTCTTGTAAGATAAACCAAACGTCCTATCAACCAGAGATATGATCTCGGATCATCAGGGATTGAACAAACGATGGGAGATGAGTCGGATTGAAATAAATATTATCAGTGGATCTTGAAGAACACAAACAGTCGTAAATGAGTCTGTTGGAAAACGAAATTTCATAAGAACAAAGGTGTAGGGGGTATGATGAATAAGATAAATAGCGGTTCAAACACGCTCCAAAACTTGATAGGTAAACCAATTTGATAACGCAAAGTTCGAGCAACCTCAAAAAGATGTTGATGTTTACGTTTCATAATTTTATTTTGTTGAAGGGTAAACAAAAAAAAATCGACTGAAAATTTCCTCTTGTAGACAAAACTGTTGGAGAGTAACTGACCGTCCTTTCCTCAACCATATTAAAAATGTGAGCTAATTGGAGGTTGCAGTTTGAAGCTGCGAAAAGATGATGAGGCACTATCTCTGTAGGGTGGTTTAGTTGGTTTAAAACTAGAACTTTGGCTTCAGTTAAATCTTTAGACATCCAGGTTAAATAAATAAGGGTAAATGACGAAAATAATCACTGAACTTTACTTGAACAATACTAGCACTAACACATTAAAAATTTATTTTATTTTAAGTGCATTGAGTTTACAAGTAGTTGCTGTGGTGTAGTGGTTATCACGTCAGTTTTACACACTGAAGGTGTCCCCAGTTCGATCCTGGGCAGCAACATTTTTTTCTCTCCTTTTAATATTAATTTTTGTACTCCTCCCCTTCCTACGGAACTTGTCTAATCTGACCGAGTTGTTGCAATTGACATGGAAATCGGGTGTGCCTTTTCATTTTCCATGGCTTTGAACTTTGCTTGTAGAATCAACCTTTACCAACCTCATTTCAATTTTCTTATTGGGTAAGCTTTTTTATTTTTTTGTTTTTAAATTTTATATTTATCAGGCTTAAAAGTCATGGATTATATTGACCAACAAGATTGTGATATTTTGTTTTAAACTTATGGATACAGAGGAGTAAGAGCATATATGATAATGAATAATGTTCGCTTGAAAGAAGAATTTGCGAGAGTGGAAGCCGCCCAGTAGGTCACAAAAGTGCAGCAAGCTGCTCGACATGGTCGACAAATGCAATGGCATAAACCACATCCTGGTTGGTTTAAAGTTGATGCAGATGGGGCAGTGCGGAATGGCGGTGGTGCATCAGCAGTTGGTGGAGTTATTATAACGGATTAGGGGGAATGGGTGTTGGATTTTCAACAAGTTTAGAAGTTTGCTTAGTGCTACTGCTTATGACTGAGCTATGAGTGTTGCTTGATGTTTTGTAGCACGCATGGAGGTTGGGTTTGAAGAAGGTAATATAACTGGATCGGATAGCCTAGAAGCCGGTGCATATCGTCAACCTAGAGTAGAGTGCCTTGCAATAGTAGAAGCAATTAGAGTGTTAATGCAGCGTGATTGGGAGATTAAAGTTTTGCATGTATAGTGCGAGAGACGCATATAGCCGCCGATTGCTTGGAAAAGATGACCAGAGGAGCTCCGGGTGGCGAGAATCTGTTTTACTCACCGCTGCAACAAGTGACTGAAATTAGAATTCCAATATCCAAAACAACTACTATTTTCTATTCTATCCCACTTTTGTACCAAAAAGAAAAAACCACAACCTTTAACCAACTGGTAAAGTACAATGCCCAGTTTAGACACAAGTTCTCAACAAACACCAACGCAGCAATAGGAAGTCGATTCTTCTAGCTGATAACCCTAGAAAGAAAATACTAAAAAAAACTCTTGAATCCACCCCCCCCCCCATGTTTCCTCGAGCACAATACAGCAGAAAGTCAATCACAAGATCTGCGAAACAGTTGGCACTCTTTATGCCAAAAGACATTCAAAGCCGAACAAGAAACAATGAAGTTCCTTTTGCAGTTCTTCATTTCTCCCCATGGTTGTGCTATTGGCGTTGAAGGGAGGAAAAGATAGCGATCGATCATAATTTTGCAAAACCACATTGTTTCTGGTAAACAAGGGGGAGAAAATCAATCAATTTCTCCATCCTCTACATCATTTACCGGCTCTGGGGTGCTTTGAGGAGGTTCATCTTCTCCGTCCTTATCATCTGCTTTAATGTATAATCCTAGTTGTTCAAGTGGATTACTCCCTTCCTCTACATCATTTGCTGGCTCTGGAGCTCTTTGGGGAGGTTCATTTTCTTCCCCCTCATCGTCCTCCTTCATGTATAAACCTAGTTGTTCAAGAGGATTACTTCTATAGTCTTCTCCATCTACAAAGCACATTTCTAAATCTTGTATAAACTGACTGCTCTCATTGATATCCACAGTCTTCTCCATCTGCAAACCAAATAAGCTTCTCAGCAACATTAAGACAAGGACACGATACATTGGCCACAAAATAAAAAAGAGATACGATTTACCTGTAAAAGTGCTTGACGTGCGGCTTCTCTCTCCAGCTCCCTCTTCCTTTTGGCTTCAGCAGCAGCTTCTGCTTCTGCTTTTCTCTTAGCCTCTTCAGCAGCCTTAGCCTCCGCTTGTAATCGGGCTTTTTCTAATAAGAGAGAAAGGAAAAGGCATCATAGAGCTTGAGATATTGGCGGGAGGGGGTTGCAAAAAGGGTCCCTACATTCTCTTCCAATTAAAGCAAGAATTAAACAAAATATGAAGTTTAAACCTTCTCTCTGTCGCCTTTCAAGTTCCTCCCTCTCCATCCTCAGTTTCTCAGGATCGCCCTTCTCACCCTGTGCTCAATCATGTTATATATGAACCAATCAGTTACTCGGTATTAACAACAATCTGAGCACATAGACATGTAAAAATGACTGAATCAAGCATCTGTACAACCTTTTCAAGTGCCTTTTCTCGAGCTTTAAGGATGGTGTCAGCAAAACGGTTCCTCAACAAAGCTGCACGATAGAGCTTCTCGGGGGAGACTGGCCTCTCGGATGGCGCACTCTCCTCTATAATATTACAGCATTATGGGTGAGATCATGTCCCAACTGTAACAGTACAGAGCCTTCTTAATAATTATGCTTACCATCTTGGTGGCCTTCTTCCTCAACAGCACTAGACTTATCATGAGAGTTTAGCTCAATTTGACCAAACTCTTTTAAAGACTCTGTATAAGCACAAAAGAGTAGCCATTTTTATGTTGACACAAAGTAGATTTTACAGATGCATGAATGCGCATAAAAAGGACGAGGACACTTACGGTTTCCATCATCAGGAACAACACTACTTTGGTTCTTCAACTCCACATTTCTTCCTGAATTCAAATTTTCCTATCACATAGGGATGGGAAAGACAAAAAGGTTAGAATAGTAATACACTCTATGTCATACATCTCACAGCAGAGAAAGAAATGTTTTAAATTCACTAAAACACTCAAAATTTCCAAATTATCAAAATATAGAGATACCTTTGTAGAACTAAAAGGTACAGAAGCTTTAGCAGAACCTGAATTTGAAAAGAAAAATATATAAGGAAAATTATAGACTTTTAATAGAAACAGCACAAGGTTACATCGACCGTGAGCACGTTGCAAATAATACAAAAAAAGGCTAATAATCCTTGCAAGTTTACCAATGCCAAGACAAAATTATGAGATTTAAAGCAGCCAACCAAACATATATGTGATTTTTATAGCTTGATTCAAATGGTTCCCAATATTACTTAAATCACCAATTAACATGAAGTAGAAACCAGGTAGTAGACAACAAATTTCATCAACCAAAACAATAATTAGCAGAATGTTTTTGATTTGAGAAACTCTTCCATGAAATCAGTAAAATGGTGACCATGTGGAGCCCCAATTTTACTGTGACACATTCCCATGAAGACCTAAGATAATAAATTTGCAAAATTGGTAGCAAGAGTTTCAGTCAAAAATCCACAAGATAAGTCAACCTCATATCATAAACAAAGATAGCTTGTTACTCAAAAGCTATTACCCTTTCTTTCATCTTGTATATGATGCCCCAAGTTTCAAGATTCATCTCTGTAGTTTCACTCTAATCTAAACTACAGAGAATCAAGTTACCTAAATACAGCCAAGACAAAAAAGCAGCCAGCAGAGAAAGAAAACCAAATTATGGGTAAGCAAGGTGAAAAAAGACTGCTAAAAAGATTCACTTCCATCAATGAAATTTTTGGGATAAAAATGTAAATGGGGTTCATTTTTAAAGGGCAATACCCAAAGATTAAATTTGAATCTGAGTCCTCTACGTGTTAGGACAGATATCAAAACAATATACATAACCTTTTGCCCTTCACTCCGAATTTAAGATTTGAGTAGAAACCAGGGGGAAAAAACGTTTTATCAACCAATCAACAACAATGAAGCATCAAAGAATGATCTCAAGCTAGAAAATAACTTGAGGTTGACAAACTATGGTCTACAAAATTGTGATTAAGCTAAACAAAAATCAGAAGTTAACATCAGAACTCCTAGTAGATATAACTTTCAAAGAAAACAGAAAACTTTTCATGCATAGAAAAGACTATATCATAACCCAGCATATTTTCCAGATTTCTGAAGCACAATAAATGGATAAGGAAAAGTTCACTACAGTAAATTGTACAAACCACTAGAAGAAGAGCCTGATTCACCGCTGGATCTACTGGAACTACTGCATCTGCTATTTCTATGGGTTGAACCCTTCTCTATTGCTACCAGAGGATAACTGCTACCAACTACATCTACGACCTTGTCAACATGATTATTACCTAACAAGAGAAGAAATATCAATTCCTGTCGTAATTTGGTTTACTACCTTGATATCTGTAAATAATCCACAAATGCAAAAATCAGTAAATTACCTTTACAAGGCTGCATTGATGAATTGCTAAACCCTGACTCATTAAGAAGCTAAAACGGCAGAAAAGACAAAGCAATATCATAGATGTCAATACTACATTCTGGATAAAAGAAAAAGAAGAGCACCAAAGGACGAGATAGACACATAAGAATACCTCCATTTCACAGGATTCAGCTTTTGCCTGGTTTTTCCGCTTCTTGTGCAAATAATCATCCAAAAGTTTTCTCAATTTGTACAATGTTTCATTACTTAGAGCATCAATATCAATCTCGATCTCATCCTCACCACCTTGACCATCACAAGAACTCTGCTCTTTAAGAAAGTCAACAATGTTTTCAGGCAATTCTCCCAACAAAGACTGTAATTCTGTGCTCAAATTATGCTTCTCCTGATCTGTCATGATTTGTCTAATGGGCTCTGGCATGATCATAGTGTCTTTTGGGTTTATTTTTTTATTTTTCAAAGGTAAAACATTACTATTTGTTTCGCCTTCTATAGGTGCAGCTGCTGTGGAATTCACAGCATCAACATTCGTGGTTACAGGAAGCTTCTTTTCTATAGTTTTCCATCTTACTTCAAAATATTTACTTAATGTCTTGGCCATGAAGTTGACATCATTTCCAGGTGGGTTATATGTCATTGCATTGGAAAATGTAAGGTGAACATCTGCAGCAAAGTCCATTGGATTTGAATAGTACCCTGATGTTATCCTCTTCTTCACGGTGCCCAAATCCATTGGATGCTTAATGACAGTAAAATAATCTGGAATGTTTAACTTCACCACATCAACAGGGCTGTTAAAAACCCAACCAAAATTATGTTGCATCAAACGGTTAAGCAAAGTCTCACATTCCTTCATCGAATGAGCATTGGAGTTACTCATTGCCACAGTAAGCTTCTGAGATTCAACCCATCCAGAAGGATTCTTTTTTGTGCAGGCACTATTATGTCCTCCAAAAGGTCGCTTCTTCCCATGTGAACTCCGTACTTCCACTGACTGATGAACACTCTCTAATGGAGGCCTCTTCTTCCCGTCACTGCAACTCCTGTTATCAGCAGATGATGATAAAACATTTGTGCCAAAAGAACCAGCTTTCTTCTGCAACATCTGAACCTGTTCAAGCTCCATTTTTAGTCTCAATACGAAATCCTTTCTCTCGCGTCGTGACAACTTAGACAGAGACAATACTTGCATGGGGACACCAAAATTATCATAACTATCCAAATTGATACATTTCCTTTTACGTGCACAATAATCCTCTGATTCCATTGTCTCTGTATAAATCCGTCTAGAACTCCCAAAGCCCTCTGATTGACCCATGGTCTCAACCGCATGCCGGTAATCATGGCTAAAACTAGAAGAAATCCCTCCCTTAGAATACTTCTTAGGCTTCCCCATCAATTGAGAAAACAAACACTTTCCATATTCCTTCTGCCCTGTGTACTCTATGGGAATAGCATGGTAGCTCATATCAACCACTCCACTAGTCTTATAATATCCCACAGTTAATCTCATAAAAGCCCAGAATCAAAATGCAAAATGTGATAGGGTGGAACTAAAGACAATCTTCGTTTGTCATAAGCTCCAATTGCAACATATGTTAACTGCATCTATGAATTCTATCTCCTTGAAATGTTCCAAAATCGGCAGTTCGTCAGTCCTTCAATAGCATTCATACACCAATCTCAAATATTGGTCTAAGCATTTGTCAAAGAATGAAATGTTCAATTATGACCCTAATTAAAGAATACCTAAAACTCTTTCTTTACTTTCTTAGCCGCTCAAAGAAGATCAAATTTCATATCTTTTTCCGCTTTTTTTCGATCTAATGATTGAAATGAATTCACAGCATGATGGGGATTTGCTTAAAGAAGGAATCATTCAAGAAAATAAGAACGAATCAATACTTATGAGCGAAAAAAAGTAGAAAATCTAAGCTAAACTCGTTTATGTCCTTTAGAATTGCGATCCAATCCAACCAAAAAGGAAATTCGAAATGCTGCTTCAAGCCCTAAACCTGTCTCCAAATAAATCCTAATTTCAAAACCTGGATCTCGCAGCAGAGCCACAGATTTTCCCGATTAGAAACCCTAGAGAGAGAAACTGAAACTCCCCTTCCCCCTCAATCCTGGACCAATCTTGGCCTCGCAGCTAGAGCAAAATCAGAAGGAAAATTGAAGAACAAAAAAAGTAATAAGACCGAGAAAGAGAGAGAAAATGTAGTCGTTAATAGGCCAAGGTCTTACGTTTCGCCTCTCTACTTAAAGGCCCAATGGCCTCTTTTCCCGCCTCTGCTGAACTGATGCCAGCCCTTGATTTTTTTCTTTTTCAGTTGATTAAATCCAACGCTTAGTATTATGATCTCTGATCCACCATCAGAGCCTAAATCTGACGGTTGTTAATCTTGGGGTAAACATAAATTTAGTACAAATATATTTTTTCTAAAATCAAGAATTCAATCGTTTAATAATAATTTTGTGATAAATATGTTACTTTTTTTAAAGTAATAATTTTAGTCATTCAATTTAAAATTTTGTGACAAACAAATTACTCTTCTTTTAAAACTTAAACAGATGACTTGATATAATAACTATTTTTATTTCAAAATTTTATATATTCTATTAATTTGATCTTAATTTAAAATAATTTAATAAATTTAACCTCATATTTAAAACTTTCATTAGAGAAGTGAGTGTGTCTACTAACAGACGATGTTAAGATCATAATGAGTATGTTCTATTAGTTTGTCAGTTGTCCAATAATGAAATGAATGTATCTGTCAAACTATCACATTTTTCAGATATCGAGCTGATGGAGAGTTACATAGTGTGAAACAAATGGTCAAAAGTTGTGTCATGAGGGTGCAGTGTCAAAATTTTTAACTATGAATTGTTAAATTTATTAAATTATTTTAGAATTAAGAACAAATTAATAGAATGTATACATTTTGGGACTAAATTGTTATTATACCATATCATATTTTAATTTTAATGACAGAGTGACATGTTTATCACAAAAATTTAATTAAATGACTAAATTATTTCCTCTAAAAGAAAAGTGACGTGTTTCTCGTAAATTATATTTGAGTAATAAATTAATATTTTTTATTAAAAAGTGACATATTTATTATCAAATATATAATTAAGTAACCTATGATGTATTTTACCCTTAATCTTATGAGTAAAATCTTTGATGACTTTACTTGATCTCTATAATTACAAAACATAGTTGCGAAGTATATGTGATAGAAAAAATTTAAAACGGACGACGTACATCATTAACGCAACACACCATAATACATCATTAAAATTTTAATCTTTTAAATAATCTCAAGGATTGAATATATTATTAAAATTATTTCAAAAAAAAATAAAATTTTAATTTAATAAACCATTCAGATTTATTTTTATAATATTTTTAATTAAAATGTTATAATCATACCATCCGCAAACCTCTTATTTCGTTTGGTTGATGAAAAAGTTACGCCAAAGAAGAAAGTGTTTCGAAAATAGCGTTGAATTAAATTAAATGATTATATAATAATTTGATTATAGGTTTCTTACTTGTAGTAGAAAAATAATTTTAACTTGGATTAATAGTTTTAACTTGAAATAATTTTAAGTTGGATCAATAATTTGATTGAACGTTTTTTTTTACTTGTAGTGGAAAAATAATTTTAACTTGGATTAATAGTCTTAACTTGAAATTATTGAAATAATTTCAAATTGGATTAATAGTTTTAATTTGAAATTATTTAATAGTTTTAATTTAAAATAATTTTATTTATATATTCTGAGATTTTTAATAATTATTAAAATTAATGATATATTACAATGTGTTGCGTTAGTGATAATGATAGACGGAAAAGGCCAAAAAAAACAGTCGCCTTTAAAATTTTATATATACTTTAAATTTTTTAAAATATATATATATTTTTATTAAAAATTTATTTTCACCACCTTAAAATTTTACAAATTCTCACATTTAATATAAAATTTTATAAATTTGCCCTTTAATATAAAATTCTCTCATCCGTTTCATATAATCATATGAAAAATGTAATTATTAATTTAATAATCACGCAGATAATTATGAAAAAATTACTCTTTAAATATTTTTTTATTAGAAAGAGGGTATCCGTCTCCTTTTATCTCTTCATCTATGCCTTGGCCTGTTAAGGGCATTAAAACCTTTGCACCTTTAAAATTATACTTTATGTCTCACTTAATATGTTTATTTTGTGTTTTAAAATTATCTCACATAAAATATTTTATTAAAAAAATTAACAATTTTTAAAAGATGTATTTCACTTTATACTTTTTTTAATTTTTAAAATTCAACTTTTTTAAAAAAAAATTATCCTTTCAATTATTGTTTCTTATATAAACTTTTTTTCTTAAAATTAAATAAAAAATCAACGATGTAGTAATTAATTTTCTGTTAAAATTTTCATACATTGATAATCACTCCACGTTTAATATAATTGATTCGTTCCTTCGAACGACAAGGACTTACAACTAAAACATGAGATTTTTTAACCCCTAAAGTTTTTTTTAAACAAATTTTAACCCTAAAGTTATTTTATGCAGAGAGCATGTATTGAACAGTAGCTAAAGGCGAATCTAAAGCCTGAACCTATAGCAAACTGGGTTAAAGAAAGCTCAATCTGTATATGGAAACTGCAAAGATACAGAAGAAGAAAAGAAAATGAGTTGTTACAGCACAAGAACTGCCTCAACACCATCTACCAGTAATAAATACATCAAAATATGGCTACTTTCAGATCTCCCTTCTCATCAAACACTCCTCCAGATCCGGTTCGAAATATAGCAACAAAGAAAGGAAACAGACCCGCCACCAAAACAAGCTCTCATGAAAATATTTACAGCTTAAAAGGAAAAAGTAAAAGTCTGGGTCATGCATTACAAGGATTCCGATTTCAGCGGCCCAAGCACAGAGCGGCGTTGATATCCAGCCCCCATGCAAAGCCACCGCCGTTCATAACCCAAACGTCGCAAGGCAGCGTCAACTCTTTCCCGCATGCGTACTGCACTCTTACCTTGCATGTAAACGCCGGGTACGTTATCATCACCGGCAGCCTCTCCTTCATCGCCAACCACACCGTCGTTTCCCCTCCGACCATTTGCTTATATGCCCCATTTGTCCACGTCACCCTCCCAATAGGATCCGATATAAACCCGGGACACGTGTCCCTCCCCAGGTTATCCTTCCTTTCCTCGTCTGTACTCCCCAACACATCCGCACTCACCCAAGTGTCCGTCACGCATTCCACCGTCACGCACGACCACAATCTCACCTTCTGCGACGGCACCACCACCGTCTGCTCGGCTGGCCCAACAACACCACCACCACCACCGAGGAAACTCTCCCGTTTATCACCGAAGCTTAACCAAAACGGCATCGTCTTTTGGACTACTACACCTTTTTGCTGATTCAGAACAGATTCTTTGCAGTCCGGGGTTTCAGGGAGAAGTGGCAAAGTAACCCTTTTTTCCTCGTTCAAAACCCTTATTTTCTTGTTGCACCTCTTAGTATTACTTTCTTTAGAGACTCTTCTTTTTCCCCTCCCGGACTTAGAACAAACCTCACTGCTTCCCTGTGGGGAAAATGACCCGCCGGTCGCCGGTTTGGGAGCGATCGGTCGGAACCGGAGCATTATCCGGTGCACTTTCGACATATCATAAGCCCCATGTCCAGAAGCTGCATATCTCGCTAAGCAACATCCTCCTCTGCCTTCCATTTTTTCTCGAAAAAACAAGCTCGCTCTTTTTTTCTTCTTTACTCACACCTTTCCATGAGTGTCCAGGGGCGATACGATGCGGACGCACTCCATGTTTGGAATAGGAGCGTTGGGATTTATAAGGAGGACGAAGTAGACACGTGTGAGGTCCAACACGTGTGTGGATAGTGAGACGAACAGCGCAGAAAAAGGATTGATCCAGAAGCGAGACGTGGCAAAGATCAAGGAGTTAGGCGGGGCCCAGGTACGGACGAGTTTCCCGAGTGGACCCCAACGGGAGCCAATGGGAAGACGAGGAGTGTCCGGCGTACCGGCGCCAATAAGGAGGCACGTCGATCTAGGGGTTCAAGTTGAACCGCTTACTTGTCGAGCGTGGGAGATGAAACGGGACACGTGGACCAATGGGAATCGGATAGATATTTACTAGAGAGGGCGTTTCGACTTTCCATAAATAGTAGGTGGGAGATGGGCACCACGTGGATGGTCGGATGATGACGCGGATCTCGGTATCTATTGGGATACGTGACGTCAGAAAATTTTTGGTTCAACGGAGGACTTTTCTCACTTGCCTCCGTGATTGGAGCAAATCAAAATGACTTGTGTTTTTTGGTTTCAAATAACAAGCTTTTGTTACTAAACTACCCTTGTCTTTTATACTATTTGTTTTCGGAAAGGTCCTTCCTAGCTCTAGCATATTACAGAACGAAATCTTTCAAACATTTTGTAAATGAAACGAGACATATCATGAGTTATTTTAGTTTAATTCGATTAAAATTTAATTTGAATAATTTTAACTCAAATTTGAATTTGATGCAAGTTTTTAACGAGTCAATATGAATTATTTAATATCTGATTCAAAAAAATTTGCAAGCAACTCAAAAAATAATATATTTAAATTTTAAAGATGACTTTCATTTTTTCTGGATTTTTTATGGCTCATACATTTGTATTATAATGTTTTGTTGTTGGTTGATTAAAGTGAAAAAAATATATATTTTTTGAAATACAATATCAGATTTTCATGCGCTTAAGGTTCAAATTCGGGCTCAAATTCGAATTTGAATCCAGCTCTTAGATAAATTTGAAAATATCTAAATTTCGAGTGTTTTCGAACTCGAGTCAAATTTTAATTTTTTATTTCAAATTTAACAATATTTGAACTCACAAACCTTCAAGTCAAGTTGAGCTTAACTCTAAACTTTTTAAGTTTAAATCGAGAGTAATACTAGGATTCAACCCGTCTCATTTACTAGGGATGTTCAAACGGTCGGTTCGGTTAATCAAACGAACCGAACTTCCAAAATTTCATTAACCGAATTTTTTTTTCTATTAAACCTTAACCGAACCGAAATTTTTTCAGAAATTTTTAACCAAACTGAAAAAAGTTTAGTTAATTCGGTTAACCGAAATTTGTTATAAAATTTTGGGTAAATTACACAAATGGCCACTAAACTATGTTAAAATAATCTTTTTAGCCACTGAACTTTCAAAAGTTATAAAACAACCATTAAACTTATCGAATTATTACAAAATGATCATTGGTTTATTGCACATTATAAATTATTGATAAATATTGAAAATTTTAATGATTATTTTTTAATAATTTAATAAATTTAATGATCATTTTGTGCTAATTTGATAAAGTTAGTGACTATTTTATCATTTTTAAAAGTTTGGTGACCAAAAATAAATATATATAAAATATAAAAATTTCAGGTAATTATGTTAATTAACCGATTTCGAATCGAATTAACTGATAATCGAAGTTTGAAAAAATCATTAACCGTTAACCGACCGAACCTAAAATTAACCGACCGATTAATCAAAAAAAAATTATGTTCGGTCGGTTAATTCGATTAACCGAAATTTTGAACACCCGTATCATTTACGACCCTGCATTGAACTGTAATGTTTGAGTTCCAATTTAATTTCATAAAAAAAATATTGCTCGACTTAGATTTGGGGATGAATCTGTGGCTATGACTGCCGGTATTCGCCGCCTCATAGCCCTACGATCATGAATGCATACTCTTCACCTGATCCCATATAACTATCTATGTGCCAAACCCTAGTCCCATCTTTTCCATGCTTTTCTTTCTATCATGATCGAAATTATAGTTAACAAAAATTATTATTTGGACAAATTTTCAGATAGTCCTTTACCAATTCTGAAAATTTCAATTAAACTCCTTATAACTTTTTGCAATTAATTATATCATTTAAACATAAAATTTAATTAAATAATCTTTTGATTGACATTAATTATTAAATTTGTTAACGTGACCGTTAACGAATGATGATATCAACAATGTTTGTTCAAGCGGTAGTATTTGCGGTTGTGACTACTTAGCCTTATATAACACTTGGACAAGAAACTAAAAGAAACTCAATTTAAAAAAAAACAATTAAACTCACTAAATAAAAATTTTACTCAAATAAACTCTTAGTTCTAATAAATTTAAATGTTAAATAATTAGAATAATTAAACAAATATTTTATAATATTTACTCAAGTTAATTTTTTTATGTCAAAGTAGCTTAAACTGAATTAATTATTATTTTGAGTGGCTTCAAGTAAAAGAATTTCATTTATATAAAAACTAAAATGAATGAATTAAAATTATCATGTTTAAAAAGCACAAACTAAAATCGTAACATTTAATCAGAGAGTCAAGGCCTTGCCTTGTCCCAATTGGCTACGTACCTAGGACTATTTTGGGGAATAATACAACTTAAATAAATATATTGGATTTGGACACCTTTGGATATATTTTGAGAATTTCGAAAAATTTTATAGTGTATGCTGAAGTCGCCACCTGCAGATGACGACTTGAGTAAAAATCAGAGTGAAGTCGTCACATGCAAATGGCGTCTTCACTGACGACTTCACCATGTTCTATAAAATTTACCGTATATTTTAAAATACACTCAAAATACCTTTTTTTTTTAATATTTAATTCATTTAAATTTTATATCCAACGAAGCCAGATAGCTACTAACATGTCATTCAATCATTAAAAGTTATTTTCTTTTATAAGAGAAAAATGAACAAATTGTCTAAGAATTGAGCCCAAAAGGAAATTTTTTATCTTTGCGTCACGGAGTTGATTGATTTATGATTTTTTTAATATTATTTTATAATAGAAATGATATAATTTTTTTTTGATAAAGTATAATAATTAGGGTAAACTATATTAAAGGCTACTCAATTATTAGTGAAGTTACTAACATGTCATTCAATCATTAAAAGTTACAAGTGGCACATTCAAATAGAATTCGGTTACAATCGAGTCACTCTTCCATTAAAATTCAAACGGATATCTAACAATGATTGGTATAATAATAGTTTTAGTCTTCGAAACTTATATATTCTATCAATTTAGTCATATTCAAAATAATTCAATAAATTTAACCATTCATATTTAAAAATATAAATTTGGTAAATTTTCTTCTCCCGAATCGCTTCTATATCATCGTTAGCAGTAGAGTACTTAATTTGAAATCATCAATTAATCTAATATACAAATTTATAAATGTAAAGATATTTACAATGATTTTTTAATATTAGGTCCGTAATATGTATCTACATTAAAATTTAACTCATTAAAATCTATTTAAAATTATTTATCAAAACCTTCAAATTTTAGTTACAACTACCACATAATTTTCTACAAAAAGCTCATGTTTTAGTTGTTGTTGCCACGTAATAATTTACTAAATTTTCATTATTAAATAATTTTTCTTAAGTCCTCTACAAGTATGTGTATTTTCATTAAAAAGTTTCATAGTTTCGACAATAATTTTAAATTTTTGTTTTTATTTATAAATTTATTAATTGTTAAAACATTTTTTATTATTATGAAAATCTACATTTTTTTATCCATGTTTAAAACATGACACATAAGTTGTTTTTACATAATGAAATATAAGCATGCAAGAAGTGATAACAAATATATTTTTTATTATGTTAATAAATAATATTCTTTTTATTATATGATTCAATTATGTAATTATTTCTAAGCTTTTGTTAAATTAATCGACAAAAATATTAAGTTTGCTATTTTTTAATAGTTTAAAGGTGATTATAAGGTAGTATCTGTTTATACATATTCTTAACTCTTTGGCAAAGCAGATACATCTTGCAGACAAAACGATTGAACTCGGGTCCCCTAAAATGAACATCATCTGTTTTTCTACTGGATCACTTGTTGGGTTCTTAGATTCATGTGTCTGTATGATTTGTTAAATTATATGTTATTACATATTTATAATATTGTTTGTTTTTTGTGAGGTTCTCATTCATGTAAACAATGCTAAAAACATTTTAAAAAACTAATTACCATTTAAATCTAATTTTATAATTATAATCATTTGACCTATATTATATATTTTTAAGATCCATATACATAATTATTTTTTAATTTGTTTATAAATAAATTTTATATTTTATATTATTAACTACTAAATTTGAATAAAATAATAACAAAAACAGCATCATCATGGAATAATAGAAAAATATACATGTTTATGATTAATTGAAAAATATCAAGCTTGGTATAACTCGTGATGCCGAGTGAAGAACAAACAATTTGAGAGAAGAAAAATTACTAAATTGATATATATATATATATATATATTAAAGGGTTAAATTTATTGAATTATTTTTAATTAATACTAAATTGATAGAATATATAAGTTTTGAGAACTAAAATTGTCATTATACCACGTCTTATTAGATATCCGTTTAAATTTTAACGAAAGAGCGACCCGATTATAACCAAATTTTAATTGATTGACTTGACTATAAGTTTTAATAATTAAGTGAAATGTTTGTAACTTCACTAGTAATTGAGTGATCTTCAATGTAATTTACCTTAAGAATTATTCCTCGTATTCATATGGGTTTTAAAAAATAAAAAAATATATTATTTAAATATTATAATTGTAATATTTTATTATTAATATTCTTATCAAAATTAAATATAAGGTAACTGATTTATGTAGGAATCCTAAATTATTCGCAAGTCGGACGCAAATCAGTTCTTTTAAATAAATTTTTAGAGTGCATTAGATGCGGAAAATGAAAACAATGATTAAACATATTTTTTTTTTATTAATATGAGATACTTTTTATCACCCAATAAATAAACATGTATATAATTTTCTTAGGCATAAGCTAAAAAATACTTTTAATGTTTGATTAAATAGTTATTTTGGCCCCTATTTTTTTAAGTAATTCAACCTTCAACGTTTTGTTTTGTGTCAAAATGGCCCATCTGAGGATGAAAACCGTCAGTTAACTGATGGTAAATGGCTTAAAATGACGTGACAAACCTATATGACAGTATCATATAGACAAATGTGTTGACTTGAAAAAACGTTACATCAGTCAAAAAAGAGTTAATTGCACCACACATCCCCAAACTTGACATTCATTTTAAATTGGTCCCTAAACTTTAAAGCATTCCAATTTCATCCTCAAAATATGACCTTCATTCTAAATTGGTCCCCACACTTTTGAGCATTCCAGTTTTATCCTTAAACTTTGACTCTCATTCTAAATTGGTCCTCAAACTTTTTGAATGTTTTAATTTCATCCCAAATTATCAATATATGCTAATAATATATTTTGTTAATAAAACCGTTACAAAAATTGTTAATTGTCATTAAAACACTTATGTGTATTATGTAATAGTATGATGTGATACGAACGATAATTTGAGGATGAAATTAGAACATTCAAAAAGTTTGAGGATCAATTTAGAATGAGAGTTATAGCTTGAGGATGAAACTGGAATGTTCAAAAGTTTGGGGACCAATTTAGAATGAAGGTCATAGTTTGAGGATGAAATTGGAATGTTTTAAAGTTTAGGGACCAATTTAAAATGAGGATCATAGTTTGGGGACGTGTGGTGCAATTAACTCGTCAAAAATAATTTTATAAAATTATCTAAAATATAAAATAATTTTTTCTGCTGACTTATCATTCTGTCAAGTCATTTTAAATTGTATACCGTTAGTTTTCGAACAATTTTCATCTGCAGATGGGTCATTTTGACCCAAAACGAAGCATTGAGGGTGGAATTGCTCAAAAAAAAAGAATATGGGCCAAAGTGACTATTTAGTCAAATGTTGGGGGTATTTTTTGACTTTATACTTTTTTTAATATACTAGTGTAATTATATGATAATATTTGTTCATAGTTTTTTCTTAATCTTTTAACAAGGCACACATAGATGCTCGAATTCGAGTCTCTTAGGATGAACACCGTTCTCTTTTTCACTGGAACCGCCCGTTGAATTCGTATACTAATCTTTTTTAAGTACTCATCTATTAAAAAATGACATTTGTAACTAAACAAAATTCCGTTTAAAATGAAAATAACGAATCAATTTATTCGTTAGCTTTGTTTCTTTATTAAATTAGATATGAATTATAGATTGACACATAAATCAATATATGAAACAGCTACTTCAAATACAACATTCAAACATAAGATGAAAAATAATTTATATGACGAAAAGATCATTGTGCTCTTTTACATTTTTGTAGCCATGATTGGGTTGTGTGTTTCACACCAGCTGTTTTGATGCGTGGGAAAATAATGTGCTTTTGAGGACTCCACGCCAAGTCTGGAATTTTCTTTCCATCCAAACAGAAAAAAAGGGTAAGGATTCCAATGTAGATAATAAGCCACTAGGTATGTCGCAAGTTACAACGTGTGTTTTTGTTTAAATTATGCTTTGTTTGCCGATGATTCTTCAATAGGCGTTGAAACACCGAACGGAGAAATAATTGCAAACAAGCAATAGTTTGTTGCTAAACAGGCGTTTGCCCACTTAATTTAATGTCTAAACGTCTATTTGTCTACAGTTGAAAATTTTAACTTCTACCCAAATTGATGTTTCCGGCCAACGGACTTCTTCCCCTCAGTGACAAACGGAACCAAAGTCTTGTATTATCAATGGTGTTTTTATGGCTCGTACAGTTGTCTAGGGTTTTGAAAAAAGTGCAGCAAAGACACAATGGATTCATGTAGGACCCAGTTGCTTAAACTTAAATCATTACCAATTGAAATATCCTAGCAGCCATAGAGACCAGCGGGGTCCACAAATCCAAAAGTAAAGATCAGGGGAATAATTTCAATCGTATGGCTGAGAGAATGGGTGGTGGAAATCAAAAACAACTCGACTTGTCTGGTAAAAAACTATAATGATAAATGAAGGGGACAATTGGCAAATCTTGAACCATGCAGCCTCGTGATTTTTATTTTAGTTTTAGCCGCTCTTACTATAAGTTTTTGGAAGGACATAAATCTTCTTTACCTTTTTTACGCTCTTATGTATGTTTTAAAGTCGATAGAAATTAAAATTTAGGGTTTAAAATTTTATTTTTAAAATTTAAAGTTTAAAATTTAAGATTATAACTTAAAATTTAGATTTTTAACTTTGAAGCTTATATAGTGAAAGTAAAATGAGGCCAATTTTGTTTTGTTCATTATGGAACTACATCGGCCCCGTTTTCCATTCTCAATAAAATAACTAACTTTATTTTAAAAGATAATTAACATGATTATTACGGCAGTTTCAATTGAAATTATAAATTATGGTGTGTGTTTCAAATTCATATTCTTATATTTAAATCACAAAATTTGAGTTTAAAATATTTATCGAACATATTTAGATGTTTAGTATCTCTTACTTTATAGATAAAAAAGAATTTGAGTAGTTAGATATTATATTAAAATATATTCATAAAAATATAACCGAATATATCTAAACATTTAATATCTCCTAATTAATAAATAAAAAGAGATTTGAGTATCTCTTAGTTTATAGGCTTAAATAAAAAATAGATGCCAAAGTATGTTTTTTTTAACTTTAGGTACTTAAAATATTTTTTTGTAAAAATAGGTGCCCAAAGTTTCGAAATTATAATTTTAGGTGCCTAAAGTATTTTTTTGTAAAAATAAGTGTCCAAAATTCTAAAAGTTAAAATTTTAGGTACTCTAAATATGTCACGTGTCAAACATTGATTGGTTAAAAAAAATTTAACCAAAACGCAAAATGAGGAGGGTTAGATGTAAGTGAGGACAGTTTAAATAAGGAGTCCGATCTTGATGCTATCAAAACGCAAAATGAGGATGGTGCGAAGTTAACTCTTTCAGACCATGATAAAAGTGTTCGTCTTCAGTCCTTTAGAAAGAAGAAATATTATTTCATGTTAGACTTTCAGGATAGGTGTTATTGACTGTAGAAAAGAGTCAGAAAAGTAAGAGCCGATAGTTAAAGAGGCGGAGAGAGAAATTAATTCTTACTTTCTTGCAGGTTCTGACTTTAACAATAGATAGAAAGTTATTCTGAAGAAAGGATAATCAAGCATGAAAATGGCATAAAAGATTGGATTTCACGTTTCCTGGGGAGATGATCAAGATGTATTTTTGAGAGTTTGCAGATCTGCAGGAATGTAGTAGTTTTTACTTGTTTCAGTCGATTCGGTGTCTTTAACTACGATATGGCGATTATGAAGTTTTCAGCTTTTTAGACGTATGGTTATTATTATTTTAGTAGTCGTGTTGGGGACATTATGAATGTGGGTCAGAGTGGTGCGTGCTTTACATTTGGTGGTGTGCTAGATACTAGTGACGGGTTACTTTTTGGTGTCATTTGCTATGGATTGTATTGGTTGGGGATAGTTTATCTTCACTTCTTTGCTTTACTTGTTTTGATGGACATTTGGTTAGTTTTATTTGCATGGTACTTTTCTTCTCGCTTAGGTTTAGGGACGGAGCTAAGATTTCAAGTTAGAAGGTAAAACATAAATTTTTGAAAATTTCTTCTCACTTAGATTTAGGGACGGAGCTAAGATTTGAAGTTAGGGGGTAAAACATAAATTTTTGAAAATGAAGGGACAAATTCAGAAATAAATCAATTTTAAAACAATTTATACAGGAAGACTAAGGTGACAAAATAAAATTTTTCGGGGGTGGGGGGCCATTGCCCCTCCCCACCCTTTAATAGCTCCGTCCCTGGTTAGGTTTAAGGAGGTTTTTAACGAGGCATACAACTCAGCACTAGGCGTATATGATTAAAATTAATAAAATAATATTTATCGAGGTAAAAAAAAAGATTTGAGTAGTTAAGCATTACATCAAATTATATGTTCATAAATCACGAGGCTTAGGTGAGATGGTACGGGTCTCTCCTACCTTATTTAGTGGTCGAGGGTTCGATCATCGTCCTGAGTATGGAACAACTTTAAAACTTATTGTCAATGTCTGTCCCCTGTGTAGGCCAACAATACGTAAAAGAATTAATCACTATAATCTATCTAATAAACACCTTGGGATAAAAATTGTACGTTCATAGAAATATTTAACATAATACTTTAAAATTTGTCTCCTTTATACAACCCCAAACTCTTCAATTTTATTAAATGCAAGCATGTCAACAGAATATATTCGGTACTCTATTTATGCCTCAGCTAAAAAACTAGGTTTAGAATTTATGATTAATGTTATAGTTTAAGGTTAGGGTTAGGGTTTAGAGAATTAAAGGTATTGTGTATTTTTTAGGGTTTATGATTTAAAATTTAAGGTTAAAACTTAAATTTTAATTTTTTAATATTGAGATATAAAAAAAGACACCGAAAAAGACAGAGTATTTTTGTCCATGTCAAAAACACATGTATATACTAGGTTATGTTTTTTTATGTTTATAATGTGAATAAATGAGAATATTTTATATAATTTTTTTATAAAAAAATCAATAATGAATATAGATGGAATGATGAAGGACTTGTACACAAAATTTTCATTGTCGATTCTCGAATAATGATTTTATAAAATATGCATAATCAAAAACACTATTACAATAGTTCTTATCCACTAAAATAAGAATATTTTAGTCATTTTTAACTGAATTAACACTTGATTGATTCTTATCTAGGGATGGCAAAGGGGCGGGTCGGAGCGGGTTTTTGATTGGCCTGACCCTGACATGAAAATTTACATATCCCGCCCCGACCCGAAAATATAGGAGTACAAATCCGACCCGGCTCGAAAATTAAAGGTTATACTCGAACCTGACCTGATCCGACCCGAAAAAAATAATAAAATATTATAGAAATATAATATATATATATAATTAAAAATATATCGGGTAAAGTCGGGTCTGAAAATTTTCACCCTAAAACCAAACTCATCCCGGCTTGATTTTTTTATCTCAAAACCCGCCCTGTCCCAATACCCGAAATTCTTACTAAAATACCCGTCAGGTCGAGTCGGGTCGAGTGCGGTTATTACAATCCCTATTCCTATCATGAAACTCAATCAAGAATGTAATATATAGTATAGAAATATATAACAAATCCAACAGCATATAGCGATATAATTGGGTCAATTTAATTGTGAGCGAATGAAAAAGATTGGTATAATTGAGCATGAAACTCTATTGTCATGTTTTTTGTCATAACGTATATGGTTGTCATCATCATCACGATTGCCACTTCATTGTTGTTTTCAATTTCTCCATCAATACAATTACATTTTTTTCTAAAATAAATCAATCAAATATATATTTTTAAATCTCTAAATCAAGACTTAGAAGTTAAATTATTATATTCGAAACAATTGAATATTTCAAACGATAACAAAATAAAATCTTAAAAGAATTGGTAGCGCCAAAGAATAAAGGATGCAGGTATGGAAGGTAAATTCTCAAACTTTTACGATTTTTTATTAAATATAGAGATATTATATTACCGAGATAAATGTTAAGACTCAAATTCATATAAAATGAACAATAAGAGTATTCTTGACTATTCGACCAATTAATGGATCTCTAAATTTTTATAATTTTTATTCATATATATTATAGGATTTTTACATAATGACAATTTTGTTTCTTAATGTTTGTATTTTTAATTAATTTAATATTTATTCTCTTTTAACTTTGGCTTTTAATTTTCTTTTTTAAAAAGACTCAAATCATTTTTAATGAAAATAATAACAAAAACAATATTTTTTAACGATACTGATATAATGGTCCACATGACAAATAATATGTACTTTATGTTCACAAGAAACAATTTGTCTTATACATTAATAAATAGTCTAAGAATATTAAAAATATATTAATAAACTCAAAATGAATTTAAATTCAAAAAATCTATAAAAGAACCAAAAAATTAGCATGAATTACATATGTATTTTTCTCAAAGCGTGGATTATATTTATCTTATCATTTAAATTGTCATGTCAGAGTTATTAAAATTTAACATCTTAATCACCAGTAAAAATTGAGAGTAATAATAAGGCACATTATTCTTTCGATAGAAGAATTTGAGTTTAAATTTTGAAGATAATATTATTAATAAAAACAGTTATAAATCTCGAATATGAACTATAAAAAAGTAAAATTATCTATTAATCCATCATGTTGAGCTTGGAAACATGGATTTAAAAAATTGGATTTATATTTTATTTGTCAGGTAAATTATATATATATGTTGGTACATTTACCTGAACTCCAGATGGTTGGGAGACTGGAGACCAAATTGTGAAACGAGGGCCACCCATGGTTTTTTTTACTATTAATATTTAAATTATTGACTGGTTAATATAAAATAAGTTTTATAAAAATTTAGTATAGAGAGAGTATTTTAATTTAGTTTTTTATTTATAATATTAATATTCGAACTTTTAATTTTACTTAAGAAAACTAATATATCATATCGTTAAATTAAGTTAATTTTACTTTTCTTTTCCTTTCCTATTCTGGTTTGGTTTCCACTTTCTCAAGTAATCATCAATATTCCTCACCATGTTTAGCTTGTTAGGGGAGGTAGAAGCAACCTTCCACAAACACACTTGATATCACATATTACAAAGTAATATTTGTACATATATATTCTTAATCTTTTGACAAGACTCACTTTGTAAACAAAACGATTTGAACTTAGGTCTCTTAAGATGAACATCATATTTTTTTCCACCGAGATTACTTGTTAGGTTCTGTTTCTATTATTTTTTAAATAACTTAAATCTCTTTTACTATTATTATTCTTTCATCATATTTATATTATGCAAGTATGTTCAAGGACGTATGTAAATGAAAGGTGGGAGAGGTAATTGTCTCCAACTTTGATGGTTTAGTTATCTTTTAGGCTTTATTAGTTTTAAAATTAATTAAATTAAACATTGACTCTACATATTTTTTGATTTAATTACTCTTTAAGATCTTTTAATCTTAAAATTAGTGAAATTAAATCTCAACTCCTTTAATTTTTATGATTTAATTATTTTTTAAGATCTCGGTCATTTCAAAGTTAAATAACTTATCGCTTTCACGATTCAATCCCGACTCTATCCTTGAGTATCTCATACCTAAAATTGTTAAACCCTAAATACTAAGTTAAGGTTTCCCTTAGATTATTAGCTTTGAACTTGGTGATTGAAAATTATATTAATATTTCCTTTTATGGTGGAACCTTTGATTAGATTTGGTAGGGAGACAAGATCATCTAAATAGATCTTTTACCAGCAAAGTTAGGTCACCTTTAAAAGCAAACGTTCTAGAAAATCTATGAGATCTTTATTTATTAAAAATAATCTCATTATAATTGAGTTAAAATTTCAATTTTTCTGTCAAATAAAAATCTTAGTCAGTAAAGTCTATATTCCCATATATACACATAACATAAGTTTTACTCCCTCAGTCCTGTTAATTTTTTCCAGTATTAATTTTTAAAAAGTCAAAAATTTTAAACTTTAACCACAATTATTTTAAATATTTGAATTAATTAAATTTTATAAAATATATATTTTCAAACTACTTGATATAAGGTTTTTAAAACACATTTTTTCATATTTTTACCAATAATACATTTAAAGTAACAAATAGTCAAAATTTAAAAAATTTAACTTAAAAAAAGTCAATACTGAACATTTTCATTGGGACGGATGTAGTATATTTTATGATATGCATTGTGTGAGGAAACTGAAATATTAGGAAGTAAATAGTTTAATTTCAATTTGAGAGAAAAGAAGTTATAATTTAATTTATATAATTTTAGAAGTAACCAAATCTAATCAATATTTAAACTTGCTGTTAAAAATAAATGTTTAAACTTTAAAATTTAGAAGGATTTTCACTAATTTAAAAATTTATGGAAAATTGAAAAATAATTAAATAAAAAATGGATAGGCCCCTCTCCCTCTATATTTAAATAATATAACAAATATATATTATAAATATTTTTCTGGGACAATATATATTATAAATATGAATAAATAAAATAAGCAAAAAAATATGACATTGACTGCTGGCTCTCCTCGATTTTGCTTCATCTAATTCGTATTGCACAAGCAATGGGCATGAATAGGCAGGAAGTATTATTTGCAACTTTAGGTAACGGATAAGAATTATAATTTAGATATAATCTATTATTTATTTTTAAACACTCTAATTTAATTACATTGTAATATATTTGAGCAATCATATTTGGTCGGTTGGTCAAGCTGTTCATCCTTGTTCTTCATATTTACTTAAGTCATGAGTTCGAAACTAATAAATAAAACATTTACTCTAACCACTAAAATTACCAATAAATTCCATTATAATTCTAAACTAATAAATAAAATTCTAAACTGTTCTACAATTTTCTGACCAAAATAATTTACTTGAAAATAGAAAGATAATAATTGATATAGAAAGAGATACATAACTGTTTGGAGAAATTATAGATGCAGACATGGGTGGATCTTTGTACTGGATGATCTAATTAAAATGTGTAGAAATCTTAAGAAATTTTATGAAAAATTTATTGTACCAACAAAATAAACAAAAAAAATTTAAGTGCAGAGATATTATATTCTAAAGGTAAATATTATAATTCGAACCCACATAAAATAAGATAATATAAACATCTTTGACCATCCAATCAATTAATGAATCTTTAATATCTAAAAAAATTGGATGCATTTACAACATGATTTTTGGAGGAAGTTTGGTTTAAAAAGTTATAAAGTTACATCAAGAAAAGGATTATCGAAATGTAAGCTAATTTGGTACATTACTAGATATTTGACTAAAATGCAAGATTTTGATGTTTAATTGACGTATATAATTAATTATTTTGAACATAACAAATAGTCTTAGTAAAAAAATACTTTATCCTATAAGACTCGAATTTGAATAATTTTATTTACAAAATGTGTATACCTTATCAAAAAATAAAAAACATAAATATCTAAATTCATAACCCTAACACTAAAAATCTAAACCATAAACCTTAAACCCTATACACTAAATTCTAAACACTAACATTAAATTATAAACCCTAAAACCTAAATTCATAAACCCTAAACTAAAATTCTAACATCTAAAATTAAAAGGCACGTGTAAACTAAAATTTACACGACCTGTGTATCAATTTTTTTAAAATATATATTATTTTATAATAACTTTAAAATTATTAGAAAACAAACAAGTAATTATTTTTTATTGGCATGCAAAAGATTCTTAATTTCTTCGTATTGTGTTTTTTTGAAAAAGCACTTTTTTGCAAAGTCTTGTTTGGCCAGCAATTAAGATTTGAGGGACCAAAGTGGGCATCTAATCTAAGGATATGGATAATGGATGACAACTTCAAAACGGAAATATAATATATTTTTCACTATGGTATATATTGTTGCTTTTTCTTATCTAGTGATCGAATAACAATCGATTTGCCGTTAATAAAACCCACGAGTATTCTGGGACGGAGGGTACATTGGTTTGTGCACCTAATTTTTTATTAAAAAAATATAATAATAATAATATAATAATAATAATAATAATAATAAAATTTTTAACTAGTTAAATTTCAAATTTAAATAAAATTAACTGTACCACACGTTTTAAACTTTTGATAAAAAAATTCAAGTTATGAACTTTATTTTAAATTATTTTAATTTTTTTATAATATACATGTCTGTTTTGCTACTTATGTTCGGAGTGCGAAACTGCCTCTTCTAACAATGTCGTTTCCAATGTTTGAACTCGTGTCCTTTCCTTAGGAGTGTATCGATGCACCCAACACTTTTTGATAAATTTATTTTAAATTTTTGAATGTTCTGATTGTATCCTCAAACTATGATCTTCCTTTCCAAAATGACCCCTCCAATTTTTGAATTTTTCTGTTCCATCCACAAAGTATGACTCTCATTTTAAATTAGTTCACAGACTTTTGAATATTCTAATTTTATCTCAAAATTATCATTATATGTTAATTACATCTCATGTTAATAAAACCATTATAAAAATTGTTAATTGACGTGTAAACAATTATGTGTATTATGTAATAACATGATGTGACATAAACGATAATTCAATGATTAAATTATAATGTCTAAAACTTTGGGACTAATTTATGATGAGGGTTATATCTTGGGATGAAATATAAACATTTAAAATATTAGGAACCAATTTAAAATGAGAGTTATAATTTAGAATAAAATTAAAATATTTAAAAATTTATGAACTATTTTTTAAGGAATAATAACACAAATACCCCATGTACTTTCTCATTTTTTTTCTAATGTGATATATGTACTTTCTAACCATGCAATGAACCATTAAACAAACTTTTTAACGATTTTCAATGAACCGAAAGAAAAAAAAAATAGAGAGAAAGAACCTTGCAACATGGACGAAGAAGAAGATGAGTCGATGCAAAGACAAAAAAGGAATTTCTATTACGTTAAATAAATTATTAACGAGATAGGGTTAGAGCATGTACAATTTGGTGGAAACCGATCCGACCGATTCAAGTATATTTTTAGGGTTTTATTTTGATACATAGTCCGTGTAAAATATTTTTATACAATAATTCTATAAAATCCAAAATCTAAAACCCTAACCCTAACACCCTAAATTCTAAATAATTTTAATTAAATAATTTTAAATATTTTTCATATTTGTTTACATACCAACTAAATAGCTTTATCGATAAATAAAAGTAAAACCAAAACATAATTCAAAATATCTATAAACAAAAAAATATATAATAATAAGTCTAAAAAAAAGATAAATATTGTATCAGTCAAATTAGACATTTTCTCTTTGTATTAAATAAAATTTTTACTGTATAAAAAATTTGTGTGAAGTTGTCAAAATATGAACTAGATAAAAATTTTAAAATTAACAATTACCTTTCATGTTTATTTTTAAAAATAATAATTCACTACAAATTATAACGATAAACAATTCAAAAAGAGATAAACTCTAAGTGACTGCCCAAAAAATATACATCTAAGCAAGAAAGCTCATTTTAAACATTAAAAACCACTTGAAGTCAGTAGGCATGCCTCTCTTTTCTATTTCTAGAAGGTATTAGTATTATAAATTGTGTCACACCCAAATCTATGACTAAGCTGACATTGATTATGTCGCATTCGTGCATTAATTTAAGGGTAAAATATTATATTAGGATATGGTTGCCATATTTAGATAAGGCAATTCAGCAAATAGGAAATGTCCACGACAGTTGAAACTAGAAACCCCAGTTAGAATATTAAAATGGAAAGCACATGGCCCAATGTTCCAAATTATTCGATCTTAGCCTAAGTTGGGAAAGTTTTGTGGGGGTGTTGGACACGTTGTTGAAGTAGGCACCACTGTCGCACCAAATCTAGACCATTGGAATCAGGTTCATGCTGCTTTATTTGCAAGGAAAACAACATCGTTACTCGTTTTATATTATTTACTATAAAAAAATATGAGGGCATGAATGAAATCACCTATAGTCATTCACCTATGGTTCTAGGTTTGATATTTTAATAGTTTGATCGTTAAATTTTGGCTTAGGATATAATAAGTTTTAATATTTAAAAAATAATGAAATTATTGAATTATTTTTTATACTTAGTGATAATTTTATATTTTAAAATTTTAAAATTTATTTTTGTGGTCAACATGACCGTTAAACCTAGGGGTGGATGCATATGGCTCCCATGGGGAGCATATTGTCACGGGCCGCCAGTTCGAGTCCGAGTCACATGCGCACATGGTTGCCCAAGAGGTTCTTAGAGAGATTTTGGGCCTAAAGAGACCACCAGACCGAGCCCGATCCATGGAGGATTCTAGAAGATAACACTTTGACTTATGCAAAGTTTTCATGTAAAAATATGAATTGTTTCCTTAGTTAGCATGGAATATTCTTAGAATTGTACCATTGTGGTTGGTGAGATTTGATCCTAGCCATCGATGTAAATCAGTGGAAACCGTTGGATGTATGGTGAATCAACTATAAATAGAGGCCTCCCCAGCCTCATTTGTATTCATCTCATCTTTGAGTAACCAAGGCATTCACTATAAAATCCTTTGTGTTGTTCTTGAGTGTTCTTGGTGTTCTTTCTTTTGTTCTTGAGTGATCATTCTCATAGTTTGCTTCCGCTTAGAACGATTCAGCGTTCTCCAGTGCCAAGGAAGTTTGATCTTTCAGAGTGAAGAAAAATGTTGACTTAGTCGTTTGCCTAAGCTACTTCGACTAAGGCCGCGCGGTTTGCTAGGTCAGAAATCTAGTCCCGTGACAGTTGGTATTAGAGCAAGGTTCGAGTGAAGGCACTGTTCGAGATGACACCACCAAATAAAGATATTGCAGCGAAGAAGGGTACGGAGACTCAGGCTGACAAATTCAAGAGGGCGAGTTCGAAGGATATCCTCGAGTCGTTGGAGAAGAAGGTAACCAGACTTAAGGAAATCGCTAAGGACTCGGGTGAACGACTTGATGTTGTGGATACACGCTTCGAGGAGCAAGACAACAAGAGAGACCATCTCAACGGAGAGATGGAAGAACTTTTGACAGATCTGTTTGAGAAGTTGGGTAATAGAGGTGATGCGTTTGAGGCCGAGTTGAAGGTTGTGAAGATGGAGATGAAAGAGATGAAGACATGCTTATTTGTGTACAAGGTTGCCTTAAAGAATGGAGCATCGCCAACTGTATCCAAGCTAAGGAAGGACATCCTAAAGCCAAAAGAGTTTAAGGGGAACCGATCAGCCCAAGATGTTAAGAATTTTGTGTGGGGCATGGAGCATCATTTTTAGGTTGCGGGCATCAAGGATGATGCGAAAAAGGTAAACATTGCTTCGATGTATTTAACAATGTCACTCTTTTATGGTGGCGACGCAGATGCTATGAGGAGAAGAGAGGAGACATTCCCACTGAGACATGGAAAATGTTTCTAGTTGAGTTCAAGGACCAAATCTACCCGACGAACGCTCAACGAGAAGCTCAAAAGAAGTTGCGGCAACTGAAACATGGCAGTTCCATCCCAGACTATGTCAGGCAGTTTATCGAGATAAAGCTCTAAATCGTAGACTTGAGTGAAGCAGAGGGCTTCTCTTACTTTATGGATGGACTCCAAAGATGGGCCCAAATAGAGCTAGAGTGGAGGGGAGTCGGGGAACTTTCCAAAGCATTGACCGCAGCCGAGGCCATATCTCATTCCGAAGTTGGGAAGTCCAAGTCTTCCAAGCCCCGTGGCAATGGCAATGGTGGGGGAGACGAGGATGAGCACCATTCCAGCTATGGTGATGAGAAGCCCAACAAGTTCGTTAAACCATTGGAGAAGAATGATCGATGGCCCATAAAATGCTACCATTGTGATGGTCCACACTTAGTGAAAGACTATCCCAATAAGAGACGCTCGATGCCACAGCCAATGGGGACAACGAGCAAGAAGATGAGGAATGTGTGCTTGGTGTGATTGCAATGTCAAAGCAATCAAGCCGAGGGTGAGAAAGCAATGTTACGAGTGCAAATGGTCACACTTGTTACGTGATTGCCCGGATCGAGACAAGCAGTCCAAAGAGGAGGACAAGCCTAAGTCGAGCAGGGCCTATAAGCTTGGATCGATGATCTTTAGTTCTGCCAAGGCGAAGAAGGGCCAAAAATAGAAAGGGTTGATGTTTGTGGACATCAACGTGGCATGACGATCGAGGAGTGCTCTAGTGGACATTGGAGCAAGCGATATTTTTATGTCAAAGAAGGTTGCTGAGAAGCTTGATCTCAAAGTTGAAAGGTCAGCCAACAAGACCAAGACAGTGAATTTCAAGGAAGTTCCAATTGTTGGAACCGTACGGAAGGTGGAGCTGCAGATTAGTGAATGGAAGGCGAATGAGGATTTCAAGGTAATCCATATAAATGACTTCGATTTTGTTCAGGTGCTTAACTTTCTTGACCATGTAAATGCTCTCATCATTCCCCGTGCCGACGTTATCTGTATTTTGTATATGAAACAACGCTACGTTGTACCCGTGCATCGAGACAAGGGACAAATGACCGAGATGCTGACTTCCATTCAGCTTGCCGAGGATGCTCTAAGCCAGTAAGGCATCGTTTTGGGGGATAGTGGAGATAGTACCTTGGAGGGGCAAAAGTTGCCCAAGACACCTGACATAGAGCCCGTGGAATGTCTATCCATAGAGGAGGTGGACGAGACATCGAGGTTCAATGATGACGGAGTATCGATGGGTGCATCAATCTTTGCGAGATAGGAAAAGTTGATATGAGTTAGAGTGAATGCGGACAAGTTGATTGAGGTACATCCCGAACACAACGAATGTGTTTTACAGTTTGATTTGCCTGGTTTGCTGGGTGTAGGCCACCGAAAGCCTAACCCTTCAGACGGAGTTGCCAAGACTTGGTGGGGACATAGACCACCTTTCAGAGTTCCGAGAGTTCGTTCTGTGTTTAATGTTGTGACGCCAAAACCCTTGTGCAAGGATCGAGAATGTCCGAGTGATGGCAAATCACAACTGGTAGGAGAGAGCTCCTACGATCGAGATGTGCTTGGTGGGACGGTGACTGATGTCAGATGGCGACGATTACCAAAGCGAGCAGTCTTTATGGAGAGACAGCCTAACTAGAGTCGTGTGCTCTTTATGGGGAGAGTGCCAAGCCCGATTTAGAGTTGGGGCAAGTCGAGGTATCAAAGAGTTCCCAGGATCGGTTTTAGCTTCATTCTGATGAGACGACGAGGGCATCGCCAAGTGTGGTGGGGGAGAATGTCACAAACCACCAGTTCGAGTTTGATTCACATGCACACATGGTTGCCCAATAAGTTCTTAGAGAGAGTTTGGGCCTAAAGAGACCATCGGACCAAGCCCGATCAATAGAAGATTCTATAAGACAACCACTTTGACTTATGCAAAGTTTCCATGTAAATATAGGATTTGTTTCCTTAGTTAGCAGGGAATATTCTTAGAATTGTACCATTGTGGTTGGTGGGATTTAATCTTAGCCATCGATGTAAATTAGTGGGAACCGTCAGATGTATGAGGAATCAACTATAAATAGAGGCCTCCCCAGCCTCATTTATATTCATCTCATCTTTGAGTAATCAAGGCATTCACTCTAAAATCCTATGTGTTGTTCTTGAGTGATCATACTCATAGTTTGCTTCTGCTTAGAACGATTCAACGTTCTTCAGTGCCAAGGAAGTTTGATCTTCTAGAGTGAGGAAAAAGGCTGACTTAGTCGTTTGTCTAAGCTACTTCGACTAAGGCCGCGCGGTTTGCTAGGTCAGAAATCTAGCCTCGTGACAATATGCATCGTATTTTTTGAGAAAAACTTAAAAATATAGTTTAATTTGTAAAGGAAAATTTATTTTGCATACTCATTTATAGAGAAAAAAGTGTATTAAAATCTTTGACCCCCATTTTTTAGATTTTGGATCCGCCACTAGTTAAACCTAATAATTTTTTGATCGATTGGTGCAATGTTGTCACTTGACATTTTTAGATTTTTTATTAAAAATATTCTTTAAACATTTTAAAATTTTTAAAGAGACTTATAAAAAATAGTTTTCTAAATAATCTGTAAATGTCGCATGACAAAACTGTAGTGTGTCACGTGACATTAATATCTAAAAAAAATTGATGGTCAAAATTGATCAACAAAATTAATTGTTTCAATTTATTGGTAAAGACTTAATTGAGTGTATAAAAATTTAAGAACGCAATTAATATATTTTTTAAAATTTTAAAGGTTTATGATATTTTTACATTTTCAATTGTTTAATTTGTTCTCGTGGATGATAGGACTTGACTAATTATTATTTTATATGAGATCCATTAATTAACCTAGTAATTATGGATGCTCATTCGCATCACCCTTAAGTGAGTTCAAACTTTAATATTTACTTAGGGATATTATAGTAACACTATTTAATTAAAAAATAACAGTAATATATTTTTAGGTGAATGTGCGCATTTCATTCCAAAAGCAGTAAAAAAATCTGCTACCAGTTCAACAGTAATATATTATTAAAAGTGATCATATCAGCATAATAGAGATATAAAATGAACTATTGGATTTTTTATGTAACAAATATAGAAAAATTTGTAAAATTTAGTATTTGTATAATGTAAGTAGATCTCTTTTTATTATTTAGTATTGATTTAATTTTTTTCTAAATAAGTCTTTTTAGGCGATTAATTAATAGTTAAATTTTTACTGACATGACATAATAATATTAAAGACACAATTAAAAACAAAAAATATTGAAGACTTTTAGCTCTTAAAAAGAGTTTATTTTTCTACTGAGACCACTCAATAATTGAATAAAACAACTAAATTTTTCACTTAATGATTGAATACAAGATCATCATACTTGTATACAAATCCTTTATCACCCTACTTGCAATCATTCTTGAACAACTGTTTAGAAATATATTTTCATATAAATTAATTTTTTATATAAATTATTCTGCTCGCTTAAATTTTGAGTGCAACAAAATCCAGTATTTATTAGTTCTAAACCGGTACGTAGCACGCTACATTCTAATAAATTGTAAGTTAAATAATATAATGATATTTAAAAATAAAAACATTTATTATCAAGATAAATAAAATTTAAAAATATTGGCTTATGATCATAGTTTAATTTTTAAATTTCATACAATATTTTGTATATTTTTTAGTTTAATCATTCTTTAAGGATGTAATTTAAAAAAAACTGAAAAACGTTTGAGGGCTTTTTTCATTCTGCTAATTTTTGTGTCATTCGACATGGGCTTCTTCACTTCAAACTGAATTAATCCAATTCATACCCAAAACACATCACCAATTTGCATTTTTCAACCACTACTCTGATCTAAAATTTTAATCCATTCACTTGCACTTTCCCTTAATTTAGATTTATTAGTTTAGCTATAGAATAATTTTTGTTTTTGATGAAAATGAGATAAAACTAGGAATACCAAGTTAGCTCACCTGAGCATTACAATCAATGTATTACATTAGCCTAAGTTGTAACTAGACTAAAGTAGTAATTATGTTATGTAAATAACTAATTTATTAGTTCTTAATTTATGTTCCGAAGGTACTTTGTCCTGTTCTTTGTAATTTTTTTACTTCGTGGTAATCTCGTGCACTTGCGTGTAATACGAAGGACAAGGGTAACGGAGGTTTTCAACATAAAATGTCTTATTTACGCCTCGTTTGGTACAACAGATGTAAAATAGATGTGTTGTATTAAATAATATTTGTGTATTAAAAAATGGAAGAAATATGGTTGTTATTATATTAAGTTGTTTGGTTATGAAATTTGTGATAAAGTTAAAAGATAAGTGTTATGTATGAATATACCATTTTACCCTTAAAATTCTAACTTTATATTTCACCTTGTTTTAACATTTATTATTATATTATTTTTAGGGTTTAGGGTTTATAGTTCAAGCTTTAGGGTTTGGGTTTTGCGGTTTATGTGTTAGGATTTTGGGTTCATGATTTTGGGTTTAGGGTTTATGGTTTAGTGTTTGGGTTTAGGATTTATGGTTCATGGTTTGGGGTTTAGGGTTCATGATTTAGGGTGTGGAGTTAAGGGTTTAGTGTTTAACATTTGAATTTTATGGTTTAGGGTTGGATTTTAGGGGTTTAGGGTTCATGATTTAAGGTACAGGGTTTAGAGTTTGTGGTTTAGGGTTTATGGTTTGAGGTTTAAAGTTTGGAGTTCATGATTTATGATTTAGGGTTTAGGGCGTGGAGTTAAGGGTTTAGTGTCAAAAGAATGCAAGGTCATTGGAAGTTAATTTGTGAATAGTTAACACTTTCTTGCAGGGGCGGAGTCAGAAAATTTAATTTACGGTGTCAAAGTTTTCTGTGTTAAACTAATATTTTATTAAAAGTAGATGAAATCAAATAACGGGTGTCAATTTCTTTTAGAAGATCTCGATTATTTTTTGAAACAGTGTCAATTTCTTTTCAAAATGGTGTCAAATGCTTTTTTTAATACATTTTTCATATAAAATCTATATTCAAAAAATTTCTCAAAACTTTTTAGGTGTCAATTGACTCCCCTCTCATACACCTAGCTCTGCCCATGCTTTCTTGGCTATTTGGTTGCTGTTAATTACTATATAGAAAAGATTTAAATCTTATGTTTCTATGGTGATTAGATGATGTTTTAGTTGTTTATCCACTAATATTTTGTATGTTTAGATATGTTGCTGGCAATGGATTCCATATAGTCGGTGCACATACGGATAGCCCATGTCTAAAACTGAAACCTGTTTCTGAGGTTATTGCTTTTCCTATCATTAAACTAAAATGTTCCTGCAATAGTTTATGATTGAAAAAAGCAAAACAAATGACTTAGTGGGATTGATCAGGTAAACAAAGCCGGTTATCTGGAGGTTGGTGTGCAAACTTATGGAGGTGGCTTGTGGCATACATGGTTCGATCGCGACTTGACAATTGCAGTAAGGGTGATGACGAGAGAGGAGAAAGGTGGTTCTGTGTCCTATTCACATCAGCTAGTTAGAATTGAAGAGCCTATAATGCGGATCCCTACCCTGGCTATTCACTTAGACAGGTGGGCTTCCTAGATGAATTCTCAAAGTGCTTTATGCTTGTAATTGGCGTAGATAACTGCTTTGCTGGATTTAACACGCTTTGCTCTTCAAGGATTTTGATTCCTTACTATTTCTCTCAGTATTGTAGGAACATAAATTTACTTTCTTATTGTGTCTTGTGAGTAGGGTTGTTAACGATGGATTCAAGGTGTAACTCCCTAAGTTTAACCTAATTTCTTAGGTTAAATCTTGGGAGTCAAGTTTGAAAACTTTTCCCTCAAGAAAACAAATTTTAAATATTATACTTTAATTTAAAAAAGCGTGTAATGATAATTTAATAAATATCATATAATAAATAATTTGGAAAATGTCATAATCAATATCCGAATATATAATATAAATATCTAAAAAAACATAGTAAATAAATGTTAAAAATAATCCCAAAACATAATTAGTCTCAAAGTATAAAATTACATCAATATCCCAAATAATAAATGATAATCTGAATAACTAAAAATAGTTTCGTACTGAATATTAAAATAACCGAATAAAATGTGAGATCCTCTAAGTACCACGTCGCCTAAAGTCCAAAGATATCTATAAGAGAGAACTATGGGGAGTAAGCTAAAGAGCTTAGTGTGTCTCTAAAGTGCAAGAAAACCATAGTCGCAAAACAAATTAATGTTTTCTCAAGTTTAAAAAAACATAAAACAATGGTACAATATCACAAGCGTAATGCAATGCACCCCAACTACGTCCACTAAAGACGAGGAAGGTTCCCATAACCTCCTTGCTACATCGTCACCATCCGAAGTGGAATCTCGACCCAAAGGTGGAGCCACTGATCCAAAGCGGAATTCAGCCCGAAGGGTGAAACCACTGAACTTTCTTCGTATAAATCCCAACTCATGCTCATACGTGTATGATGTTTAAAACTCAAAATTCATTAATATTGTTCAATAAATCCGATATTCCATAAAACACACTTCATAAATCATAGTCCATAAATCCATAAATCATGGTTCTGTAAATTCTGATATTTTCATAAATCAAATATTTCACAAGTCATAATTAAACCACATTCTAAAAGCGTATGCATATGATGTCAACCATACAAGCCATAATGCATATCATAATCAAGCAAGGTATAAAACCATATAAAAATCATTTATTTATGCCACCGGAAGAAAACACACCTTAAGCAACAATAGCTCTAATGCCGCGAAGAACGCCTATCTCGTTCAGATCTAGCACTGGGCCTAGCTGAATCGGAACCTACGGTATCAAACTCTACATTAAAAATCTATCACTATGACTACGAAATATTCTTAATTATTTATTAATATTAATATAAGTACACTTATCTGATACGTATCATTGATTTTCAAATCAATCAAAGACGTTGGACCGAACGGTTCGAGTTAGAGCATAACAGATTAGATGAGCTAAACGATTGAACATGGTTGGAAATCGAACATAGGTTGGATTGGTTACGAATTGAATCAACTCTCCCAAACAAATTCGGTGAGGGTACAAACATCGCTGCCACGTTCAGCAGTGCGTACAGGACTATCAGGTTGATGAGACGAGTTGTCAATGGTTGTAGCGGCTGAGCAGCAGGGCTTTCACGGTCCTAAGTAATGGGTTCGTGTGCGATACGCAAGGCTGGGCACAAAAGTTTAATCGCGTTAGAGGTGCGAGAGCACAGAAGGATGGTTGGTCAGAAAAATGGCGTTGGGGTTTGGGTTGAATCAGTAGGGGAGATAAGGGTTTTGCTTACATTGAAACATAATGTTTGCTTATATAATAATAATAATAATAATAATAATAATAATAAGTTTATAAAATAATCAGAAAGATAAATAAAAAAAGTAAACATTAATTTCGACAGTGGGAAAGGGGAATTAGAATTCAATTAGAATTAAAAAGGTTAATTCCACAACATCTCCTTAAAGTTTTTAGAAAATTACCAAATAGTTTATGAGCTTTTAAAAATTATAAATTAGTCCTCAAAAGTGATTACTTTTACAATCTGATCTAAATTTCTGATTTCCAGAACAAAACATTTTGAACTAAAAAAAAGTACACAAATGTTAGGGTTTCATAAATTGAGAGTTTAAAATTAGGGCTTTTAATTTGGGCTAAAATTCGGGTGTTACACAAGGTCAACACAGAGAGTCATCTTGTACCAGTCCTCGCAACATCAATTAAGGAAATTTTTTACCCAAGCTTTGTTGCATGCTATTTTTCAGATTGTAGTTATGCATTTTTATCATTTCCATGTCTTAAGTTCATTTATTATTGTGAACTTGTGTCAACCACTCCCAACAGTTTAAACTTTTATTCCAGTGAAACGGGTAAAGGCTGATTTATGTCTGCGTTGGTGTTCTAATGGTTGCTTCTCAGTTATATGCCGCTTCATGATTAGAAACTAATAATCTAGAATTTTGTATGAATATATTGCACGATTTAGTAATTAATTCATATTGTTACGGAAACCAAAACCAAATCGGTAGTGCCAGTTATTTAGTGAAATATTGATAACATGAATCATATTGTTCAAGTTGAACAAGTTGGTTCTTCAGCTTGAACAATTCATGGTTGTTTTTTTGTTCAATTATAGAACATGTTTAATTGTTGAAAAAGGAATAACTTAAGCTTGTTTAAATGATACTACTTATTTTTAAAAACGACTGAATAGAACTTCAATTTTTCTGTGTCTTCGTTTGTTTAAATGACTACTTAAGTTTGTTTTTCTTTGTTTATGTTTTAAATCTGTTGAACTGCTTTTCACAGGCGGAGCTCAATAAAGAGGTTGCCAAAAATGGTCCGGCTGACAAGACAATAAACAAATCAAGGCATCATACACTTCTGCTGCAGGTTTGATGGTTTTTAAGCTGGAGCTTTATCAAGTGCAGTAAGCTACATTATGGAATGTTTTTTTAAAATAATAAATAATTTCATTGCTTTCCTTGTATCTAGATGATTGCAAATAAGCTCGGCTGTCAACCAGATCACATATGCGATTTTGAGTTGCAAGCATGTGATACTCAACCAAGTATAGTAGCCGGTGCTGCAAAGGAATTTATCTTTTCTGGAAGGCTTGACAATCTTTGCATGTCTTTTTGTTCTCTGAAGGTATTAGTGGGTTTTCTTTTATTAATTTCCCAGTTAGCAAATTATAGGTTTACATTTTAATTCTCTCAACTCTAATATGTAAATGCGGTTTATGTGTTATTCATTCCAAACGGGGGAATATTTGAAATCATGTAATGTTGAACCTAATAATGGTATGCACATTGTTTTTCATCCCTTCATCACAATGTAATTTCATTCCAGGCATTGATTGATGTACTTCCTCTGAGAGCGACCTCGAAAATGAGAGTGGTTTTAGAATGGTTGCATTGTTTGATCATGAGGAGGTTGGATCTAATTCAGCACAAGGAGCTGGATCTCCTGCAATGTTAGATGCTCTTTCACGAATAACTTCAATTCGGATTCTAAGGCATCTATTGCTTCTCGACCTCTATTTTCTGAGTCCACTTCCATTCAGTTAGCTTGTCTAATTACTTGTAGGTGGAGATGAAGTGACAATTTTGTTGCATGAATGGAACAAGTTTGCATTCTGCATTTTTCTGTCCTTAACGTCTAAAAATTTTCTTCATGACCTACAAACATGGCATTCTAATAACTTTCTCTTTATTAAAATATCTTATTTACTTTTTTGTTGCATTGTTTCTTTTCAGATGCTAACAAAAGCAATCCAAAGAAGTTTCCTTGTTTCTGCTGACATGGCACATGCCCTCCACCCAAATTATATGGTATGTTGTTGCAGACAAATAATATCTCGCAATTGCAGATAATTTTGTTTTGTTGCATTGCAGTCATATGGTGTTATGTACAGGACAAACACGAGGAGAACCATCAACCTAACTTGCATGGGGGCCTCGTTATCAAACATAACGCGAACCAACGATGTGCAACCAATGCAGTCACTTCTTTCATATTCAGGGAAATAGCCCTGAATCATAACCTTCCCATTCAAGTCAGTTCCATCCTTAACAATAGAGTTGCTATAAATTCATTGATGTACGAGATTTAATAGAAATAATATATATTTGGTTTAATTTTTAAAAATTAATATTTTATGAAACATTGTTTAAAAATTCAAGGCTGAGATCGGGAAGTTGCTTTGAGGTTGGGATATGAGTCGGGGATAAAAATATTAAAATAAAGTTCAGGTCAGGATAGGTACAATTATAAATTAAAGTTGGGTGAGGGTGAATAAAAAGCCACCCCGTCCCAATGCCTTCCCTGCTTGTTTTGTGGTTTTCTAAGGGAAATGTTCTGGCATCATGTCCTATTTAAAAATGGTTCTGAAGGGAAATGCTTTTGTTAGAAATGGTTTAATGTATGACCTGATTATTTTAGAAAATTCTAGGCTTAAGGGTTTAATAAGTCCTTAAACTTTTGTAAAAAATATAATTAAGTCTTTAAACTTTTTTTTGCACCCAATTAAGCCTTCAAACTCAAGAAAAAAAATCAATTTGGCCCTTTGACCAACGTTGACCGTTAAATTTAACGGGGTTTTTTTAAATTTTTTCGGCATGTGTCGCAACAGGATAATGCTACTTGACATTTCTATGAATTTTAAACTTTAATTTTTAAAAAACATATAAAAATCCGAAAAAATCTAAAAATATATATTTTTTCAAATTTTTATATATTTTTTAATTTATTTTTTTATAATTGTATAATAATATTTATTTTTAAAATATTTTAATCTTTTGAAAAATTATTATTTATTATCTATAAATAAATTTTGGAATTAAAAATATTTTTATATTTTTAAAATAATTTTCCAAATATTTTTTAGATTTTTTTGGATTTTTATATATTTTTTAAAAATTAAAGTTTAAAAATTCCTAGAAATGACAGATGACATTATTCTGTGAAATTTAACGGTCAAAGTGCCAAATTGATTTTTTTCTTGAGTTTGAGGGCTTAATTGGGTGCAAAAAAGTTTAGGGGCTTAATTGATTTTTTTGCAAAAATTTAAGGGCTTATTTAACTGTCAACGTTGGTCAAAGAGCCAAATTATTTTTTTTTCTTGAGTTTGAGGGCTTAATTGAGTGCAATAAAAGTTTAAAGGCTTAATTGATTTTTTTACAAAAATTTAAGGGCTTATTAAACCCTTAAGCCAAAATTCTATAAATACAGGATTTTGTGGTCGATATGCCATGCGGCTCAACCATCGGTCCAATCTTGGCAAGTGATGTGGGAATTCGTACAGTAGATGTTGGTGCTCCCCAGTTATCGATGCATAACATACGAGAAATGTGTGCCGTTGATGACGTCGTATGAACATTTCAAGGCCTTCTTCCAAGAATTCTCTCAGCTTAATACTAAGATCACTGTTGACTCTTAGATCCCCTTCCATCTAAGGTGAGAAGGTACAATGAACCAAAAATGAACTTTGAAATGGCTGCTGCTTAAGTTGGTTTTATGTGGCTGGGTTGAATGTGTTTAACTCTTAATTTTTCTACTTCAATAACAATGTTGTCTGTCACCGGAAAACTTTGACTGTTATGGTTGTAAAATATAGCATCACGGTTCAACTTTATCATGGTTTCTTGATAGCCATTACTCCGATTTGGGAGCTACTGGTTCAGTTCATTTGTTTGCCTAACGATGTTCGTTCAAAATCCCTAATGTATATGAATGAATCCCTAAATTTCCAAAATTTTCACTCAAAGCCATGATAATGCCCCTTTCTAAACTCAGTCTTGTCCCCAAGGATCGAAATCCTGAAACTGTGACTTCATGACACTATAATCCTCTCAGATCGAATTTTTTAGATTCAAATTATTTCATAAATTAAATACCATATATATTAAATTACATAATATATTTATGAGAGTACAATGGAGTCAACAAATTGATGTAAAAAAAATTGTAAAGAGTTATAGTTAGAGGACGAGATTGATAAAATACAAAGTTGAGAGATTAAATATTAAAAAGAGAAATTTTGTTTTCAATAAATGAAATTGAAGTTATATAGGTATTCTAGTTATTTGATTATTCGAGTCTTATTTTATCAATTTAAACTTTATTTAATGTTTTTAGTCGAATTTATAAAATTTAATTTGAATTCTGTCGAGTGTCAAAAAAAATTAAACTTTTTCCCCTGCAGAAAGCCAGACATCATTCCTCAAATGATAGTCACCGGTTGACAATATGGAAAAAAAAAATAACGTGTTGGTCCAAGAAAAGGAACATGAGGCAGAAGTTGAGAGTGATGGCACTGCTAGCAATGGAAATGACCGGGCAGCTCTCGGTTAAAGTCATCAAGGCCTAAACGGAACAAGGGAAACCTGAAGGGGTTAAGAAGCACATTAAAATGCGGGGAGGGAGAATTTTCATAGCAGAATTCAAGTTGTCAGACTGAGGGGAACAATTATCTACAAAAACAATTAATTTGAGAGAAATGGATAAAAATCAATGCGATTCAAGACGAAAGGAATTAATTAGCAGATACCAACGGTCGGTTAAGGGGGTGCATGTACTTCAGAAAAAAAAATCGATTAGTAGATAACACGACCAAGGATGCTACGTTCGATGACCTGCTGTGTCATCGGTTCTTTTCGCCTCCGGCTGCGTGTTTGAGCCAGCTTCAATCCGATTGTAATAGCTAGGCTTTAGGTAGGTTTCAATTTCTCTTTGTTTATAAAAAGATATTAAAGTGAGAATTTCCCTCAAATAAAAGGGGATAGTTTAGACATTAAGCTTTTATTTTTCATGGCAATCAAGTTTTAGATCTTTCTGGACTGATATAGACGGTTAGAAATCAAACTTGATTAATTTAAGATAATATACTATAAAAATATTTTAGAAAAATCAAGAGTATGGTGGCATGATTTAGATGATTCTTGAAGAATTGAGAGTAGATGCATAATTATTATAAATTATATCGAGGACCTATCAAAGTTTTCAATATCGATAACATGTAAAGTGCTCATAATCTCAGAAAACGCTAGACAGACCTCCATCGACTGCAGTTGCAGAGTACTACTGTAACAGTATCTCATTGTCTAATTTTACTTTCATTTGTTGATTTAATTTCTGGATTTTGGATATGGCAATCATATTCAACGACTTGAGTTCTGCTGCTGGCTTGAAAAAGCTTGATGAGTACCTCCTTACTCGCAGTTACATCTCTGGGTAATCATTCTTTATTATCTGTTCCTCTGTTGTTAGCTTTGTGATTGTTTGATCTTTGTTGATTTTGCAGATATCAAGCCTCAAAGGATAATATCACCGTCTACGCGGCTCTCCCAGGGGCTCCATCTTCTAACTACGTGAATGTTTCTCGATGGTACAACCACATCGACGCCCTTTTGAGGTTGAGGATCTCGGAAGTTTTCTCTCTTTTAAGCTTCTATGAAGTGTATAATTTAAGTCTATGGGAATGTGTGATTTGGATGTTTAATGGAATTCAACAACCGTTATTTGTTATTTTAGAGGTGTTACCAGTGAAGGGTGTGGTGTGGTTGTTGAGGGATTTGCTCCGGCTCCAGCTGAGGATTCCAAGGCAAGTTGGTCTTTGTTTATTTGCTTTTTGAATTTTGCAAATTGGACTATTCCAATTGTGTTGTAATCTTCTAGTTGCAAAAAAAATGTTGCACGCGCAGGCCACAGGTGCTGAAGCTGAAGATGACGATGACGTAGATCTCTTTGGTGAAGAGACTGAGGAGGAAAAGAAGGCTCCCGATGAACGTGCTGCTGCAGTGAAGGCCTCCGGCAAGAAGAAAGAATGTGAGCCTTTCTTAAAGCTTTTCTAATAATAGAATAAAAAAATTTTGATACACAAATTGCGTTAATTTTAGGATTTAAAATTTAAGATTTAGATAGTAGAGTTTAAAATTTAGTGTTAGAGTTTATAATTTCTGTTTAGAATTTTAGATTTTAAAAAAGAGTTGTTACTTGTGTAATATATTTTTTTACACAAACTTATGTATAAAAATATAACTAAATATGGCCGGGTTCCTTCATATTTAAATTTTCAAGTAAAATACATAAATGATCATTAAATTATTTAAAAAATATAAAATAATCATCAAACTTTTAAAAATTATATAATGGATATTAAACTTTAGTTTTTGTTATAAAATTGTCATTGAGTCATTAACTGTCGTTAGGTGACTGATGTAACAGTTACAAAAATTTGTATAATAATGTATTTAATTCTACATATTTACACATTCAATCAATTCAGTACTAATTGAAAAAAATTAATAAATATAAAAGATTAAATGTGTTATTATATAAATTTTCGTAACTGTCACGTCACTCATTTAACGATAGTTAACGACTTAGTGACCATTTTGTAAAAAAATTAAAGTTTGATGTCTATATGTAATTTTTGAAAATTGGGTGACCATTTTATATTTTTTTAAAATAGTTTAGTGACCATTTGTATGCTACCCTTTAATTTTCTTGAAATTCCCCTGTCCACAAGGATGTGGTTTTCTGAAGACTTGTTAGATACTTGCAACATTTACACATCTGGTACTCTCGCATAGAAACATGGTTTAGCACTTGTACTTTACATATATAGGTTGTTTTAGCTTGTTTGATGTTTTCCTTCTTTTTTGCAGCCGGCAAGTCCTCGGTATTGTTGGATATAAAACCATGGGACGATGAGACCGACATGAAGAAGCTCGAAGAAGCAGTGAGAAGTGTGAAGATGGAAGGACTGCATTGGGGAGCATGTCAGTGGTTAACCTGATACGGTTTTATTATCGTGTTTAATCATCGGAAACGGCTTGCGTTTGCATAGTTTTCCAGATTCATTTATCTTGAAACCAAATCATAGCTATGTTGTCTATTTCATCTGAAAAGTCCTTTTCACGTGGCTGCTAAACTTGTGCCCGTTGGTTACGGCATAAAGAAACTGCAGATCATGTTGACTATTGTGGATGATTTGGTATCGGTCGATAACCTCATCGAGGAACATCTGACAGCGGAGCCAATTAACGAGTGTCGACATTGTCGCATTCAACAAGATATGTAAGTATCACAATCTGAAGTATTTTAACATGTCGCGTGATATAATGTTTGTCGTAATCTTTCGTCCCGTGATGTTTTTTTTTTTTGTAGAATGGGTGTTTGTTATGTTTGGAATACATGAAGATTGCAGTGTGATAAGGCTATATGTTTGAAGATGTATTTTTGTTTGACTAGAACGTAATTTAGGGTTTCTATTTGTTATCTTAGTCCTGGACATGGATCGATTGAAAATATTTTGGCCATCGGTCTTGGAGAGCAGTAAATTTGAGCAAAGGTGTCGGTCTTTGAATTTAGATTCTTTAGCTTTGAATTTTGATGAGTAGAAATCGTTTGTCCAGTTTCGTTGTTTTTATTTATGTCTCATCATTAAAAAAAATATATTTAAAATTAGAGTGTACGGTGTAGGGCGTATGACTTAAAATTTAGGGTTTATAATTTTATTTTTTTCTGCATAAAAAGGGACATAAAATTTAATATTTTTATGCACTTTTTCTAGAATCCAAATGAGGTTGTTGATAAAATTAAATTTTTTTTTTGTGTTGTACATTTGAACTTCATAGAAAGTTGTATGTGTATAGTTACATCAAATTAAAATTTATGTATAAAGTTCACATTTCATCAAAGTTCAATTGTAAATGTGATTTTTATCCTTTTACTTAAATAATGTGATATTAACTTAAACTTTACATTTTTCTAATGAAAAATAGAACTATTAATATTTTTTTTTATCAATTTAACTTTTTTTAACTAAGTCTGACCTCACCTTTAAAAAGAGTCAAGTCATTATGTTTCAACATAAACACTAAACATTACATTCTTAATGATGGTGACATGATAACTTGTGCCACAGTTCATGTTAGTTTCATACTATATGACACCATTTGTTTTATAAAACATGAAGCATAGGTCTATTATCATGTAAACTGCACGTTAATGTTGTTAAACATGTAACATTTTAGTATGCATTCTTATTAAAAAATAATTAATATTAATTAAATTAACAAAATATATAAATATTTAGAGCAATATATGTTATAGTAAGTGATGTAGCATGTTTACATGATTTATTGTAGCTTCAACTCAATCCATAGTATTTAACTAATGAATATGGTATGAAATCTGGGTAAGATAAGCTACAATAAGCCGATTAAATATTCCATTTCAATTAAAAATGTCTAATCATATTTTTTTATAAGGTAGAAATATATTTTCAAAATAAATGTCAGGATTCGAATATGCACAAAATAAAGATAATATGAACATCATTAATCACTCAACCAATTAGTGGATCCAATTAGTGGATGTTAATGTCTAATCATATTTTAAATTATCAAAAGCATACAGTGAACACTAAATTTATATAACATAAAACATTAATACAATAACAAGCAGCTTAAAATACAAAGATATAATTTTTCAATATATTAGTTGGTGCTAGTTTTCACATAAACTCGATTTCACTCCTTTTAATTCACTCAATCAATTTACACAAACTAAGATATATATATATATACTAGGAAAAAACTTTGATACACGTATGTGTAAACTTTAGCTTACACAAGGTTATTATGTTTAAAGTTTAAGAGTTTAAAATTATTGATTTAAGATTTAGGTTTAGAGTTTAGGGTTGAGGTTTTATAGTTTTAGATTTAGAAATTTAGAATTTAAATTTAAAAAAAAGAATCGTGTAATATTTCTTTATACAACTTGTGTATCAAAATATAACCATAGATACTAATAACCAACTGGATAAGGTTTCAATTTTCTATTAAATTTTACTTTACGAGCATGAAATTAAAGCATGCATCAACATCACTTTAACGTATTGATTAATCTCTTTTGCATTGTTTACCTTTACTCAAAGTGTGTTTGAAACTGCCGACGGGTTAGTTCAAGTGGTAAATAGTTTGATATCGCTTAAATATGTCTTGAATTCGAAGTCTTGTATATGCAGCATATTCTTAGCCTTGCTGGAAAATTCACCTACCAAAGTCAGATGTGTGACTTAGGTCTGTTTGGATTAGTCAGGACAAAGTCTTGAGAATTGGGAGGGCAACAAAAAGAAGTGTGTTTGAAACTGAGGTCAAAAATTGTGTTTGGAACCCTCAAAACTCACATTTCAACCAAGATTGGCTGAATTAACTTCCTAAGCACAAGTTTTAGCATCCATTGATTCACAAAAAATAAAGGGTTCAAGAACATAACCTTAGATTGTCGAAAATGCAGAAAACTAGTCTTGAAGCTTATCTGCCCCTTCAAGTTGGAAGGTCCCGTAATATTATCCGCTTCAAATTCCCACATAAGTTATAGGCATAATGCCAAAAAAATGCTCTTAATATTTGATTGAATTGTCATTTTGACTCATATTTTTTTAAAGCAATTTAGTTTTAACGTTTTATTTGGGTCAAAATGGCCCTTCTGCGAATGAAAACTGTTAGTCACTCAAAGATAAATGACTTGAAATACGTGACAAACTTACATGACAATACACGCCGCTATAACAGTGTCATATAAGCAAATATGTTGACTTTATAGAATAACACATAAGTCAAAAAATAATTTTAAAAAAATGTATAAACTATAAAATATTTTTTCTTCTGATGTATCATTCTACCAAGTCACTTCATCTTTTTCTCGTTAGTTGACTAACAATTTTCATTCGCATGGGCTATTTTAACACAAAATGAAACTTTGAAAGCTAAATTGCTTCAAAAAAAATAATAGGGGCCAAAGTGATTATCTAGTCAAACATTAAGGGTAGTTTTTGGCATTATACCTAAATTATATATGAGACTTAGAACTAATTCGTAAGAACAATTATTTAATCTAAACAATATTTAATCGGTTTCGTCGAAATAAGCTTGATTTAAGCCTAAATCGACGACGAATTTCGCTATAGCGTGAGTTTTACCAGTTTGTTTTCATTCAAATCACTTTCATTCCTTCTAAAATCATCTGCATAATTTTTTTAATAACCTAAAAAGATAGGATCTCTTTACACTATGTAAAACTTGAAAGTTTTATATTTTTGAACCGTTGGATGAAGGTAAATGGATAGATGATATTAAAATATAAAATGTGAAGATTATCATTTGAAAAAAAATATGAAATAATCTTAGTAATTTATTATCATCATCCAACGGTCCTAAAAAAAGGTATAAAATTAAATTTTTATACTATGTAAATGAATCTTAACCCTAACATAAAATTTAAATCCTAACCTCCTTTATATGATTTCTCTCAATTAAGCCTTTAAAATAATGTTAAAATCATTCTAAAGATAATGATCCGAATTTTTGAGTCAATAAACAAGTCTTGACCTAAACATTAGACTTAGTAGTTTTTAGGCCCAAATTTGGGTCTTGTTGGGTAAAAATGGGCTTGTCTGGCATAAAAAGGATATATTTTAGGAAATGTTGGAAAAAGAGGGGTCAAAAGGAAAATTATCTCATTGTTAAGAAAAGGGATGAATTCCCCTTAATTAATCTTGTTTGGAGTGGGGAGGAACAAAATTCTTCTAAACTTTAAAAATCCTAAACAATTATCATAAATCTCAACTTTAAATTTTAAATCTAATTTTTTAGTGCTGAAATATAAATAAAGACATGCAAAAAAGAATTTTTATTTGTGGGAGAGAGACAAAAATTGATTCACGAGGAGTCTAAATTCTCTATCTCGAAAAATTATTATATGGTCTCGACTCACTACGTCATCCATGGTCTTTTCTACTAAAAAACAACTAACCAATTTCTTCTTTTTCATGTCATTTTTTTTAAAATGAATCTTCACCTTTTTATGCCATGTAAGAGTGAGTGGTTACAATAAAAATTAATTATGAATGTATTAGTGATATGGAAAAAAAATAATTTACTAATTTTTAGTAGATATGGTAGGAACGTGGTGAGCTAAATCCATAAAATAATTTCTCATCTATCCCTTTCTATACTTCCATCCGTACCTCTTTTCTAAAATAATGCCACGTATTCTTTTATATTTCTTTTTTTTTCATTTCTTGTAAATTAAGTCCTTGTTTCAGTTATCTCCGGGAAATTTTCAAAAACAAAAACAATTTAATATGAGCGAAAAATGAATTATAATTTATTTTTAGATTTAATATGAGCGAAATAACATGATTTTTTTCTTAAATTTGATTAGATTTATAATTTATTTTTCAAATTCTTGGTTAAGTATAATGGCTAAAATTAATAGAAAAAATAAATTACTAATAGTGAACAAAAATTAAATCAACTCATCATAGATTTTTTTTTCAAAATTATAAAACAAACAATAAAAAAATGAAAAATTACCTCATGTTTAGTCTAGTAGGTTTAGTTTTTACAGGGTTCTTGAATTAAATGTAAAACGTTAAATCAAACAAGTAAAATTTCCCCGGCTTTGTGTTTTTATATTATTTGTGTACAAATAAATTACATTATTAATATAAATAACTGCTACACCTAATTTTATTTTTTGTCTCTGTATAACTTCGAAGATACCTTTAGCGTCTTCATATTTAATAAACTTAAGAGATAATCACGGCATTAACTTTTTTGGAGATAAGTATTTTCGGACACTAATATATCTGAAATCTTTTAATTGTCTTAAAAACAGACGCTGTTAGGCGTTATATTACTCCACTCATATAATCAGGCTATGAATGCTGGTAGTTAAAAGTTGTATTTATCTTTATCCATTCATCCATAGATTATCACTAGGCCTGAAACTATTTCATCACGAACCGTACTAAGGGGCTATAAATACGAAAGAAAAAAAGGTTGAGAACAAATAATGCTCCTGTGCAAGGCTAAACTAAGAGTGTAATATCCCTCTCTTCCTCTTTCTACTTCGACCACTGTATTAACTGTGGTTCTTCACCTTAAATCTACATGAATAAATCACCTGAAACAGTCATCAATCACCTTCGTCTTTCTCTCTTCTTCTCTTGTTCGGTGCCTCTTTATTTTAGCATTAACAATATTATATAATTAAAAATAACTGAATATAAAACAAACCTAACCCTTTTAACAAAAACTTTTTTTGGTTGAATTCAAATTCAATATTTTTTAAGTTCTAATCGATAACTTAATTAATAAAAAATTAATTTTTTAGTTTAATGTTATAAATTTAATTTAAGAATCATATTTTCAAACTCAACCTATTAAACTAGCATGAGAAAACGGTCATTTATTTTTATTTTATAAATTTGAAAAAAAAAACTATGGTGACTATATTTAAATTTAATTTTTATTTACCATTACCAATACTATTTTCTATTAATTTTAAGCTTTTTATAATTAACATAGAATTTGAAAAGTAAGTTACAAATTTAACCAAATTTAAGAAAAAAGAAATCATTTTATTACCTGTCGTATTTCTTCTTTCTTTTCTCTTAAATCTTGGTTAAATTATAATTCATTTTTCGCACAATATTTCTATTTTGAAATATTCATAGGCATAATAAATTAAAATAATTGAAGCATGAATTTGTATTTATAAGAAATTAAAAAAAAAGAAAAAGAAAAAGATATAAAAGAACACATGGTATTATTTTAGACAAGGGGGGTGAATAGGAGAACAAAAAGGGTAAAGAATTTGGGAGTAGAAAATTTCTCTCCTTTTTCGGTGTTATTATTTATGTTTTGTCATTAAAAAAAATTAGATTTATAGTTTAAGATTAGGGTTTAAAGTATTAGGAGTAGGGTATATTTATAAGGTTTAGGATTTAAAATTTAAGGTTAATGCTTATAATTTTAATTTTTTTAATATTGGGTATCAAAAAGGCAGATGATTTTTATCCGATTTGAACTCATTCATGAGTTGAACAAAAATCATTCGCCCCTTTTCGGTGCTCCAAACTAAAACATCAAATTCTAAGCTCTAACCTTAAACTCTTAACCATAAAAATAAACCATATCTCCAATTTCATAAACTCTAAGCCCAAATCTTAACCATAAATATTAAATCTAGTTTTTTAGTGTGGGCATAAATAAGTATACCATACATTCCTTAAATCAAGGGATTTTATTAGATTTAGAGTAATATGGACCGTCGATATAATTTAAACTCAACCGTTGGATGTAGGAGTTTCAACTATAAATAGAGGCTTACCCCCACTCCATTTACTCACTTCACTTTTGAGGAATACATTGAGCATTCACTCAAACACTCTCGCATTCTTTGTGAGCCATTTCTTTTCTGTTGTTCTTTTGTTTCCGCAAAGATCCATCCGAGAAACGTCTAAGGTCGTACGTTCCGAGTAGCGACATTCTACGAACATGACAAGTAGTATACAGAGAATTTCTACTCGCATGAGTTCATCCCTCCCTTTCATTTTCTTCCTCTCATCTTTTCTCCTATCTTTTCCAATCTCAAAAGCCCTTGTCACTAAAGATTAAAAACTTCAATTTTTTATCCTACCAAATCATCCCAGACTCAAAAAGTTAATTGCTAATCCAGAGCTTTGAGAAAAATCTATAAACTTGTTAGAAAGGTGGTGAAAAGCTTGCTTGAGGGTTTAAGGCTCGAGAGCTTTCCCAAGCTGGTTTTAGCTTATTAATAGACTCTAAAGAAGTTGGCAAGTCATCCCAAGATTTTGTTTTTTTTTGTATGATAGTAGGTTTCTAACTTTGAAATGCTTTTTGTTTATCCTAAATATGATGTATTGTACGTTGTGTTGGTGCATGTTGAGTGTTTTGGTACAAGCATGCTTTAAATGATCAAAATGAATGTTTATACGTTAAAAATTGTTAAAAATGGTGTTAAACAACTATACTCGTAAGCTTTACTAAGTAAGTAGGGCCTTAATGTTTGAGTTTAACGGGGGTGTGGGACGTGATTTTTGTGCTCAAAATATCTGCATTTGGCTTGGTTCGTTTTGATGTACATAAATTTATAGATTTATGTCAAGAAATCATAACACTGAGGCCTGTTCTTATTAAATATACTGCTAATATTTTTCATTACAAGTGAAAACGTTTCAATTCAAACGACCGTCTGTTGAACCAGTAACAAGTCACACTAGTTTGACCTAAATAAACCGGTCCAAATTCCTACTAAATTGTTTCACTATCAAAATACAATTGTACTATCATCCTGATAAAAGATCCAACGATATTTTGTTCAGGTTGCCAATGTTGTCGGTTCACAGATATCATGAACACAAGCCAGGACATCTTTGTAGTCCCTTGAAATGGTGAAGGAATCGTAAACGTTGCCATCACGGCTCTTCTTATACTCGAATAGCAGGGATGACTGATTAAAAGCCATTAGCTTGACGTATCCGCACTCATAATCTCTATAAAGACTCCAATGTGGGATCACTTTACTGAAACCTGTAAGATGGCTACCTCCACCTCCTACAACGACGTGGATCAATCCGTTGACAACGCCCGAGTAATGGTTTCTTTCTTTGCTCATACATTGATTCTGCACAAAGCACATGCAAAAGGTAACTGTTCCGGGGACAAGAGATGCTGAGTCGATGACTAACACAATGATCAAGCAATCACTTGGCATTGCTTACGTGGTATGTATGTGAGTGTGTGTGCATGCACAAGCGATGTTCAATTACTGATGGTAGTATCAATAGTTCGGTTCGGAACTTCTAGAATTTGCAATCCTAACCTAGTAGATTGGGCATGTTCTTTCATAGTTATGGACATGGCCGTAGAAAGCAATATCAACCTTGTACTTTTGCCAAAGTTTCTGCAAACTCTCCCTTCCCATAGGCTCTTCGTATATGCCATCCTGGCTGTACCAGTAGTTAGATGAATATCCAAGCACACGGTGAGCAGCAAATATCAACCAAGGCTGCCTATGTTTATCCGCGGATGCAAGGCATTGCTCAATAAACTTATACTGTTCCTATCCTTCTCTCCAGTCATGTTCACTGTCAGCTACAGAAGTGAAATAGGCCGTAATCTGTTGAGTACCTGCATTTTCAGAATATAGCCAAAAAATTTCATTGGACCCGGATCTACCTTCTTTTTTCTCTTTTGAAATAAAAAAACAATCATTCATGCAGCAATAGCATCAGCGGATACATGATCGTGCAAGAACCTAGGATAATTATCACCAAATCAGTCCGAGATACCACCAGTTAAAACCCAATGTGCTAGCTGGTGTGCTACAATATTTCCGAATCAATAGGGAGAAAAAGAACTAGAACACAGAGTTCGGATGTTTGCAAACGCCTATGCATAGTGTTTATAAGGAACAACTGGTTTGCTAAGTGAGGCCAATTATAGTTAATAACAGCTGGTAGATATTCAAAACACCGCTTCTTAGGAATCCTTAATCATTGTCTAAATGCTTTATTATGTTTATCCAGTTTCTAGGATGTTCCCACAACATCCTACGCATGCATAGAATTGCATGCTTATTTATTCATTTAGGAAGTGAAATACCGAATATTTCACAAGGTAAATCTTAGCTTTGTTTCGGCCAAAAAGAAAAAAGCTGTTAGATTTATCGTAGAAGAGTTTTTACTGAACTTACCAAAACTTTGCCTTGTTCTCAGTGGGATAATAAAACATGGTTTCTGCTGGCACACCACATTCACCACCCGAATCCGGAGTATCGTAGAATGACCCTGAGTTTGGCCAATCACGTTCATGATTGCCACTGCAATATATATGGCATATTATGTTTCAAATAGCATCTAAAAGTTCAGTCTCATATTCTCAAAAATCACAATACCAAGCTGCACAAGCAAAGTGTCAAGGCCATCCCTTGTCGTATTGCAATCCTGCCTTGTCAAACCCGTTTCAGACCGAGCAAAGGTGGACCGAGCGATAAGATGAGCAATCCCTGAGGAGTTACCAAGTCAAGGATGCAAGTTAAGATGTTTTGGGAAGGCGATGGAGGCTCTATCCAGAAAGTGTCCTCGTTTGGGATGAAGCAACGTATACTCGCGACATTCCGGGTAAGTTTATTTAGCTCTTTAGGGGAAGTGTTCTGGTGTCGGGTCTCCACCATCCCCCTCGTCTGGGCTAGCGACCGAGCTTCCTTGGTATAAGCGACCTACTCATAGGTCCATGTGAGGCCTAGGTGTGTGGGCAGTGGGGACTAGTGGTTGGCGCACTATCTCCTTGGGAGAAATACCTAGGGACGGTTTGAGGCCATAGGGCCCCATATCGCGCTCGTGGCTAAAGTACGAGGTTGGAGTGTAGCTGTCGCTAGGCCCTGCGGGATTCGAAACTCTAAAGCCCCTAGCGCATTGTTACCCTGAAAAGGTTAGACTGAGATAACTCCTTGGACCAATGGGGCATGAGAAAGGCTGACTTGTCTAGGTAACACCCATTTCAAGTGCCGCACGGCTTGCCAATCGAGTAAAAGGGGCATGTTCGTGACACATGATATCAGAGCGAGAAAATGATGGGACAATGTAGTCATGTGACAGTGGTGTTTGGTTATGACTTTTGATACAGTGGTGCATATTTGTTAACCAAACGCCATAGTGCTCATGTGCCAACTTGAACATTGTGAAGCTTTTTCCAGTGGCTGTGGTGTGTGGTGACGCCAGATGGTTGTGTAGCAAAATAAGAGTTGAACTATTTGTGGATTAGTTGGTCTCATGCCAAGCGCTCCCACAGGTGGAGTAATCGGGGTAGATCATCATGACAGGTAAAAGAAATGAGACTTTTTCTGTGCATAGAGGTACTGGATTATGGATTCTACGCCAAGCGCTCCGATAAATGGAGTAGGCAGGGTCGAATGACAGTAAACCAAGCGCTCTTTGGACTAGAGTAGGCAGGGTGGGGGGACTACGCCAAGCGCTCCCATGTGAGGAGTATGCATGGTGGTCAAATCCTAGGCCAAGCGCTTCTCTTCAAGGAGTAGGCAGGATGATGTAATGTCACGCCAAGCGCATCTATAAGTGGAGTAGGCAGAGTGGTCTAGTTTCACGCCAAGCGCCCTGTAAAGGTAGGCGGGTGGCTAGAATCTTCACCAAGCGCTTCCTCGAGTGGAGTAGGCAGGGTGACTCTCTATGAAGCTAATTGATCAAGACCTAGTCACGGCACAAAGGTGTCTAATGGTGGGTTTTGGCATGGTAGTGTCGATGTGTTACATTAGCGCAGTGGCACGTGTGAATTAGAGCACAATGGTGCTCATTTGTTCGTTACAGGTGTAGCCTTGTTGTTGGCCGATCGAAACGGTGATCGAGTTAAGGCGCAAAGAAGCGCGAGAACTTTTGGTGGACGAGATTAACCTTTGCACAATAGTGCTTGTCCATGATTTGGGACACAAGCAATATTTATGGTTGCTTTAAAGGCTCGTTGATGGCTGTCTATGGGACATGATGAAGTGTGTATTCCTCGTAGCACGGTGGCACGAATTCTAGCAATATGGGGATGCTTACGCGCCACTCGAGAGGAGGGTCATTCCCTATGGTGGCTATCGATAATAGTGATGCTTATTTTGATACAGTGCCTTGTGTCGGTAACCTTTGCTTATTGATGTTTGTTTTGTCTTGTTAGCACAAGGGCGTGCGCAGCCCGAAACATAAAATGTGCTTATTTTTGTTAATCTAACATATTGATGCTTGTCGTTTCCAGGGTAATGTGACAATTTCTTGACTAATGGAAGTTAATGACAATATTGTTTATGTAAGTTATCCAAGAAGTGTTAGAGCTTGAGGGGAGTGTAAGTTGACAAGAAGTGTTAGAGTTTAATTTAATGTGTAATTAGAGTTTATTTCTATGTCAGTAGTTTAGATTTACTAGAAGTCTTATTTAAATTAGAGATAAAAGTATAGTTTTAGCTATAATAAAACTCTATAATTGCCTATTTAAAGGCTCACCTTATACACATTTGATTAAGAAGAATAAGAGAAAATACAGAGAAACACATTGTTCTCTGTTGAAAATACTATTTTTGTTCTATCATTAAACTCTAGCTTTTCATATTTTATTGTTCATTGTTCACCGGCGTTCATCTTCTCCGGCCACCATGGCTCCTTTCTCACATGGTATCAGAGCCACAGACGATCCTGAAGCCGCTTCTCTTCTGCTGCCGTCGAAGGTCACGAAACTATTTTTCTTCCGCTACTGACAGATCATCGGATCTGTCCGGTGAAGAATGCCTAATTACTTCCTCTGATATTCACCTCCATTCAATCACAAGATGCCTGGTAGTGTTCTCTATTTAATGGTTCTATCTTAGCCAATCAAAAAGAAATATGAAAAGGTTATAGTTTAGCCTTAAAAACTATTTGGTTCTATCTTAGCCATCCATTGTAAAAGATAAGGAAAGGTTATAGTTTAGCCTTAAAAATTATCTGGTTCTATCTTAGCCATCAATTATAAAAGATAGGAGAAGAGGTTTTAGTTTAGCCTTAAAAACTAGATAACATTTTTTAAGGGATTCTACGTCAAAGATCCAAGCTGGAATTCTAGTTTGTGCAACTACCAGCTTGAGGGGAGTGTAGATTCCTGTGATCATTGTTGAATGGAAGCAGCTACTTAGTCCGTGAATGACAAAAAGCTGGAAGGCATCTCAGAAGATGCAAAAACCTGAAAAAGATCATCACCGATGAGAGGAAAGCTGGAAGACATCTAAGTAGGGTGCAAAAACCAATAACAACAGTAAAGTTGGTAGACATCTCAAGAAGGATGCAGAAACCAGCAACATCGTTTTCAAATTTTCAACAATGGCCGTTCAAAGAATAGCATGAGTATGTCCTAGCTGTTCAACTCAACGGGTCCCAAAAAAGGGGAGATTTTTTCCCTAAAATACAGCAAAGAAATATGAGTAGGCATCACATCCAAGATCCAAGCTGGTGCTCTACTACACTTGCTCACCAGCTTGAGGGGGAGTGTAAGTTATCCAAGAAGTGTTAGAGATTGAGGGGAGTGTAAGTTGACAAGAAGTGTTAGAGTTTAATTTAATGTGTAATTAGAGTTTATTTCTAAGTCAGTAGTTTAGATTTACTAGAAGTCTTATTTAAATTAGAGATAAAAGTATAGTTTTAGCTATAATAAAACTCTGTAATTGCCTATTTAAAGGCTCACCTTATACACATTTGATTAAGAAGAATAAGAGAAAATACAGAGAAATACATTGTTCTCTGTTGAAAATACTATTTTTGTTCTATCATTAAACTCTAGCTTTTCATATTTTATTGTTCATTGTTCACCGGCTTTCATCTTCTCCGGCCACCATGGCTCCTTTCTCACAGTTTATGTTGGCACTATGATGCTTGGTTGTTGCTTAACTATCTCTTTCCAGGTGAAAAGAGAAGTGTGTACAGATGGATATAGATTGATACAATGGGTAGTCATGGGTTCGTAGACTAACCCTAAAGGGAAGAGTTGGAGACAACTTGAAACAGTTCTATAGTTGCTTTGTGTTCGGAGGATCAATGCGGCAGAGTCGTGTTCCTCAAGGCTGTAGATTTGCTCATTGATAAAAATCAAAGGATTATGATAAAGCTCGTTTATTATGGGAGTAATTTGGTACAATTTGATTGTCTAAAGGTGCAGGACAAGACTCTTATGACCTCGAACTAACTAATGAAGTGGTCAAAGGATCGCGGCGATCGCAGTATGCTGGAAGAAGTTGCCTCCTCGAAACATAATGGGGTAAAAGGGGGTGTCGAGTTATTGGTATGATCCCTCCTGTTGATGTGGACTCTTTTAGCGGTAGACACACCATGGGTTATCGAGGGAAAAATCTGTTACATTGTCAAATGAAATCAAAGAGCCTAAGGGGAATACTTCACATAGTTAATAATTTGTCCGTAAATGGAAATTTTCTCAAGACACATTGGGTCTTAAGGTAAAAAAAAATGTGTTGCGATGTGGTAGTTTGGACCAGATTCTTCGGCAATAGATTGCAAATATGGGATGACAAAGGTTGTGCGAGTCAATACGGTTTTATCTTGGATAGAAAAAAAAAACTCATTTGGCACGAAAATCTTCCTTTGATGGGGATGGTGGCTATGGTAAGGCAGAATGCTATTTGTAAAGCTACCCGTTTGAGTAAGAAACACAAGGGTGGTACAACTTGGTAACTCCTCAGGGATTGTTCATCTCATCGCTCTGCCTGAAACGAGCTTGTCAAGGCATGATCGCAATACAACAAGGGATGACCTTGACATTCTCCCTCACTTCCTCTATCGATGCCCTCATCGATGTAGTTCAAGAAGTGATGGTTCAAGGACATTTCGGATTTCACCCAAGTGTTACAAAATCCACAATTTGGGCAGTGGTGATATGGGCTACTACCGACAAGCTATTTGGTGGGGCGAGCTAATAAAGCCATGGCTTAGGTCAAAACTAATGTATGGACCGAGAGACCGGAAGCAAAACTTGGTTACCACGGATATGTCAGTGTTACCCAAAAAGAGAAATGTGGTGGTCAAAGAGTTTACAAAGCACCTCCCAGAGTTTGGCAATACGGAGCGTGAATTGCAGTGGGGGACGTACTGGAAAGTCTCATGGTAACGTGTAAAGTACATTTCATTTTATTGTTATGTAATTGAACTAACCAGTGTCGTGGTCAGTTTTCTCTTTTGTGTGTGTTATGAAGACATGTGTCAAAAAAACTCTGGTCATATGCAGTAGAGATAAATGTCAGCTTCATACAACAAAGAAGGACACGCCAAAAATATCACACCCGTTTGTGAAAGATGATGTCTGTGCATGCACAATAATTATGTATGTGTCGACAAAAATGGTGACAATGCGAAAGCGTGGCCCAAGCCAGGTGTCGGCAAAAATGGTGACAAAAACCCTGGTCGTATGCAGTAGAGATAAATGTCGGCTTCATACAACAAAGAAAGACACGTCACAAATATCACACCCAGGTGCTAGGACGTCGACACATGGTGGTGGGTCGATAGACCCGATTCGGTTTAAGGAACTTAAGGCCGCAGTGGCATCAAATGATTAGCTTCGAGCAATTGGGTAAACACAGCAAGAGCTGACCCAAGCTATCAAAGATTTGGTAATGAAGCCAAAGAAGCATTAAGTCATATGAAGTTCGAACTAGATGAGATCAAGGCTCAGGTTAACTTGCTACAGATAGCTATGGGCAATTCAATGACAGCAGATAAGGGTCCGAGGACTATGGCTCCGGAACCTCAGCAATATGAAGGGAACATAGATGCTAAGGAGCTTGAAAATTTCTTGTTTGACATCGAGCAGTATTTTCGGGATACACATACTAAAACAGATGAAGACAAGGTCTCAGTGGCCTCGATGTATCTAACAGGGGACGCCGCGGTCTAAGTTTATTAATGGTGTTTGTTCTGTTAAGATATGAGAGGAGCTGAAGAAAGAGTTAATGAGCTCATTCTTTTCCGAAAATGTAGAGTATAATGCTCAGAAGAAGCTAAGGGATTTGACGCATACAGGTTCTATTCGAGATTATGTAAGAGAATATAGAGGACTTGATCCTGCGCGAGAATGCTTTACTGACTAGATGTCGCGGCATATGGGGAAGAGTTTGGTATCCTACGGAAATCTAAGTCACATATAAAGGGCACAAGGGAGACATCATTTTTGAAGTCCACAACACGAGACTAATGTTGATATAATGTTTGTGGAGGTGCTGATACAGGTACACTTTGCTGGCGTGACAACAAGATAAACTTTTCTAATAAGTGGATAGTGGGGAGACATCAGTAGATGGGGAAAAATTAACTTATCTATAGTGTACAAGCCAAGTGTGCCCAGAGATCGATTTGTTTTTTTGTACTTAATCAACGGTTCCTTCTTTTACGAAGCGAGTGAAGGAGAAACGAAATAAGGTGCAACTTGATTGGCTATTACAAGGGCCATTAGAGACCAATGAGAAGCTCTAGTGAGGGCATGTGACCATCTGCTTGCTACTGGAACAAGGACAAGGTTGTTCGAGTGAACATTGGTGTGTATTCACGTGGCAAATGGTACATGTATAATCAGGGTGTATTGAGAAGGACAAAAGACAAGTACAATTCTATACGATGTTGGCAACTAGAGATCATCTTTGCATTATTAAACAACCAAGTGCAACGCGAGCATGTACTAGCAAACTTGGGTTAATATGATGGTGAATGTATGGTGACACATTCGGCACTTTGAAGGTCTCGGTACGAGATGATACAAAGTTGGCGAAGATGCTTAATGTCGAGGAGCAAGGCATAAGTGACGAATCGTAACTCGCTTGCTCTTGGCCAGGTATGTTACTTTTGTATTTGTGTAGGTTAATGGGCAGATCGTGGAGCACAAAGAAACTACAAGGCACATGTTTGAGTGGATCAATGGTTTGTTACTTCTCTCTTTGCTCGAGCCACAATTAGAGTATAAGTGGGGGAGCATAAATCTAGCACTCTACAGGGAAAAAGTGGAACTAGGTCATGATGAGTTCATGATCAGTCTAGATGGTCATGGATGTGCAACATAGTCAAAAAGAGATAGAAATAACCCAGGATCGAGGCTGGAATTATGTGCTTGAATGTTCAAATGGTGGGACTAGAAAATCATATCAATCGAGCACGAATCAAAGATGTGCTACCACAGATGTCCATATCAGCTCATCAAGTGATGAAGAACTGGTGTCAACTTCTATAAGAACCATCCCTTCTTGGACTACATCGACGAGGGCATCGATAAAGAAAGTGGGGGAGAATGTCAGAACCATCACTTCTTGGACTACATCAATGAGGGCATCGATAGAGGAAGTGGGGGAGAATGTCAAGGCCATCCCTTGTTGTATTGCGATCCTGCCTTGACAAACCCGTTTCAGACCAAGCAAAGGTGGACCGAGCGATGAGATGAGCAATCCCTGAGGAGTTACCAAGTCAAGGATGCAAGTTAAGATGCTTTGGGAAGGCGATGAAGACTCTATCCAGAAAGTGTCATCGTTTGGGACGAAACAACGTCTACTCGCGACATTCCTGGTAAGTTTATTTAGCTCTTTAGGGGGAAGTGGTCTGGTGTCGGGTCTCCACCATCCCCTCGCCTGGGCTAGCGACCGAGCTTCCTTAGTGTAAGCGACCTACTCCTAGGCCCATGTGAGGCTTAGGTGTGCGGGCAGTAGGGCCTAGTGGTTGGCGCACTATCTCTTTGGGAGAAATACCTATGGACGGTTTGGGGCCATAGGGCCCCATATCACGCTTGTGGCTGAAGTACGAGGTCGGAGTATAGCTATCGCTAGGCCCTGCGGGATTCGAAACTCTAAAGCCCCTAGCGCATTGTGACCCTGAGAAGGCTAGACCGAGATAACTCCTTGGACCAATGGGACATGAGAAAGGCTGACTTGTCTGAGTAACACCCATTTCAAGTGCCGCACGGCTTGCCAACCGAGTAAAATGACATGTCCGTGACACAAAACAAGTATAAGAGGACCTTGCGATCATGTATGGAACAGTTGATGCTATAGGCTCCACCTGTGCTGTAAATTGGTCCCACTGCGAAATGTATCCATTCGAATAAGTCAAGTCTCCTATGTTGAAAACTATGTCAATGTTGTCCAAGTCTCTAATGAGTTGGTCCGTAGTATTGAGTGCACCAGGCTGATAATCACTGTACTCATTTGAACCATCACGTTCTGCCTGTGAGATGTTACAAAATCTTGTCATATAATGCACAAGTTTCAAAAGGGATAACATAGTTGGCAGTGCACATAAAATCAAATTTCCAAAGAACCGGACAAAATGCATGGGTTGGTCATTCTATCAAATTTCCATAGTTTGACAAAACCTACTGCCTGCTCCCAAACCCCTCATTATTGGTTTTACAATATTACTTTACCCATATCACCAAAAATAATGACTCTCTGTAATGAGTTTTGTCCAGGATACGGGGATGATGTAAACGAATACATATTGCTCCATACGACTGAACCATTAGATAAGTGATGACCCATCCTGTATGTGTATCTGAAATGCCATAACATGCAACTTCGTAAGTAAGAATGTGAGATTGTCTAAACTTTCAATTTGTATCCTAGCTAGATAGGGAAATGAATATTTATGATGCTTACACAAAGTTCGGCCACAAATCTTTCAAGAAACTTGTATGCGTGAAACCTGGATCACGCCAGCCAACCGTACTTGCAGGTGAACCTGCAGATGAATCATGAACTCCATTAAACAATGTATAAAGTGAAACTATTTCGTATGTATTATACTCGGTTTGTTTATGATCGAGTCAAGGAAATAAAATCCGGGTCACAAGAGAGATAATGAAGAATTCACTAATACAGTTTCAGAGAACTAGAAGTAATCAAATTATAGACACCGCCATGCAAAAGCTTAAACATTCTCAAAGTAATGAAATTAGGACTAGAGTGCTGTTTGTCATTAAATAGCCACTAGTTGAATCAACCAGGGAGAGTCAGTGACCGATAGAAACGAAAAATTACATCCGACATAATCATAACTTTTTATTGATAAAGGAAAATTCACATCAAGCATATATATTCAAATTAAAGCAATATTATTGCAGCATCAAAGTCTGTTTATACCACACATGCTGTTCCGTTTAAAGGTCAAAGTTCCAGCAGGAGATCTAACTTGCAAATCTCCCTTTCTACCCCACTCAACAAATGGAGCTGCTTCATCTATGTCATAGCCACTTGTCCAGGTTACTGCCATCTGTGCAATAAATCAACTATTGCTTGAATACGAATAAACGGAACAATCACAGCAAACAAAAATGACAATTATGTTTTAATGCAAATTAATTCAAAATCGCAAACATTCAAGCAGGCAGAGATATGACATCATCCAGGAACCTTTGAAATGGTGTCTTAAACAAGATTAAGACCCTTAAACAAACCATAGATTGCTATTAGTGAATTAAAGAGGGGGTTAAATCCCTTGACTTTCACAGCTTTACAGAATTTCATTAGCTTATCATGGATGATACACTTGCAGAATTAGCTAATGCAGACATCTATTTAACTGATGATAATTACTTTTTTATAGCATATTATGTAAATCTTTTCCCAGCTCCAAAAACACAATAAAAGTTCATATGTGAATCATAATATGGGAGGCATTAGTTAGAACTTACTTCATTCCAAGACTTGCCTAGAGCAAGGCGTGGATACAAGGGTGCTTTCAGATTTACAAAAGATATCGGATCTGATATAGCCACCAAGATTGGCTGTAATATATCAAGTACAAAGTTAGTTTAACAAAAGAAGAAGAAGAAAACAACTTTCCTTGGAAGATAACTAATTAAGATAATGAAGAGGCACTAAGATGAATCAATGATTAAATGTGATGTATAAAAATACTTTTCAAAAGGTTTAAAGCAAAAGAAAAAGAAACATGAGCATGGAGGTGCAAGAGACGTGAGTTTACATCCGACAATCCGCCTTAAAATAAAGCAAAGGAGAAATCTGCTCGCTGATTTATAAGCTGGAATTTCAATGAACCAGTGCCTGTCTTTGTACAGTATGAGCCGGAGTTATTTGCATACTTGTACTGGAACACACAAAAGAAAGAGTGTGCAAGTTCAATGAGTTTTCAAGCCATAAAATTGTAAAACACTAAATCCTCCTCGTTAATAATACAAAAATTGGACCAAATTCACCTTTATGGGAGCTGAACAGGTATATGGAAGCTGTTCTTTCCGGTTATTCACCGGTGGACAGGTCGATGGGCTGCCATAAACATCACAAAATATCTCTAAGTTCCCAAAAAAAGCAAAACTCACGAATGAAGCTATCAAAGGGAAGAATGAAAATGAATAGGATCCTATTAAATACTGTAATTAGGTAACAATAATGTGTCAATGAACTGAGTTTTCATAGAAACCTCAGTCACAACAAGCACGGCACATTTAGTGAGTTGCAGATGAAATTATGACATGGGTGAGCATTACTCAAACTTTGCCGGAGAAAAGACTCCAACCCAATCATCCGAAGACGGCTTCGGATTCACGAAATTCACAGTTATCCATTGTGTGTCCTCCCCCTGTGATCAAACAAATGAGAAAAATACATCAAAATGTACACCCCCTAAACTCAAACCAAACTCACCAGTCATGTCCAACTATCAATAACATTATGACTTTAATTTAGATATATGTCCATACAAGTACATATATATTTGAGTTAGTCATAATCATATCATATGTCAGTTAGTTAATAACGTCGTTAAAAAAAACTATAATTAGTGACAAAATATAGTGGCAGTAAATGAGGAGGAACCGTCGTAAAAGCAGGCAAATGAGAAGGAGAAAAAAAATCATTGTTTTAATTTCTTTTAATAATAAATGTAACATCTTTTAAATAACCCATATTTCTTTCTATCATCATGAAAAAGTTAACTTGAAATTTGTTAGTATTGAGAAACCCAATAAACAATAAAAAGCGAAGAACTTTGTGCTGATAAGTTTACCAAAACAAGAAGAAAGATAAGCATAAGAAAAAAGATTGTACCTTTAAACCAAGAAGAACAGGTTGAGATGAAATAGTAGCGGGTTCATTAAAGGCAGCGGTAGTTTTGAGGATATTGATTTTAGACAACGGTTGATCTCCTCCATTAACGTGAGCCAAACCCAAGTTTAAATTCGCAGTGCATAAAATAAGCACCCATAGCCAAACCATTTTCATACAATGAAAAAGATTCCCAGGAATTTTCTTGGGTCCCAAGTTTGAATCTGATTCTTCTTTTGGTTGTATCTATTTATTTATTGGGTTTTCAGAGAGTTTTACGTTTGTCTTTTTTTGTATTTAATTATTACAAAATCCTGGTTTTTGAAATTCGACTTTAATTTGTCGGTTTTTCAAAAAAAAAAAAATTCCCTTAGAAACAGAGGACAAGGTTTATCTTGTTGTTTTTAGAGTTTTGGACACGCTATCCTTTGTTTATTTATTGTTTGGTTTTATAATTTTTTTTAATTCCAAAACACAAATTATGAAGGAATAAATATCATATCACTATGGTTAATAATAAGAATATTACCCTGGCTTAAAAGTTTTATTAAATTAAAATGGAACAAACCCTTATTATTGGTTTTTCTAATTTAAAAAACCTTACCAAATTACTAAATACTTAGTTGATAATTTTAGATTTTTTCTTTTAAATTTGAGATTCAAGAGATTAGATAGGTAATGATATTAAAATTTAAAAAAATATAGATGGATTATCTATTTAAGTCAAAATTAAATTTTGAAAGCCATTAAAAAATTCATAGTTGTTATCCAATAATTGTCCTGATTATTAAATTTAATTTCCACCCGTCGCAATTTAAAATAAAAGTATAATCATGATTTTATAATGGACAAAAACAAGAAAAATATTATTGTTTTTCATGCAAATTACAATACATAAATTATACATAATATTATTGTTTTAAATTATACACAATTTACAATACATAAATTATACGTTCAAAAAAGTAATTGTATTTGAATATTTTTGAACCCATAATTCTCTTATTATTACAATATTAACAGTGTCAACTGAGTCATTGATCAAGAGAGAAATTATTACTATTATCGACAAATCGTAATAGAGGATATTAATACAAATGTTTTGGGTTCAATTTATGTCTTTGATTCTATTCTTAGCGTGGATAACTAAAGTAGTGGATGTAAATTTTATTGGGAATGTTGAACTACTCTAAGTTTTTGTTTTTTTATCTTTTTGCTTCTACAAATTTTTTAAATTACCAATTCACCCCTCTTGATCATCTTATATTGATTATCCATCCCAACATTCTCCGGAGTTACAATAATGTAGGGAATGAGAGTAGAAAGAGTAAAATGACAGTAAAATAGTAAAATGACTAAAGTGATAATTTCACTATTGTATGGAGGTTGAAACAAGTATTAAGCCTTGAAACCTTTCAAGAAGCCAAAGTGGTTGGGTCACAGCCATCATGAACACAGGCCAACACATCCCGGTAGTCCCTGGCAATGGTGAATGAATCATACACATTCCCATCACTGCTTTTCTTGTATTCAAACAGGAGAGATGAGTGGTTGAATGCTGTCAACTTCACAAAACCGAAATCCGAATCTTTGTATAGACTCCATGATGTCTGCGTCGGACCAAACCCTGATAAATGGCTCCCTCCCCCACCAACCACCACGTTAATGGTTCCGTTTACGGTACCCGAATAGTGTGATCTTTCCATATTCATGCACTGACCCTGCGTTTTTATAAACATTACAACTACATGAGAAGGCCAAAAACTTCGAACCTTGAATCGCAAAACGAGGCTGAACTATTGTATGCCACCTCTTAAGGTTTTCGCCATACCTGGTAAACTGGGCAAGTTCTTTCATAGTTATGGATATGTCCAAAAAATGCAATATCAACCTTGTACTTCTGCCAAAGTCCTTGCAAGCTTTCCCGTCCCATGGGCTCTCCAAATGAACCATCTTTCCAATAGCTTGAGGAATAACCAAGAACACGATGAGCAACAAAGATCAACCATGGCTGCTTTCGCCGGTCTGCAGACGCCAGGCACTTCTCGATGAACTTGTACTGTTCAGAACCTTGCCTCCAGTCATGTTCACTGTCAGCTATACAGAAGTGGAACATGCCATAGTCTGTTGAGTACCTGTAAGGAACCAGTAATCCAACTTAAACGGATTCCTTTTAGGAGACGACGACACGGATACACGAAACATGCTCTCGGGTCTCATTGTTGCATGCAAACTTAGCTTTCATTAACTGATTATATTGCACTTTGACAAGTTACTTACCAAAACTTGGCTCTGTTCTCAGCAGGAACATAAAACATGGTCTCAGCTAGCACACCACATTCACCACCAGAATCATTTCCATCATAGAAGGATCCGGAGTTGGATGTATCGCGTTCATGATTGCCACTATACGAAAGGAAGTAATCTTAGTTAGGATCCAATACAACCACTTTGCTAATAGCTGCAAAGTAATTTTCAAGTGTTACAAAGAGTTCATACCTTGCAATCATATATGGCACAGTCGATGCAATGGGCTCAACCTGTGATGTGAACTGGTCCCACTGTGATAGATATCCATTTGCATAAGTAATGTCTCCGATATGAAAAACTATGTCAATGTCTTTTAAGTCCTTGATTAGTTGATCTGTGGTGTTAAGAGACCCAGGTTGATAATTTGTGTATTCATTTGAACCATCTCGTTCAGCCTGAAACATGTTAAAACCATTATAAAACCTCTTCATTTTCATATGCACTATGCTGCAGCAATTAACTGCCGAATAACATTCAACACAATTAAAATGATGAAATTTTTGTTTTCTACATTGAATGTCGGATTTATTACCTTTCCCATGTCTCCAAATATTACAACTCGCTGCAATGAGTCCTGCCCTGGATATGGTGAAGATTTGAATGAGTAGCTCTTGCTCCAGACATAAGAACCATTTACTAACTTATGGCCAAGCTTATAAGTATATCTAAACAAAATATTAAACACAGTATTAGGAACACATTGCTTGATATTCATCATTTCTCTGAGATAAGATATCAGTTGTGTTGCATACACTGAGTTCGGCCACAAATCCTTCAGGAAACCTGTATGAATGAAACCAGGATTGCGCCAACCAACTGTTCGGGCTGGTGGAGCTGCATTTTGTCATTAGAATGTTGTTAGATTCCAAATAACATTTGAAACATTCCAAACTATGAATATAAACTAACGGTAAGCTTCCCTTAAGTTTCATTGCAATATTTGATAGTTTCAACCTATCTTCTTCTGAGTTCGTTCAAAAAGCCTGCAAATATTTCATTTTCATGGTGAATGATAAATGTACAATACCACACATATCGTTTTGATGAAATGTCAATGTTCCTGCGGGTGAACGAGTTTGGGATTCTCCTTCCATACCCCACTCAACGAAAGGAACAGCTTCAATAATGTTATAGCCACTAGTCCAAGTCACTGTCATCTGTGTAAGTTTGTAAGGGAATCAAGGGAAGACATGGATAAAGATGTGATCAGTTAATGCCTGCCGTAGGACATTGATGGACTTTTACTTTGACTGGAAATCGAAGTCCAAATTTCATGAAAATCGATGGAAAGACAAACTTACTTCATTCCAAGATTTCCCTTGTGAAATCCGTGGATAAAGAGGTGCCTTTGGGTTAACAAAACTTACAACATTTGACACTGCCACTAGTTTTGGCTGCAAGAAATGATCAGTCACAGAATTGATGAAATCTGCTAAAGCAAACTAATATAGAAATTCATATGCATAACATACATACATCAGATATCCCGCCGGAGAATAATGCAAATGAAAAATTCTCCCGTTGATTGATCAATTGCAATTTTAACAACGCTTTGCCGGTCTTTTTGTATTCAGCATTGGAATCATTGGCATATTTGTACTGAAAAACACAGATTGTTTAAGGAATATGGTCTCAGTATAGGCCAAGAACAAACAATGGTATATAGAAATAATACATACCTTTATTGGGGCTGAGCATATATAAGGAGACTCTTCCCTATCGTCACTGGGTTGACAGATGGACGAGCTGCCATTAATAAATCCCTTTTAGTCTACAAATCTAGAATTCGCAGGTGAATAAAAAGAAAATATCATAGGTGAATTCACCGAAAAAGAATACGATGCAACAAGTTTGAAAATTACTTGAAATTTGCAGGAGAAAATACTGCAATCCAATCGTCTTCGGAAGGTTTCGGACAATCAACTTCCACAGTTACCCAGTCAGAATCTCCCCCCTGCAGAATAAACCAAGAAAGTTATAACGATCCCATGTATATCTAAGCTACTTAGAACACCATGCTTCAGATTAGATTTCATCAATCGGTGCATATAGAGAAAATTACATCACCATGTTACCAAAATTTTAATTTTCCATAAAATGCTCATGTTCGACACATGTTCGAAATGAGCATGGAATATAATCCTTAGAAAAGTTCTTAAAAAACAGATTCAAACTTCAAAGAACTAAACTTGTATTAGATTGAAAACATGAAATTAAACATATATGGCAAAACTTACAATTATATTAGATCTTACCTTAGTCCCAAGAACAAGTGGGTGTGCTTTAACAGAAGCATTTTCATGAAGTGCATAGACTGCTTTGTGGATGGCAATCTTGGACAATGGCTGGACGCCATCGCCATTCCCAGCATGAACCACTGCTGCAGTTGCCGGACCAAATATCAAGCACTGAAATAAAATCAACATTAACATGGCAAGGAACTCCATATATAAGAAGCTCAAGCCCCTCATTTTCTCAGCTATCTCTAACAGCAGTGACCAAAATGGCCTAAACCCACATCTTAAATTCAGAATCCCTCAATGTGAACACACTAAAAAAGGTGGTTGAAGTGAACGATACGCCGGATAATGAAGATTCGCTCACATTTCTTAGGTCAACTCTCGGTTTTTTATATTATTGTTGTTTACATCGCTTAAGTCTTGGTTTTGTCGATTTTTGCCCCTACATTGCCGATGAGATTCATGAGAATAAGAAGTGCCTCTTTTTATTGCTAAGAACTTTCGGCATTGGAGTTGTAAATGAAGCTATGTACTCGTAGACCAATAATGGCAGTTTGATTCCAATAAATGGTCAATGATTTTGCTTAAGTGAAATCGAGTGATTGAGCTTCTGCGAGCCAGAGCTGCTCTCAAGGCTACAAGAAAAACACTGGGAAGTTGAGAGGGTGCTTTGATTTTCCTTTTTCTCTTCTTTTTCCTGCAAGCCAAATGGAAGGAAAGTGCCACTAGGAATCAGAAACTTTCAAACATATACTACTAGTTAAATTGGATTAAAGAGAAACGTCATCTCAACGTATACATAATTTTTTTTAGAAAACTATATATTTAGTACCCACATATCCACGCGTTACTACTTTAGTAATTTACCTATTTTTTTGGCAAAATAATACCTAACTTTACGTTTTGTTTCTATTTTGGTACCCACCGTTAAAAAAATTTAATAACATGTTGTAGCGATGTCCTTTTTTTATCGCTAAAAAAGTGAGGGGTTTTCGAAGGATGTTGAGAGATGTTTGTGATTCTTAAAAATATTTATTCCGTTGAGTTTTTTTTTAAAAAAAACCGCATTTTAAAAAAATAGAGTCGCCACCGGCCACTTAGGTAGGCCGGACACCATAAAACCAGAGATTCAAAAAGATTGGGTTCGGGAGTCAGTTACGGATGGGGAAGGATTAGCACCCCCACACCGCCCAAAATTGGTACTTTAATAATTACCGCTTTATTAATATTGGATTTTCCGGATTAGAGTGACGATTATTTTAAAATTCGGTCATAATTGCGAATAAATTTTAAGGGTCCCGTTACCCGAGAATAAACGCCCAACCACTATCACTACGCTTGATACTGGCCCCGTTTACGCTCGGATAAAAGGACACCGCATTAACAATTTATATCTCGATATGCAATCTTAGTGGCAAAAATATAAAAAATGGCAAAATATTTAAATGCAATAAATATTGACATAACAGAATACTAATCTAACATAAATGATATACTAGATTAAAACATGCATATATACATATTATTCTAAATGATAGATAAAAACAACTTTAACAAGTTAAAACAACAATGCAGAAATAATTATGTTGTATGTAGACGAACAAATATTTAAAAAGACATACATGCTATTAATAAAACATATTTCAACATATATGAACAATATATTATACAATAAAGAAGACACACTAACACGTAACCTAAAAGCCAAGAAAACATACAATGCGTACAAAAATACAAGAACATGCTGTTTTACGAGTCAGATAGAACATAACATGCTTTAATACGAATAACCGGATAAAAAAAACATGACTATCATACTTAACACATATATACATATAAACATAAAATATGAGGCATATACAAGTGACATAAAATAAAACAATAGAATATCAACATATACGATTATAATACGAACATGAATATCTACAAAGAAAACAGGACTAAAATGAAAGAAAAATAAAAATCAGTGGCAGAAATTAAAGAACAATAATATGTAATTTAGGGACGAAATCGCGAAACAAACAAAACCTAAAAGGACCAGAATTGTAATTAGACCAAGGGGCAGACCCAAAATGAAAAATTCAAAAACGCGGGATGGTTAAGGGCGTAATTTTACCATTCAGAAACTGATTCGGTGTAATTTAGGGACTAGATTGTAAACTTTTGAAATATCATGGGGACTGGGATTGTAATTATACCATGCGGCGAGACAAAAACGAAAATATTGAAAACGCGGGTTGGATTCAGAGGATACACTCTTATTTGCCCTAGATCTAGAAAATACGAAGCGGAAAAAAAAATTTAAAACCAAAATAAAACGACCAGGGGTCTTCCTCTCCCTTTAGTTCACCATATCAGGATTGGAGAAGCCGAAAGGCTTATCACTTAAGGAAAAGAAGACCCACAAAACAGAGATGGTAAGATGTCTTTCTTCTTTTTGTTTCTGTTTTTTTCGTATATGCATGTAAAAAAAAACAAGTAAGGAAAAGAGACAAGTGTTTACCACTGGACTGTCTTTTGATTATCTTGGATGTTTACAACTTTCAGATTTTTTTTGTATTACAAGATCTCTGTTCTCTCTTTTTTTTTGTTACCTTCTCCCCTCCCCGTTACAAAAGTCTCCGTTTCATATATATTATTGTCTCTGTTTTGTTGCAAGTTGCATCTTGCTTTTTCAGATCTGAACTGACACTTTTGCTTGTTGTCTCGGGCATGTTCTGAACACGGGGATTGAATATCGGCGAGGTGGCGGTATGGATATTCTCGCCACGCCGGACGACGGACGCGTTCTCGGCCGTTAGATCGGATCGCCTAACGGTCGAGATGGCTTGAAGAACGATCGGCCGGATGAAGCCTCGATTTGATGAGACGGCGGATCTCGCCACGTGGAGCTCCGCAATCGAGAGTCGAACGCGTGGATCTTACGCGGCGTGGGATGTTAAAGCGACCGCGCGTGGACCACACGCGCGTGGCACTCGAACGTCCCATACGTGTGGAACACGCGCCGATGATATATTTTTGACTTCTTGGTTGTATCGTGGCGTTGGATCGATCTTGATCCAACGGCCCACATCCACCGCGCACACACAAGAATTGTAATTAGATAAGATTTAGATTTGGGCCAACCGGGCCTTGTAATGTATTTGGACTTGGACTGTAATTTTTATTTGGGTTTAATATATTTAATTTTTTCATTTTGTCAGCCCAATAATAATATTATAACAGCAATACATATACATACGAAAATGTATACTTATATTATACAATCATTAATATAATATTCTAACATACGTACGTATAATCATACATATAATTAACATAACAACTATATATTAATCAAATACGCTCATACTCTAGATACATACACGACATACATACACCCCTAATACGTATACATAGCTTATACATGCACACACCACCTTATATTAGTGACATTCATATAATATAATAAATATACATGCAATATTAATATATTTACAAGTGAAAATGAGTGATTACACATGTTGACTAGGAGAGAGAAAAGCACACATGGCATGCTAACAAGGAGAGAGAAAATCACATGTGGCAGGCTGCCATGTCATTTTCTCTCTCATAGTCAGTGTGCCACGTGTGATTTTTTTATAATTTTAGTCGACGTGACATGCTGACTAGAAGAGAAAAAATGACATGGCAGCCTGCCACGAGTGATTTTCTCTCTCCTAGTTAGTTTGTCGTTAATTTTTTAATAGCGGGTACCAAAATAGAAACAAAACGTAACGTTAGGTACCATTTTGACAAAAAATAGGTGGGGTACTAAAACAGTAACTCGAGAATAGGTGAGGTACTAAATATATAGTTATCCCTTTTTTTGAACAAACACCTCAATGTATATTGTAACACTCTCAACTCGGTCTGGAAGAAGACTGGAATTAAGAATGTTAGTAAGACACAAAACAAAAATCGAACACAAAAGTTTGGATAATTCAAAAACGGGCTTACAAAAATTTTCTTTTAACTTCTATCAATTTATAATTACACTCTTTAAGCATACAACCATACAAGGATCATATCATAACTTTATTCTTCGATTACTACAATTATTTCTTCTTAACAACTCAAATCCAATCTCAATTTAAGCTTAGAACATAACATTTGTCAACTTCCACCAAATTGGACATTTTTTAGTAAAAATAGTGGGAATGTAATTTCCTCCATTTCCTTAGACATTTGTCAACTTCCACCAAATTGGATAATATTGCCTCTAAAATAATGAATTTTCTTCATTTAGATCATTTGTAAATGAAGTTACATATATTTAACTACTTTAATATTTAAATTTTTATAAATATTATATTTACGATATCTTTAATATTATTTTTAAATATATTATATAATGATTATCCTTGTATTTTGTGTTGATCGATATTAGGATACTAGTTTAGAATTATGTTTGCTCTCAGTGATCCTCTACTCATTAGTGACCAAGAGATTGAAGCATATTCAAATCTATAAATTTTGTATGTTGAGTAAAAGAATATAAACAAGTTATGCAAGGCACAAGCTAGCAAGCATTATATTTTTTACACATTTAAAGTAATATATATTGTGATGTCATTTGTCTGATGAAAATATGGTTGTATTTGAACATTATTTAATATATTAATTATATTAATAATATGTTAAATATATTTTTTAAAATTTAAATAGTGTAACAAAAATAGTTATATTTTGGAAAAATTAGTTTAACGGAATTTCATGCAAATATTTTTAATTTAACATTGAACGTTTAACTTGTTAAAAATAAAATATACTGCAAGGATAATATTTGGGAAGAAATACCTGATGCAACAATGGATCCTTCAGCTGCACTGGACCAACAGGAGGACATTGAGTCAACACCTACAGAGACTGTAATCCAGGAGAGACGTAGGGGACAGAGAGAGAAGGCCTCTAAAAATCTCTAACTGATTTTATCTATTTCTAGGATTGATGCTCCTATAAATAAGAACGTTGTAACAGCTGAGGCTGGCTATAAACCCTTTTGGAATTTACTCTTTCCTTAATCTAAAAACTTCTTTCCTTCCCTACTGTGACAATTTGGTACTTTTATTGATTTCTCTATGGTGAACAATACTGAGGCCACTCAAAACCTTGCAGGATACGGCTGGTCGTCACGAGTCTATTCTAACCAGTATTCAAAAGCATAATGAGGATCAAACAAGATAGAATGCCAACACCAAACGCTCCTTGCAGGACATGGCCCGTCAGCTGACGGCGATTTCTTCTTATTTGGGTCTGACGGCTCAATCTTCCCCAAAAGGAGACGTTGTCGTGAATAAGGGAAAGGCTAAAGTGAAAGTTGAAACTGACGATGCTTTTTTGGTTGCTCCGAGACTCGTTCAAGTTGAACTGCCGATTTTTACAGGTAAGGATCCCGAAGAATGGCTTGCTTCAGTATAGGATTTTTTCGAGTTTTACAATACGGAAGATCATCATCGCGTTACAATGGCTTCTTTTCGGATGGAGGGGACAGACAAGAAATGGTATCATTGGATGCAAAGGCAGCGCCAACTGGCTGGATGGGATCACTTCGTTGAGGCCATTCACTGATGATTTGTGGTGACTGAGATTGAGTTGCCGGAGGGACAATTGACCAAACTTACACAAACGGCGTATGTGGAAGAGTATCAGACCAAGTTTGAAGATATGGCTCCCGTACAACCATCAATTTCACCGAGGGTTTTTTTACTCAGTGTTTCATTTCTGGTTTATGGTCAGATATCGAACATAAAGTGTTGGCCCAACGTCCAACTGCTATGGCTGAGGTTTCGGCTCTGGCCCGTTTCTATAAAGCAAAAATTGATGACACTCAGAAACTATTGGTTCGTAGAATGGGGCCTTTCACCCTTGTTGCCCACACCCACTCAGTCATCTAACGGACCCAAGGTTTTACCGGGTTGACCACCTCTTTTGGAATTACCATCTCGCTCTCACTCGTCTCAACCATGCCGTATTTTATCAGCAGAAGCTCAGACGCGTAGGGAGAAGGGTTTGTGTTATTAATGGGACGAGAAATACATGACTGGCCATAAGTACAAAGAACCATAATTGTTCCTTTTTGGACGATGAGAATTCTGAGAAAAAGGGGCTCATGAGGAGACGATTGAAGTAATTAACCACCGGCAATCAACAGATGATGTAGAGGAAATTTACGAATAGTCTCTCATCTCGTTCAACGCCCTAGCAGGTTGTATCACACCCAATACTCTGCGGGTTACAGGTGTGATTCGCGGGCGTGAGGTTCGCATCCTTATTGATGGGGGCATCACCCACAATTTTGTGCAAACAAGAACAACCAAGTATCCTAGTTTAATTATCACGGTAGCTCTAATTTTTTGTGTTTTAGTCAGCAATAGGGAAAAGATTCCTGGTGAAGGTTGTGTTCGGGATTTGAAGTTACGAGTCCAAAAAATGGAGATTCAAACGGATTTCTATGTGCTCCCTTTGAAATGAACTGAAATGGTTTGAGGGTCGCCTGGATGGCCACATTGAGACCAGTTACCATGGATTTCGCCAATCTTCGCTTCCAATTCAGGCAGGGTGAGGTTGATCATCAGTGGCAGGGAGTGGAGGGGACTGAACCACAACAGGTTTGTTTTCAATCTTTGCGTCGAATGGCGGAAACAAATGCTATTGCAGAGTACTTCTTGCTGCAGATACACTCGGATGAGGACAAGGCCATGGTTAAGGATTAGAGGGAGATGGGAAGCTTAATCGAGGAATTTGCCGATGTGTTTATAGCACCACATGGGTTACCACTGGCGCGCGAGATTGACCATGCAATTCATCTTGATGCTGAAAGTAAACCGATGAATGTTCGTCTGTATCGCTGCCCTTATTTTCAAAAGGGTGAAGTAGAACGCCAAGTTCAGCATATGTTGGAACACCAGCTGATTCGCAAAAGTACCAGCCCTTTTTCATCCCCGATTCTTTTGGTCAAGAAAAAGGATGGTACTTGGCGTTTTTGTGTCGATTACTGAGCTTTAAATGCAATTACTATCAAGGAAAAATTTCTGATTCCAACTGCCGACGAATTGTTCGATGAGTTATATGGAGCTGGATTTTTCTCCAAGTTAGACCTTCTAGCCGGTTATCGCCAAATTCGAGTAAGGGAAGAGGACGTGGCAAAGATGACGTTTCATACACATGAGGGTCATTATGAATTTTTCGTCATGCCATTCGGATTGACGAATACTCCATCAACTTTTCAAGCAACCATAAATGAATTGTTCCGATCATATTTGCGTAAATTTGTCCTTATTTTCTGGATGATATTTTGGTTTATAGTGGTGATTGGCAGGAACATCTTATCCATGCTAGGCTTGTGTTGCAGAAGTTTCGAGATAGTAGCTTTGTGGCGAAATGATCGAAATGTAACTTCGATCATACACACATTGAATATTTGGGACATGTTTCGTGCGAAGGGCTCTCTGTGGATCCTGCAAAAGTGGTTGCCATTCGATCTTAGCTAACACCAACAACAGTGAAGGCCATGAGGGGATTCTTGGGAATCACGGGTTATTGCCGACGATTTATAAAAGAGTTTGCTACTATCGCAGCTCCGTTGTCTGACTTGCTTCAAAAGGGGGAGATTTTTCAGTGGAATGAGGTTGTCTAGGCTGCTATGGACCACTTAAAAGCTTGTCTTTGTTCTACTCCAGTACTGACTTTGCCAAATTTTGACAAAGAGTTTGTTGTTGAAACAGATGCCTCGGGGTGGGCATTGGCACGGTTCTTCAGCAGGATGGTAAACCATTAGCGTTCTATAGCCAAAAGTTAAGCCCACGCATGCAAAGTGCCTCCACATATCACCGGGAAATGTTTGTGATAACCCCGGTAGTCGATAAGTGGCTTACTTACCTTCTTGGTCAACGATTCATTATTATTACTGATAAAAAATTCTGCGAATTGACACAACAAACGATTCAAACGCCTGAACATCAACGATGGCTGTCCAAACTGATTGGTTGCGATGTTGAGATTAAATATCGACCAAAAAACTCAATGAAGCTGCCGATGCATTATCTAGGGAGGTAAAGGCTAGTTGCATGATGCTGTCTCGCCCAATGTTTGGCGTCCTCAAAGATATTCGTGCCGTGAGTGTTAGTGATCCAGATATTATCGAGTAGCAACAGAAAATTCGCGAGGGCCATCAGAAGTACTCCGGCTATTCTGAACAAGATGGCTTGGTGAATTTTTGAGGCTGGATTGTGATACCAAAGGAGACAACCTTACGGTCTCTTTTATTAAAGAATTCCATAGCTCTAAAGTTGGAGGACATGCTGGAATTCATCGCATTCACCAACGCTTAGCAGCCATTTTTTTTGGGCCAATATACGAAAGGATGTGCGACACTATGTTCAACACTGTCAGGTTTGCCAACGGATGAAAAGTGAAAGTTTACTGCCAATAGGATTATTGCAGCCCCTACCCATTACGCAATAAGTTTTCGAAGATATTTCTTTGGATTTTATTTTCGGACTGCCAAAGTCCAATGAGAAAGAAACTATTTTAGTGGTGGTTGATCGCCTAACCAAGTATGGTCACTTTGCTCTACCGAAGCACATCGATGCAAAATCTATCGCGAAAAGTGCTGATTCAAGGGGTTGTTAAACTTCATGGCATTCCAAAATCCATGGTGAGGGATAAAGATTGGATTTTCATTAGTGAAGTTTGGACCGAGATGGCCAAAATGCAAGGGACTGAGTTGTGCTTGAGTTCGGCTTATCATCCTCAAACGGATGGACAAACCAAGGCCATTAATCGCTGCTTAGAGATGTACTTACGTTGTACGGCCGATGAAGATCCGAGCAAGTGGGAGCAGTACTTGTCTTGGGCTAAATACTGGTATAACACTGCCTACCAAAGTTCGGACGAAATGCCACCTTTTAAGGCCTTGTATGGGTGCGATCCTCCAACCATGATAGATTATCTCGAAGGCAGCTCTCTGAATGACCATGTGAATCAAGCACTGCTGGATAGAGATGAAATTCTTCGACTGTTGAAACGAAATCTCATGCAAGCTCAGGTTTGGATGAAAAATCACGCTGACAAACATCGTCGGGAATTAGAGTTGGAAGTTTACAGCTGGGCATTTGTTAAATTACAACCGTATCGACAGATTTTTCTTCGTCTTCACAGACAACAAAAGTTAAGTCCTCGTTTTTTTGGCCCTTATGAGATTGAGAAGAGTGGAAACGGTGGCTTACAAGCTGAATGTGCCTAAAAATACTCGTAATCATCTCGTGTTCCATATCTCCCAACTCAAATCTAGCAGGGACAACCACTTCATCAGATCACTCCTTTACCATTGCTTACAGAAGAAGTCACTGAGCCTACGATTGCTGCGAACCTTGAGGACAAGGTTTCTTCGTTATGAGGGGGTGCTGCTATGGAAGAAATACCTGATGTAACCATGGATCCTTCAGCTGCACTGGACCAACAAGAGGACATTGAGTCGACATCCACAGAGGTTGTAATCCAAGAGAGACGCAAGGGACAAAGAGAGAGAAGGCCTCCAAAATCTCTAACTAATTTTGTTCGTTTCTACGATTGATGCTCCTATAAATAAGAACGTTGTAAAAGCTAAAGTTGGCTATGAACCCTTTTGGAATTTACTCTTTCTATAATCTTTAACTTCTTTCATTCCCTACTATTCTTTCTTATCAACTGTGACAAATAATTTAGTAAAATATACATTCATGTCATCTTATATTCCCCAACCAAACATTGTAATCTTATAATTCTGCCAAAGAACCAAACAAGGTAATGTAACATTTCTAATAATATATCAAGTAATATTACATTAAGTAAATCCCCTCAAAGGTAATCTTACATTCCGTGAACCAAACAGCCCTAACAATAGGCAAAAAGAAACCCCATTACTTGGCCTGGGATTGACCCACACCATGCATACCTGAGATGAGTCGCCACAGGCCATATTCACACCTGTTAACAGTGTTGTTAGCTGCAAATGCTCCTACAAGTCAACCATCTGATCCGTCTAAGTATACGATATAAATTTTGACACATTGTTTAATACGTTATTGGGACACATCACTTTTAAAAATAAAAGTTTGATACATATAAATGCATTAATGAGAGTCGACAAAGCATAATGATTTACAAAAATCGACACTAATAGTGAAAATAAGAGGGCAAAAAAGGGTTCAGAGTGCTTCATAAAATACTTGTATCTGGATTGATTTAACTTCCATGGTTTGGCCTTCTGTAAATTTACCTTTTTTTTTCTTAAGCTTTCACCCCAAGTTTGAAGCTTTCAATGGAGGAAGTCTACCTAGTTTTGTGGGTTTGGCCAATTTTTTCTTTCTTTTCTTTACGGCTTTCGGCACTTTAGTCTTTCGAGCCTCCCTCTTCTCCTCTTTCACTTTCTTTTTATTCTCTTTTCTTGCAGCTTTTTTGTCAACCTGTGCCACATTGTCAGACGATGGACCCTTCTCTTCCGACCCACTTGAGTTCTCTTCATCCTCCCCTGTTTCAGAACCAGATGCAAACTCAGCTTCGGACTCACTCTCCTCAGAATCAGGATGGCCGGTTGAATTTGTCGTGTTATTATGCTGTTGCTCCTGCTCCACTGTTGACAATTGACCTTTAGGGACAGCTTGTTTTAGTCCTGTAATAGTCTTGTAATATAAGTCTCTGGTGTCCTTGCCACTTGTTATCCGTATTACGTCCTCCTCAACATTCTTGACATGATCGAGTGTCTTAGGAATATACGACTGAAGAGGAATAAATAATTATGAAGTTAATATTCACCTAAAGAACTTACAAAACCTGATATTCTATCTTATTACGAAAAGCAGATGGTAAATTCTCAAGAAACCCTAAATAAGCAAAAAGAAGACTTTCTAGACGAAGCATAGGTTACATAATCTCTTGTGGAACTTTAGTAACAATGTATGACATTAGAGAATCTTAGCAAAAGATATAAAAAAAAGCTGGCAATAAATCAAAGCAGGTGGGCTAACATAATCTTATGCCCATTGTTGAGAGAAAGATGGACTTAAATGTACTCTATAGAAAAGTGGGATTCATTTCAACAAACCTGAACAAACACAGAATCTGCAATTTCATCCTCCACAGACATATCTCCTCTTGCTAAAATCTTTTGCTGAACCTGAAATGATATATTATGATAGAGGCGTGAATATTAGATATATTTCTAATTTTATACGGAAAGTGTGAACCAAATATGGACAAACCTCTTCCAAATAACTATCCACAGACTCATCCATGATAGTTGGGTCCACTATGAAGTCGAATAACTCTCGAATTGTCATGACAGCTACACCATGTTTTCTAAAAAAATCCTACATGGATATAATGTATGATCAGCTCTAGCAGTCACCCAGTCTGTCAATGTCGCATTTCTCCATCCAAATAAATTTTTAATGTATGACAAAAAAAAGCATAACAACTTTTCTTATTTAAGGGAGACTGAAGAAAGGCACCAAAATAATTATAGAAAAAGGAAACATACAGAAACATGAACACAATCTTCACGTAAGAAATCCAGGGCATGCGGGTGGTCAAGATCAACTGATTGAGAGACATCAATTATGAATAAGTGACCCTGTAAAGTGGAAATTTTCAAATGAGCCAAAAATAACTTAAAGATCTATTTTTCCTCTTTGACTATATTTTTGCTGAGAAACTACAAAAAAAGGCAGAAAGAAACTTGTAATTGCAAGGGATTGATAATACTAATCATCACCTCGAAATAAAGTATGTTATATTCACTGAGATCTCCATGAACTAGTTTGCATTTCTGGTATAACGTTCGCATTGCAACTATCATCTAGGGAAAAAAGGTCAAGAAGTTAAAGAATATAGAGAAAAGAAAGAGAAAACTGAAGTAATATAACTTAAAAAATATTGAGTTGTTGCTTAACATATGGACACACCTCCACATAACATTCACGTAACTTGTCTAAAGATAACGATGCATCTTTAAGACGAGGTGCAGCCCAACCAGCTTTTCCTGTAACACAGTTTTAGCACCAAAACCCATGCAAATCAGCATAAAAAATGGTAAAACCACTTGTATATGTCCTGATTATCAGACAGAAGTTGAGTGATTATGATAAAATTTCACATACCTATGAATTCCATGACCAGCACATGAAGTCTCAAAAGTAAGGGAGTTGGACACCTAATCCCTGCAGCCTTAAGCCTGCAACTCAAAACAAACATCTCCACTGATGGAATGCAATAAAAATGATGCACGCATAATTACGGATGTGCCTCTGTTAACAGAATCAAAGGTCAACTTTCAAGAAACATTAAATTTTTTGCTTTACCTCAAAAGATTCCTCATTTCTTTTTCAGCCCATGTCTTCACCATTTTTCTAGGATTGTGCTTACAATAACCATATCTGAATCGGTAATCTCCTTGTACATATCGATCTCGATCCCTGAAGTTATTATCAGAAACCAATTGATTACATTAGTAACATATATAAACTTTGGCACGAAAACATGGAATTTAATATTGTGAAAGTACAAAATATTATAGCAGATCTTACAAAAATTAGCATGCTACACCAAATATGGAACAAAAGACAAGCCAACATCTATAATCAGAACATTCATCCAAAAAGAATATCATCAAATGGAATGGAACAATTATGCTTACATCCCGTGCCTTTATCTCACATTTCATTACTAACTAAGTACAAATAAAAAGGGTCAATGTTCTATAATGTTGGGAATAAATAGAAGAGGTTTGAATCCAATTATCTAACAAAAATCTCACTTACTTGAAAACCAAAACAGACGTTTTATACACTTTAATTGCCAGTTCCTGACCATCTGATTTTGTTGCATGATATACATTTGCCTGTACAAAGGACAAACCAAATATAACATGAATTCATCAAACTATGATGTTACAAACTAATGCATAAGAAATTAACATCTAACGATAATATCACATTACATACTTCTTTTCCAGTTGAGATGCAGCCATTGATATCATGAAAAACGCCTCGGTTCAGCATTTTAAACAGAACCATACGAGTTCTTGGATCAATAGCCTGCAGAACAAGTTCATAGGGGGCTCAATCTTCCAAAAGACTAGTAATTAATATGAAGAAAAAGATCCTTAAAATGTTCAGATTAATCAATTATGAGTATTTCACCTGCTCAACAGTTGCACGATCAGCTTTCTCAGTAGTTTTCGTTTTACCGATGGCCATTTCACGAACACTTTCACGAATTGCAGTTGTAACCGAATTTGACATTCCAACATTTATCCTCCCTTCCCACTCCTACACCACTCAATGCAATCACTAATACAATTGAAAGAAACAAGACAAAACAAAAACAATAAGCTTAAAGTGAGCAATGATAATGTAGTTTTACCTCTAAAGGGGAAGCTCGAATATGATTAGAGAACTTCTGGTTACGGTTGGAGAGAGGTTGAAGAGCGGAGGAATTAGGCCGTGAGTGATGGCCGCCGTGAGCGTTAGGCCGCCTCGATGTAAGCGCGAAAGCACCATCGATGGACTCCTCGTCATCCTTGGAATCCAAATAATCCAATGCCTCACCGATTTCAGAATCGGATGACCACGAAAAATCTTCTTCTTCATCTTCGAATGCTGCAGCACCGTTGGGTGCTTCTCCTGATTTCTCTTCCAATCGAGACATCCCGCCGATATGTCTTTTACACTTGCAGGAAAAAGAAACGAGAAGATGATTGGCGGCAACAGGCTACTGCTCAAAAACCCTAAAAACGGACGAAAATCTCTCTTTACTTAAATGGGCTGGCTTGCTGGCCCAATTGAGATCTAGAGGTGGTAAAAGGGTAGTTCCAGTCGGGTTTGGTTCAGATTATTTCAGTACGGATAATTTTAGATCTAGTTATATTTGGTTTATTTTCGGGTCAGGTCGAATCAGATCTGATTTAATTTTAGCTCGGGCCTATAATAACTTGGGTCGAGTCATATCAATATCAGGTCGGTTGATTTTCTGGTCGGTCTATATCGAATCGAGTCAATAGATTTTTCAGATTGAGTTAATAGTAAATCGATTGCTTTTTTATTCAGGACAACCTTTGGATCTTCGGGTTTAGTTGAGTATGAGTCCAATCGAAGTATATATAGAATATTGATATATTATTGTAAAAACACGTCTTTATGTTTGTCAATATTATCATTTAGACTTTTTTTTGTTTAGAAAAAAGTTAGAATTTAATTCTTAAATAAGAATGATATACTATCGATAGGGTAAGCATGTAACAACCCAATTTTTGAGTTAGTGAATCAGGTCTTGGACCCGAGTTATGGGTCATTACTTTGAGAGCTTAAGTTACGGGCATTTAAGTTTGGGTCCAGTATTTTGAAAGGAGAGGGTTATTTGAATTTTAAATAGATGGTGTGTGGGAGAAAAAGGGAAGAAGATATTTTTGAGGAGAAAGAGAAGTAAAAAGTAAGGAAAAAAAAGGAGTTGAGAGAGTTCTGAAAGGTTGGAGCTTTTAAGCTTATTTTTGTCACCGTCCGATAATCCGTTTTTAACACTGACGGTACCGTTGGAAAGATCTCATTGAGACGAGCCGACTGATGGTTGTCTTGTCGCCATCATCACCGCCACTTATCGGGGTGAGGGAGAAAAGATTCAGAAAATTGAAATAGAGATATTCCACCGGTGATCATCGAGAACCACCACCGTAGCTGTACTCAGAAGCCCGAAAATAGTCAGTCTAAAGCTTTGGCGTTCACGTTCGGTCACCGAAGGCCATCGCACGCGCCGCCGCCTACGCGTGTGCGTGCGACGCAGACTACAGCAGGCTCTAACGGCTTGGGCTGAGTCGAGCCGAGCCGGCCTGCTGAGCCCACCCAAGTCGTTGACCGAGCCGACCTTTCAAGCCGAGTCAAGCCGCCAGGTGTTGATTGAGCCGTCGTTGACCGTTGACTTTTTTATCGGTGTTAGATTTTTTGGGGACCCTACCCGAGGGTTTCTCGATGTTATAAGTCATTTTCGCCAAATTCGAACCCAGTAAGTTATTTTTATGCATTTTATCCCTAAAGTAGTTTGATAGTATGAAATAGGTTATGAAGTCGTATTTGTTTTATCCGAAGAATTGGTGGACTCGAATATTGGAATTAAAGAGATGATTGGAGGAGCTTGGATGGGGATTTATCGCTTTGGCTTAAGGTTAGTACACCTCAAACTCCTGTTGCTTCATGAGCATCATAAATGTGATTGCTTTGCGTGTTAGTATCAACAAAATAGGTAGACGGTAAATATGCGTGTTTGGAGACCAATAGTATGAGACTTGATATCTGTGTGAGATGCATGACGATGTTACAATATGATGAAACTTGTGGGGGCTTTAGAAACCGTGTAGGGTCGTTTGAAATGCTTGTATAACTACTTGATGATTGCTTGGTTGATTAATATAATTGTGATGCCTTGTATGTTTGTTCGAAATGAATTAACGTGATTTGATGAGAATTATAATTAAGGGGTTAAATACTCGATTTAATGATTATGAAGCCGATAATTAATATTAATCGATTAAATACGTTAGTAAACAAACCATAATGTCTTTTATAAGCATTTAGGATCGAGTAAGCGTGGTAACATTGTAATTCGAGAAAATGGTACGAACTCATGAATAGGGTATTGGAACGAGCTTTGGTCGTATAGGTACGCGATTGGGGGTCGTACCGGTACGGGTCAACTCGTACCGGTACTTGTGGAAATCTAGGAATTACAGTAAGCAATATCTGTATCGGTACGCGTGTGAGTACCGGTACCCAGGGGTGCCGTATCAATACTCGTGTTCGAGTACCAATACCCATTGAACGAAATAATCTATAATGCTATTAAAAGATGAAAATTGACGTGGGATGTTAATAAGCTAATACGAATTAATGAGATAATTAATGAGGATATTAACGTACACTTCCGTAATGTATTAATAAGTTGGTAAACTTAATTGGGTGACTTAATAATTGATAAAGACCATAGAGTTATGGTAATCGTGCCAATATTGTGTGTTGTATGGTAATCGTGTCAATTATGTGTGCGATTTGGACACTTGGTTGGTTGAGTCACCTTTGGTTGATGGGATCTGGATATCCAGTGAGAGAGTGTTGCAACATCATGGTTAGAGATACCGAATGTACGTTCCCGGGGCTGTGTGACACCGAGCCTCACCTTGAGTGAGTATATTCTCGAGGTTGTGTGACATTGGGCCTCACTCAAAGTGTACGTTCCCGAGGCTGTGTGATACCGGGCCTCACTCCAGGTTTGTGGTATGACTGTGTATGCCTTTGCTCGGTTGATCCGGTGAGATCTAGAGTATGGTTGGGCCTTGTGTGCCATGTATGATGTGTTGCTTTGATGAGAGCATGTGTTTAGGCGATTAGTGGTAGCGCTATGTGTTTATTTATCTCTCCTTATTGCTCGTACTAGCTTGCACGCTTATGTTTATGATTAGCATGAAGTATAGTAGAGTAGATGTGTACCACTGAGCTTTGTAAGCTCAGTGCTCGAAATTGTTGTTTCCGTGCGTAGGTTGATCGTGGGATGGAGGAGCACTATCAGTACGGGATTCTAGCATGTGGTGATCTCCAGAGTACGATACTTGTGTTTAGTGGGCTATGTATTCATAAGACCTTACGTGAATGATTTTATTTTGAAATTGTATTAATCAAATCAAGTGTTCAAATGTTTTAAATTTAAATTAGATCTCCTTTGTACCTTTTTGATTATTTATCTATGTTTTCAATTGTCATCTTTAAATGTTTTGAGAAATACCTTGTTGGGCTAAACCAGTTTGAGAAATGTTATGGTTTTGATTTGAGCTTGAGGCCCAAATGTGACATCCGGGTCGAGGTGTTACAAAGCAAAACTCGATTCAACTCAAAACAATTAATTTTTCTTTTAAATTATTCGATTTATTTGAGTCTATTTAAATTACTCGATCGATTTTATTAATCGTTTTAAAGTGTTCTGTAATTATTATTTTTTTTGCAAAAAGTGTTTTTTTTAATTTGATTATGGGTTGGAGAAAGATGTCTATGTTGTTCCGTTTTTTGAGTGTTGAGAAAGTACAAGAAAATTTGGCAAATTTGAGAAAATAATTCAAATGGAAAGTAATATTTAAAATATAGGGGACGTTGGGGATATTTGAGAATATACGATATTTTATAGTGTATGAGGTGGCGTCATTAGTTTTTTATATTTTTAACCTAAATTGTTCACGTGCATGATAGATTTAGAAAAAAAAATATTAAAAAAAAGACGCCATCTGCAGGCGGCGTCTTTAGAGAAAAATTATTAAAAAAATGAAGGACACCACCTGTAAGTGGCGTTTTCTCCATACACTGTAAAAATGTTGTATATCTCTAAATATCCTCCAACATCCTCTATATTTCAAATATTACTTTCCATTTGGATCATTCTCCCAAATTCTCCAGAAAATTTATAATTTTCTGAATTATTTTAATTTCTTTTAGTGTAATATAGTTTTATTTTGAAACATCATCAAGCAGAAACATTCATTCGATTGTCCCGTCAATATTTTTATAGATTGAAACAAAAAATAATGATACAACTTTAAATTTTTCTTTTTTATTCGGTATTGATTATTGAATGAGGGTGAGTCTCTTGTGACTTGTGCAACACTTAAAATGCGGTTGTCAACTTAAAATGTTACCTTTTTCACACTTTATTATAATTTTGAGTAACTTTTCAGGTTGCAACCGAAAATGTTACCCTTTCCAACATAAGATGTGTTTTTTTTTTTTTTTGCAATATTTGAGGTTGCAATCTAGACTTCAAGTTGCATTTATAGACCCATGGATGCAAACTAGAATCTTGAGCAAATTCTTTTGTTTCATTTAATGGCACTGTTTATCATATATATTCCACCATTAGGCTTCAGTTATATGGAAAACAACCATAGCTTAACATTATAGGCAATGCAGCACGCAGAAACCTGAGAAAAATGATGGTTTCTAGATTTGATCCGAAAAGCAAATGAAATCAAGCACCATGAATTTGAAGGAAAGTGGTATCATTTCATCTTGAAATTTATGAATTACAAATGGGATGAAATTTCTACCGATGCTAATTCCCGGATCTCTTCAAGTATGCTAATAAGCCAAGCCCCGCAGCAACCGCAGCCCCGGCTGCAACAGCACTGTATGCAGCAGACCATGCATCGGAGTTGGCATAATCTAGGCTTCCTGAACCAGAACCCCTTTGATGAGTTTTTGTTCCTGAATAATCTAGATGCAGTCTCAAACCCTGTAAAAGTCATCATCAGATAAGTTCTCTACTTACGAGACAACAAATAAGATGCCGACTTTCAGTTACCATCGATACGCTTTGGTTCAACATGGATATCTTTCAAAGATCATATTTTTTTACAAGTTTTCTTTAGTCATGGTAAGAGCTATATCTAGTTTCAAAACTTTTCAGCATACATAAGTATATTATTGTTAGGGATTTGCGAGTAAAGTCCACAGTAAAATGCTCAATTCGGCGTAAATCCCATTTAAATCACACAGTCCAATCATACCTTCCAACCAACTAACTTTGCATGCTCAACAGCCGAGGCAAGATCACTGTCCGATGCCAGTACAACTTTGTCATGGTCTTCATCTTCATACTGCATGATGTCCCCAGCAATTAGCATAAATTTTGGAGAAATAAGAGTTGAATACTGAAGTAATAATAAAGTAACAGTCCATTCTCCATGCACCTAAAACCCTACCAAAATTTGAGGTACACTGTTTCTATCTATGTCATCCTCGAGCCTATTGAGGATTGCTGTTATTAGATCTGTCAAACTCCGTGTATCTGTATAGAGAAGCAACAAACAAAAATCGTATTAGATAAGAATTTTACAAGAATTAAATCCCTCCGATAATATGCTCACGGTTGTAGGAAATGCAATCGCCTGCTCACTAAAAGTGTGCTACAGTTGTAGGACCAATAACCAATTGTAAATCACACTAGATGTAAACCATAAGATCAGAACTTAACCCCAAAAATTATTCTCGAAGCTAGTGTCATGTAAAAGTTAACTTGGCCAAGAAAACTTTTGGTTAGGTTGCAAAAATTTAACAAGTGAAAATACAAGCAACACTAAATGTTACAATCATACCAATTTATTACGATCTTGTGTGTTTGTGACTGATAGTTCAGCTCGTTGAAGGAAGACTGAAACCTTTCAGCTCATCAAAGGTACATTGAAACCTTAGGACTCATTAAAGAGACCCAGATCCTAAGGGTTCTGATATAAATAAGGACTAGTCTTATTACATAAAGGAAACCTACTCTTAAAAAGGAAAATAAAATCAATATCATACCACAAGTAAATCTATGCATTCGGCCCCTTTTATCTTGTATTTTGAAGCCAAATGTATTTGGCATATTGGATGAAGGATAAGGAAGAGATCTCCCTGTCTCTGTTCCATCACTGAAACATCACCATGAATAAGTTAGTGGACAGTAATTCAACAAATCACAACTATATAATCAGAGAAACATCAACAAAGCAAACCTCCGACTCTCATCATCGTCTTCATTGGGAGGTAAGGCAATTGCAGAATCCCAAAACTTCCGCATCATTGTGGTGGCAGCCTCATTATTGACTCCAGAAGTACTCCCAACCTAGTTTTGAAGAACACGAGGAGACCGTAACAAGTTAAACGCTTTTGAATAAATATCTATACATTACAGCACTAATCTTGTAAAATTACTTTTAAGAACATCAAATCTTAGAAAGATACTGACTTGACTTAAAGTGGCGATAGCAGCATGAGTAATATGGATTACATCAAAAACAGCAACTATCTCTCCATCTGCATCCATGATCCAACCATAGAAACTTAATAAGAACTGGTTTAATGCATGTACAACACTAGATTCTTTGCAAAGTAGTAACTCATCACCTCTATCTACAACAGGGAGGTGTAAAAATTTTCCATCATGCATGGTATGCAAAGCATCAGCAATTGGCGTGTCAACTGTTGCACATTCTGGGTTAGGAGTCATGACCTATGCATCGAATCAAAGCAAAATGATGAGCATATTATAGAGGTAAAAAATGATTAGTTAGTACAAGAGTTTATAAGGTCAATATATGAAAAGGAAAACAGGAGATCCAAAAGTGACAAATACCTTCTCCAAAACAGTAGTCTCCGGAGAAAGATTTTGTGCTATTACCCGCATCAATATATCCTTTGAACTGTCAGAAATTCAGAGGCATAGGTTAGAGTGAATGCCAAAAAACAACTCTAACAATTGAAAGTAAAACGTATTGACAATACTCCTTCTTGCCCTTCCTCAGCCACATATAGAAAACAATGTTGAATTGAAATTGATTAAAATAGGACTCACGTTAGAATCCCTCGTGGTTTGTTTTCAACTGTCACTACTGCAGAGTTTACTCGAGATTCAAGCATCTTTTTTGCAGCCACTAAAACTGTTTCATCTGGTGAAACTGTTACAAGCCTGATAGATAGGCATTATGTTAAGCTAAGCTACTAATAGTATCAAGATCAAACAAATTATCATCAACAGAGGTTGTATAAAGGACCAGATAAATATAACAAAAAGTATTACCTACTTTGGATTGTCTGTAATAATCGTAGACAGTGAGGGCCTGAACATTCGCTCACGAAGTGTCTCAATGAATGTACTCTGACCTGCATATCACCCCAAAAGATAGCACACACTTAAAACAGGTCAACTGATAGCAAAACTAAAAACAGAAAATGCATAATACAAGAGCCAAAAGTAAAAGGGTAAAAGGTACAAATACACAGGCCAGAAGTAAAAAGGTACAAATACAACTTCATTGAAGACAAAAGAAAACATTATCCACCAACCAGAGATAGACATTCCCCAATTTTTTTCTACACCTTCAACAGCAGCAGCAATAGCTTTTCCCTTTTCAGCTGCCCTTTCCATTCGAGCAATAGCATCATACAAACACTTAGCTATATCAAGCAAAGCAATGACTTCCCCATTTTCTACAACAGGCAAGTGTCTAAACTTTCCTGTTTAGAATGATATAGGAACAACATTAGAGGTAATATCTGAGGAAATACATCACATAGAGAGTAGATGTACATAACAAAAGGCTAACCATGCACCATCTTCTGAAGTGCCTCCACTGCAAGAGTATCAGAAAGAACAAATACAGGGCTCTTGGTCATTACTTTCGAAACTGGCGTCTCCTCCAGATTAAGCTCTCGGGCAATCACTCTCGTTGCTATGTCCTTCAGTTAATAAAGAACAGGAATAAACAAGAATCATAGTTATTATGGTTCAGTAGGCATAGAGCATGCACTCCTCCCCCCCAACCAAAGCAAAAGAAAACAAATGGGCGGAGCCAAAGAATAAATGAATAAGAAGAAAGAGCATTCCTCATGCAAATGTAAAATCCAAAATGCCTGAGAAAGCATTGGATAAAATATAATATCAAAGTGAAGAATTAATTCATGTAGTTCGTCTCTAGTCCACTGGTTTCGAGATTTTAAATGTAAAGGGATTGGTTACAGTTCACAAGGAAATCAATAATACCTTGTCTGTGAGGATCCCACAGAGTAATGCATTAGAGTCAGTAAGCAGTAAAGCATCAACTCTACGAGCAGCCATCCTACGGCAAGCTTCATAAATGCTTGTACTATCAGGTACCGTCAGGGCCTTTGAAAGCCGCAACCTCTTCACAGTACGCTCTCCAGCTCGTCCCCTTTCCACATCCAAGTTGATACAAAAAATTCCATTACTACTTCTTTCAAGATAAAATTTTACATTGGTTGGAACTTCAGAATCTGAACCTTTTTTCATCACTAATTTGACAGAATGAAGACAATAAAAACATGAACTTTCACAAACTATTACTGGTCGCTACGAAATTTATCCACTTAGAAAAATTAAAAGAAACTACAAAATAAATATACACAGTCCATTGTCTTTTCAAGTCTATAACTGATAGCAGCTTCTACTCTTTTGGAAATTGGACTTAAGATTTCTAAGAAAGGGGAAAGTTTTTAGAGTGTGGACATATTTTGAAGGTTCATGTTGAAAGCAATGCAACAAAATAGAAACACACATTGCTCCAAGTCAAAACCTTCAACTTAACTGAAGTACCCGCTTTAGTCAAGCATTTGACACCTCAAATAAAAGAAAAACTGAAGGCTCCTATGTCAGACATGTTGCCAAGAAACATAGGCAACGTTGCCAATGCATATCCAACTTCCATCATATTGAATTTACCTGTCAACACCCCTTTCCTTTATATTAGGCAAGCAACTTACGCTTCCAAAGCATTATTCAAGAGCTAACAGCCTAAAACCTAAGACTAAACTGCAAAAACATGTTCTTCTCACAATAAATGCGATTTTTCAAAATTTAATTTACATTTACACAGAACTTCAATAATTCTTCAATATTCACATTAAGCTAATATATTTTAAAAATGGTCTTAAAATGAAAACAATACTCGAAAAGAGAGACTTACATAGGACGAGATGATGGTACGAGTTTTCGACTAGAGTCGGAACCTCCATTCTCCGGTGATTTTTTCCTTGTCGACGACAAGTTTACCATTGATGAACTTCGCCTAGATGGACCGCTTTGACTTGCCATATCCAATCCCTGCTAAACATGTAGAATTTCCATAAAAAAATATCGAATACAAAACAAATTAATAAATTAAATTAACAACTTACCGGAATCAGAAACTTGTTTTAAATCCAACGTCGAATCCAGATATTGTAGTGTTATCGCTCAAAAAATTTAAAATTAGAGCTCGATTTTTTTTTATTCAGAATGAGAAGAGGTTTAGCGGGGAAATCAAGCGATCCGGACAAAAGGAAGACTCTAGGCTTCAAAGACAAAAACGTCGGAAATGTTCGATTTTCAAGAATTTGACGCGTACAAGGAAAACAAAAGAAGGGACAATCGCCAGTCGGGAAAATTTGGATTCTCCCGGAAAATGCACCGACCGAGAGAAAAACAAAGAATTGAGATCAAAACGCTAAGAAATGGGAAAGTGAGAAAATTGGAGGAATAAAAAACCAACAAGACTCTTCCACGTGGGATGTTGCTTTAACTGTAATTACTCCAATTAAATGGGATCTTGTGAGGCTTTTTCTACAATTTTAGCGATTTTTTTAATTATAAATAATAAAATAATTTTTAATAGTCCATCGGCCTGATACCTATTCCCTCACTTACACCATTCTTCTTCTGGACATTGCCATCGTATATTATCAAGATTTAAAGGAGAGTTTTACCGAGATTGTTGCGCATAAAAAGAAGTAACAAGTATTTTAAAATAATATTATAATAATAAACATATATTGCTAACATATCACAAAATTATATCAGATGTTAAAAAAGATAATTAATTATTAGTCATAATCAATATAAAATATATAAATCAAAACTTATACGCATAAATTATCAATTATTCATTTTGGCCTTCCATTTTGCTACGTCTAGAGTTGAAATACTATTTGTAAATAATATCTAAAATAAATAGTTAAAAATTCTCGATTAATATTTTTTTTAGATTGTAAGTTTTACTCGATAAGAGTAATTTTTTTCTTTTTTTTTAGATAAGAATTGTTCAAAAAAGAAAATAAATGCTATTTGGAAAGGTCATGCAACATGCTAGCCTATCTTAGTTGACTTGTTATCAATTAATTAATTAAAAGCTAAGACACCGAAATTTTGAAGGTGAGTTTGAAGTGCGGTGGATTTAGGGGTGGCAAAAAGTAAATTTCGAGATTTGTTCAAAAACTTAAAAAGTTAGATTTTTTAATAGTATTTTAGTTTTTTTATGATTTTTGTCATGTTTTAAAACTTGATTTTTTTAGGTTAGTGGTTTCTCGACAAGCTTTGAATTATTTTTAAAAAATAAACTTAATATGTTATTAAAAAATCTGACATTCTAAGTTATTTGGACAAATTTTAAAATTTATGTCTTGTAACCTTAAATTAGGCTATCGTTCTTTGGACTCCCCAAAATCTTTAAGTCTGATGTTTAGTTAGATTTTCTTTAGTCTCCTCTTTCTGATTTTTTTTTATCAATATACTGACTTTATTCATAACAAATAAAAAATATAGAAAAAAGGGATAAATCCAAACCTAGAACAAACACAAACATGTGCTAAAAACAAACGGGAGTAACAAAAACAACAAAACAATAGAAAAAGATACACCACAACTGCAGGAGACAACAATACAACTTCAACCGAAGTCATAAGGGAGAATAGAGAAAAACACAAGGCAAAAAAATAAGAACAAACGTAAACACAAATGGGGGAAGACAAGCAGCTTCTTCTTCGTTTGTTTAAAAAGGTGACATAATCGACTTTAGTTGAACGGTTGTTATCATGACTTTTGTAATGTTCTTTTTCGTCTTCTCTTCTTTTTTTTTCTTTTTTAACTTTTTGTGTTATCATATGCGTGTAAATAATTTGAGTTTGAACAAACAAGGTTTTATCTGTGTTCGTTTATTTATTTTTGAATGTATTTATGTTTAGTTAGTGTTCGTTTAAACTTTTAATATCTTGTTTATGTTCGTTTGTTTATTATTGAAGTTATTTATGTTCGTTTATTTAGTGTTTGTGAACATATTCATTCAACGTTTGAACATGTTCGTTTATATGTTCGCCAAAATGGTGAAACTACACCACTAGTAAGGGATAGACCTAGAGGGAGCGGTCGCCCCCTAAAAATTTGAAATTCTTATATGATTTAGAAATTTTTTATATATTTTCTATTGAAATTTTATTTTCGCCCCCTTAAAATTTTATAAGTTCGCCTCCCCTAAAATTTTATAGGTTCTCCCATGCTAACATAAAATTCTGTGTCCGTCCCTGCCACTAGTCCTTAAGCTCCTTAAGTTTCACAGTTTGAACTTCATAGTTCACTCTATGTTCAATTTAGTATCTACCTTCACCGATATTTAAAACGTAAAAAAGAAAAAGAGAATCTGGTAAACTAGTTTATTCGTGAACATAAAAGAACCGAACACACATATGTTCATGTTCGTTTCTTTATCAAATGAACATAAAATTTTTGCTCATACATATATATTTAGCTTAATAAACGAATATTATACGAACGGCTCACAAACAATTCATCGAACGCTCTATTTATTTACACATCTAGTTATGCATATTTGAGTTTTTGTGTTATTTTATTCGTGAATAATTGGGCGGAATCAAAAGCTTTTGAGTAAATTTCTCCATCTTTTCTAATCTCCAATGCAGTAGCATTGGCCCCCAGACCGCTGCAATGTCATAATTGTAACTAAGAGTGAAGCCAAAAAATTTAATTTGTGATTGTCAAAAATTTTTAGTGTTAATTAATATTTTATTAAAAATCGATAAAATCTAATAATATATGTCAATTTCTTTTAAAACATCTCAGCTATTTTTTTTAAAATCGGTGTTAATTTATTTTTAAAATGGTATCAAATCTCTTTTTTATATAAAATATATATTAAAAAATCTCAAAAAATTATGGGTGCAAGTGACACACCCCAATCACCCAGCTAACTCACCCATGGTTGTAGCAATCTCTTGCTGCTATGGATGGGCATTTAATTGAGTTGAGTCGAGTAAATTTTTTTTAAAATAGTCGAGTTGAACAATCATATTTTATCATTTAAACTTTATTCAAAAAAATTTTGAGTCAAGTCGAGTTCGAGTTTTTGTTCAAATTTAATTGTAAACATTTATATTGTTATGATACTAATTAGTTTCAATTTAAATAGTTTTCTATGACCATATATAATACACATATATGTTTCTTCATATTCTTTTAAGAGATAAAATTCTCTTACATCACATAAAACATGAAAGTTTTACATATTTTTTGGACCGTTAGATGAAGGTGAATTGATGGTTATCGATAAATTCATATGGCGCATACAAAGTTGAAGGTAGCAGTGCTTATCGAGCAAGTCGATCACGAGTTGAAAAGTGCTCGTCTCGACTCGAAAACTGCTCGTCTCGACTCGAAAACTGGAAAACTGTTTGACTCGTGCTCAACTCGATACGCGATAAGCTTGATACAATTTTGCTCCATTCGTGCTCATTAAAAAAACTCATTGCTCAACTTAATTTGTTGCTCGTTAAGCTCGCCATAATTTTTACCTTATTTTTTAAAATATATGTAGAATCTAATAACACTGTATAGAGCTTATTATAAACATAAATTAACAAAAAATATCAAAATAGTGAGAAGCAATTCCAAAAATCAAAACTCAAAGCAACAAAGTAACATATTGTAAAAAAAAAAATAACGAATTACTTGCGAACATATCAAGTCGATTTGGACCTTGCTCGAATCTACTCGTTAAGGTCTTGAATCGAGCTCGAGTTCGAATCAAGTCAACTTGAGTCGAGTGTTGGCCGAGTTTTGACGAAGTCAAGCTCGAGTTGCTCAACTCAGTTAGCACCCTTCTTAGGGGTGTAAATAAACCGAGTTTGAACGAATAAGGTTCTATTCATGTTCGTTTATTTATTTTTAAATGTGTTCATATACGATTCGTGTTTGTTTAAAATTTTAATATTGTGTTCGTATTTGTTTGTTTATTTAGCGTTCACGAACATGTTCATATATATGTTCGTGAACATGTTCGTTTATATATCCACCTTTGTTCATATCTTTACCAAATTAATAAAATTATACCACTAGTCCTTCATCTTCTTAGGCTTCACAATTTGAACTCTAAAGTTCATATTGTGTTCAAGTTAGTTTGTACCTTTTTCAATATTTAAAATGTAAAAAAATAAACGGAAAAAAGTGGGTAAACGAGCTTATAATCGAGTTTGTTTTTAAACATAAACGAAAGTGTGTTCGTGTTCGTTACATACTCATTTATTTAGCTTAACAAATGAACGTTATACGAACAGTTCACAAACAACTCGTCGAACACTCTATTCATTAACACCCTTACCCCTACTCAAAGGGTGGTAAAGAATTTTTTTTATTAAAGTTTTTTCACAAGCTTTGCCAAGTTACCATATGAGTTGTTTTGCTTTGCCTTCAACTGTGTGATGAGAAAAACATGGTACTTTCTAAATATTGGTGGCGAATGGGAGCTAGGATACGTTTACAAACCCAACAGGTCGGTCTAATAGTTCAATAATGATTTGCAAATTAATTGATTCAATTACCGGTACTTGAAATGAACAAAAATCGTTTGTTCCTTTTCTGTATCCCTTTATATGAACCCCCTTTTCTAATCAAAGAGAGGACGTATTATTTTAGCCCGACAGAACAAGAACGTGTAATAAATTTAACAAAGATCTAGCCGTTCAAAGTTGTTGGTTTTTGTTCTACAATTGTAAATTCCAAAAGTTCACAACAATTCAAGCCATATAGGAAGGAGCATGGGTAAAAGCTAATGCTCTCAAGGAGTATACGACATTACCAAAAAAACTGTGCTGTAGGCGTGTAGATGGCAACAAGCAGAGCCTCCTCCTTCTTCTCCGTTTGCAGTTAAGCTCATGTAGCCACGCCCAATTTCACCACCACAAAATATTCCGGCCACAGGAATCCCAGGAAAGTTCTCCAAGAATGGGGAGCTCTCACCAGAAACTAACTCCCCACGGCCAATGCAAGCAAATATAAAACCCCCGAAAGCTTCCTTTTTATCAATGACAATAGCAACCGCGCTTTTGTTGAGGCTGCCTTTTGAATCCAATTCCAACTTCAAATTTCTAAAGGCCGAGGAGACATTTTTGGTTGAAGACGATGCAATCTTCAGATCTGAATGGTAAAACTGGAAATAGTCACCAGTTCTGATACCGACACCATCAACATAAAGGTACTCCAAATCTACTCTGTTGAAAAACAAATAATCCATTCAATTAAACAAAAATGAAAGGAACCAAATATGTGCAAATGTAATGTTTTATTTGAAGCCATATGTAATACAGAGAGAAGTAGAAACGATTAATTGACTAAAATTTTACCACCATGGTATCAGAAATAGTTCTTGTGGATCAGTATGGTTGGCCGTAAAAAGGAAAACAGAAGAATGATAGTGAAGTTTTCTTGATCAGGCCCTACACATTATCGAACTTAGAATGAACCTGATTGATTCTTGAAGACAGATCCTAAATATAGTATTAAATTGCGGTTGCGGACGTTGCGGTGTGATTTTTCTCTAAAATATAACTATGATTCTAGATGCGGTTTGCGGTGTCGCAGGGACCTCCAAAACAGTTACGATGCAGCCGTTACGTTGCGGCCGCAATTTAATACCATTCATCCTTAACAATGCACAAACTCAAATGCAACCACTAATAGCTCAGATGAAGATTTTACTCCACTCACTGTATTCTAATTAAAGAAAATGCTCTTATTGCAATTAAAGAAAATCTAGCTAACTTGTGATTTGTAAACAAATGCTAAGCATCATAAAACAGAGTTTAGCAAAGGGCCCCAAACTACTTAAACCTACACCAATTTTGCAAGTTCATCTCTAATATGTCTATGAACCCAGCAGATGAGTCGTTAAGTACGCTGAGTAAGTTCATGTCCGTACATATTGCTCTATAACTCGCAAGTTGGGGAAAGGAAATACTTTGATAAGCAGCCAGCCAGCAACTAACATATATGGATACTGTATATATGCAGTTACGCCTGGGATTGCAACCCGTACAATGCCATCCATGCCATATTTTTCTATGAAACCAAACAAAGATCGGAAAAATGTTTCAAAGTCTTACCCTTCAACTGCATGGAGTGCCAAGGGTGTCATCAGCCTAGGCTTATCTGAGCCAACAGAACAGTTCCGTCGTTTTGTAACCCCAATGTAAAGATCATAATAGTCCACAATATTGTCTATCTGCCATTTATTTTCACTTGAAGTTTGAGAGCATGGATGAATCATAAGCAGTGATCATAAGCACATGGATCTTTTTTATATGGTATCAATGAAATGGATCAAAACTTTAGTAGAAAGGGAGGAAGCTTCAAGACAAAGGAAAGATTAGGGGAACAAAAATTTTACGCTAAGCAGTCAGTTTGCACTGCATCAGTATATTTTAAAGAGTGTTGTCAAGGAGTGCGCCTAGGCACGCCTGCACCTTAGCATTTTTCAACAAAAGTGCCTCAGACCCTTTTAGGCCACACCCATTTGGTCAGTCGCACACCTAGTGCGCCTTGGCACGCTTTTTTGTCAAGTGATAGGCATAAAAAAGCCCGCCTGATTGAATTTCTCTTTAATTTCTTTTATTTTTCACTTATTTTCTTTCATTTGATATATCTTTACTATTAAGAGAAGGATAATATCGAACTCGATACTTTTTAATATTTGAGCATTCAAAAACAAACATTCACAAAATCATGCATATCGACCAATAAAAAAATTGCATGTTTTGTAGATAAACTAGTCTCGAATTTAGAGTTTATTATATATCTTAAGCTTTGTTGTGTATGTATATATTATACAACAGCTCGCATGTACATATTGTGCTTTACTTTACTCGGGTTAGCACATTTTCTGTGACTAGTGCCTGAGGGAAAGTAAGGGTTTAAGCACCTAGAGTGCGCCTTGCACCCTTGACAACATTGATTTTAAATGCTTCTATACAGTTCATGCTTTCTTATATACACTCTGAAGTGCATGGGCATACCTCATTATCTATATCTTCTAGCATCTGCTGGCCATCAAGAATCTCCTGCTGTCCTTCTCTTCTGGCAGTGAGCCAAGTAACAGCATTAGAGTCTTGCACTCTAACGTATGCAGCCTTAAGCTTTGGTCCGATTGCTGAGACTCCGTTCGTAAGTGCAAAATGAAATTCAATATTCCCAATACCTGAAAATTTAACATGCATCAACATAGGTTACCAAACAATGAGAAAAAGTTTTAAAAAAATCCATAGAACCACATGTAGAACCCATAAAGGGGCATCATGTGATGCACTGCATGATTCAACACCAACCAGAAAATAATTGAAAATTATGCATCGTAGACAGCAACAGGAAGAATCAAGAACAGTCCTTAACAAATTAGCATGTATAAAATGGGGAGGGAAGATTGAGTATGAAACAAGAACTACTTAATAAAATGTTGCAACTGCAAATGTGCTTCTTGACATGATAGAATTGAAATGTAAGACAGATCATGCAGAATTTATCGGGAATGAGATTAATGAGGTCACTATATTTACCTATTACAAGTCCTTATGCATGTGTAGCAATTAAAACAGTTAATAAGTTTCATAAAATTTGAGAAAAAATAAATAAATACAGAACCATAGGAATAGTTACCAGGGGCTTTGTTTCTATCTCTTGCAAATACAAGAGCAACAGTAGAGTGTTTTTGATCAGTACTGACATTTCTTGAAGCATCACTACTTCTATACACAAGCTGACCTCTTTCATCACCCACGATGATTGTTTCCCTAGACATAGCATAATCTGAGACAAGCAGGATAAACATGCACAAATCTTCTGAATAACATGAAAGGAGGTAAGATACAGCTAGAACTAATCTGACAATCACCTATATCATGTAGTTGAGAGCTCAAAGAGGTGAAACAGAATTATCATAAGGTCATTGATCATGTATATATGTTGGACCTGACATTGATATGTTCCATTTTATAGGTTGTACAAAAAGGCAGAATGTAATAAATAAACTAATGGTCATGCAACCCTTTGAGCACATGTTTGTGCTACTAAGACTAGAACATAGATGAGAGATAATTATTTTCTCGTTAAGAATAAAAATTTGATGGAAATCTGAGGCCAGAGTTTTGGCTATATTTTCTTAATTGTATGTTGCTGCTATTTAGATTTAAAAAATATAATGCTTTTGCTAAAGCTGGAAAGAAACAATAGGTACATTAGAGTGGAATTGTTTGAATTTCCGTTGCATAGATGGTCTAAATAGTTAGTTCCCCTATGCTTACAATCAATTAGAGTTATCAGACGGATGCAATTTTGTTCCATTGGAAGCAAAATGAAAGTAAAAGTAGGGAAATGGAAAAACTTGCCTAACTTCAAAAGGACATACAAGGAAAATAGCAACTTACCTCTATCATTATAATCGCTGGCGGTGATGTGGAACCGGACACAGAGAATGTGTAATTCTTAATATCCATCACAAACTTGTCAATCATTGACCCTTGAGGTGCCTGATACAAGGGCAAAGTTTTCCATGTTAGTTTTCCTTTGATAAATTGAAACTATCGAACATGTTGATAAGGGCTCGGCAACAGTAAGCATCAACATTTGTTAGCATTCCGTGTCATTAATAGCAGAAAAAATTTCACCTTTCCCTGTCGTAAAAGAGGGATCACATCGACCTTAAGTCCCGGTACGAATCCAACAGTCAATATGATACCAGTATTTACAAGAACTTCCTCATCAGAATTACCATACAACTTAACCTGCCATTTCGTGAACCAGAATTCAAAAACAAAAACATAAAAGTTTAAGCATCACAGTGATGATAGAATAGGAAAGTACTTAAAAATAATAATAGAAAAGAAAGAACAAACCTCTCTAAATTCATGAGTAAGCGCCTCTCGTCCAAGAATTCCTTTAACAGAAGATACAATAATCGGTGTTCTTGATCCAAATTTTTCTACCATCTGCCAAGGAGCAAAAAATAAAAAAAATCTGGAAAATTAACTTCAACCCACAAAAAAGAAAGAAAGAAATGTTTAAGTTTTAGGTTTCATACGAATTGGAGAACATCCTTGAATTTAAGTCCTGGACCAAAACTTGCAATAGCATAATGGGGTCGAATTGGCTCCGACATAACCTTGTCAAAAACCTCTTGTAAAGCAACCTAATCAAATATTTACAAACAAAAATCAGCAAAAGAAGATTAAGAAAACCATCCCCTTTCTTTCTTTTCTTTAAAATTGGGAATTAAAAGAAAAGGGGGGAGAGATAGATACAAGAGGCAAAGGGTTGAGGGAGATGGCGGAGGAGAGCTTAGGGCGGGAGAGGATGCGAGAGCAAGCAGCGTTTCAGGCCTTAGAGACGGCGGCAGCGGAAGCGAAAGAGGTGGCGGGTAGCCTTGAAAGTATGTTTTGAAGAAGATCATCGTTCATCAAAGAAAACCCCATGTTTTGCATGAGTTTGGATGTTGTTGAAGACGGTGATGGTCGGTTCTTATTCACCATTGAAGGGATTAACAACTCCAGTTTCTCTTTTGTTTTGGGCTTCGGCTTCACTCTATTTCCTATTTTCCTTCTCTTTTTATTTCTCCAATAGTTTTTGATAAAAATGCCGTTTGATATTTTATGGGTAAACTTTTTAAATGGTCACTTTTATTTTATAAATGTTCACTTTTGATCATCAATTTTAAAAATATTACTTTAAGACAATTTATATTATTGATTTATTATATTTTAGTCACTTAATTTATTGATTTGTTATATTTTAGTCATTGAAGCCGTTAATTTTGTTAGTTTGATATTTTTCATGTTAGTAACAGAGGTTAATTTTCATTTTTGACTCTGGACTTTAGATAGAATATTATTTTAATCCTAAATTTTAGATAAAATATTATTTTGACCTTTAAACTTTAGATAAGATATCTTTTTGACCCATAAATTCAACCAAAGTCTCACACGTTAGTAGCCATTCACCACCATCGTCGATCACCACCGGTCGCCATTGGTACCATTGTCAACAATCGTTAGACCCAAAATTTTAAGTCAACTACTTTTTTGCCTCCTAAACGTCAATATTATGTATGTTTCACTAAAAACCTGTCTCAAACTCAATAAATTTAATCTAAAACCCTTCGGCTTCCTTTGATCATAATAATATATTTATCATTAATATTTTATTAAAAAATAAGAACACCATAAATCTAAATATATATCATAATCGAATAAATAATTTTTTTATAATAATAATAATTATAATTTTTTGTTATATTTATAATTATAATATAAATTATCCACTACAAATAAATTAACAGTATAAAAATAATACTTTGCTCTTATCCAAATGATCAATTTTCAATTGATATCATATTATTTATGAAATTGATTTATTCCAAAATAAAAAATAAAAATAGCTCAACAACTAAAATTTGGTTGCTTATTTCACAAACCAAACATACAATAGATTAAGGTTTATTGTTTTAGTTCCTAGAAAAATTAGATTCGTAGTTTTGCTTGCGGTAAATTAAGATTTTTTTCAACATTATATTTTTATTAATTGGATGGTTTTGAGTATCGATTTTGTACGAGATTTCTAAAACCTAAATTGTATAATAATTTTTAGAATTAATGATACAAATCCTTGTAAAAACTATGATTGATTGTCTATATAATATCGAATTTCTTGAATCTGGATTAGAAATTCAGCATTTTTTGCTTATAAGTTGTTGTTGGTGGTCTAATTTTTGTTCATCTTAAGTTTGATATGTTGCATTTTGCATAGCAACAAAAGATATTTAAGTTTTTTTTTGGAATAAATTAATTTCACAACTAAGTTGATATAAGGCGTAATATCAAAATAAATGCTTAAATTATTTTTTTAAGTGTTTTGTTTCTTTTGTTTTTTTTTAGGTGTTTAAATTATCATTTTTTTGTTAAAGTAAGTGTATCGATTAACCTTAAAGGGGATGAAAATGATAGTTTAGATACTTAAAAGAAGCTAAAAAAATTAGGACTACTTAAAAAATAATGAGATAATTTGGACACTTATTTTAATATTAAACTTTAATACTCATTTTAATATTAAACCTTATACAAAGAAAACACAGTCTTAGTTGAATACAGACATGTCACGTTATTGTTAATGCTTATGCCATTGCAAAGAGAACACAATCTTAGTTGATATAAGGATTTGGAGATGGCGGAATAGGGCTGTAAACGAATTGAATATTCAACGAACCTTTCAGCGAGAAGTTCGTTTATTTATTAAACAAAACGAACATGAATAAATTTTTTTGTTCGTTTAATTAAATGAATGAACACGAACAAAAGGCTTGTTCGTTCATTTGTGTTCGTGAAAGTTCGGTAATCCGTTCGTTTATGTTCGTTCGTTTATTTTATTTAAATTTGTTCACATATGTTTAGGGGTGTTCATTGTTCGATTAAACCGAACTAATCGACCGAACCAAAACAAAATTGGTTAATCTATTAGATAATTTTAGGTTTCGGCTAATGATTAAGAATTTTTTTCAAATTTCAATTATCGATTAATTCGGTTTAAAATTGGTTAATTAACTGAAATAATCGAACTAACTCAAAATATTAAATATTTAACACATTATATATGTTCGTTTATATTCATTTGTGTTCGTTTATATTCATTTATCATTTTAACGAACGAGCATGAACGAACACAAACAAGCTACATTCCTTAGTGAACGAACATGAACAAAAAAATTTATGTTCGTTTATGTTTGTGTTCATTCATTGTTCAGTTAAAGTTAAACGAACGAACATGAACATACCCTCGTTCGTGTTCTTCCTGTTCGTTTACATGCGTATGGCGGAATATATAACAACTCCAAATAAACAGTGCTGCAAAGATGGAGGCACCAACCAGCTGCGCTTTCTTCTTTATCTTCCTGCCATACTGGAAGACTTCGCCGACTCTCGTCCGATCTCTCTACCGCAAACAAGGCCTGCTAATGATGCACCAGGGAAGTTGCTGTGGATTGGGTAATTGTCAAAGTATGATAATGATTCCCCACGGTAATGGGATGAGAAAACAAGCCCTCCAAACACTCCGCCGTTGCCGCCACCGACGACGTGAGCAGTGACCCCGGAGTAGCGGTTTAGAGGATTCAGAACTTGGAATTTCTCTAAGGCACTAAAGCAAGATGCTGATGCAGTAGCCGAATCCGAATAGTAGAATAGGAATGCGTCCCCTGGTTGTATGCCAACACCTTCCACCACTAAATATTCTTCATACGCTGTGTAGGGGGAAAAAAGAAACAGAACTTATGGGAATTTGTTCTTTGAATGTTCAATTCTTGTGGTGTATTTTGAACATTCCGATCAGTCGAGTGTCGTTTTGGCACTCCTGTAAGAATCTAAAGCAAATGCTATGGGATAAAACTGATACAAATCTTACTCTATAACTTCATAAAAGGCCAAGTATGTCCTTAGCTCCATTTGCTCCTGCTCAATGGAGGATGGTCTTTTCTGTATGACACCAATGTACAAACAAGTAGCCTCATGCTCCATCTGCAACAAAGGCAACTGATTAAGCAACCCTAATTTTACTGATGTATGTGAGTTCACAGTTTCGATCGACATTATTACCTTCTCGATAATAGCATCCACTACCTTGGGGATATAATATTTGATTGAATCCGTTCATGCTGACAGTGATCCATGAACAATCTGAGCCTTTAGTTGTTACCGAAATTGCCCTGAACTCGGAACCAAAGGGCATTACACCTGTTGACAATGTCGAATGGAATCGAGTCTCTCCAATACCTGTTCACTCAAACAAACCAGGAGCATATGACCAATGGAATCCATGATTTCTCGGAAATGGGATAGTGTTTGGCAAGAGGGAAAAAAAGAGGACAGTAAATAATAGGAACCATAAGAAAATTCTACATCTCCAAGCCTGAGTTGAACATAGTTTTTGAGGAAACAAAAGCAATTAAGCAATCATAAGGTCATATGAAGTACCATGAGGCTTATTTTTGTCCTTTGCAAATACAAGAGCGACTGCATCGAAAAAGTATAGATTGGAATTGTATGCTTGAGAATTATGACCACTTTTGCATATAAAATGGCTACTTGCATCCCCTACAATCACTGTTTCCTCAGGCAGAACACAATCTGATAAAAAAAACAGAACCAAGTTTCTAACAAAGCCATTATCTCTACTAGCAATACAAAGGATAAAGTAATTTACCAATTTCTGCGAGAACAGGAGTCAAAAATCAACGGATTCATCCTGAAATTATTTCATATTATGTATTATTAATGAATATTCAAGTAATAAAAAATCCAGATTATTTGAATGAAAATAATGAAGATGTTAACTCACTCCAAACACAATCATCCCAGCTGGTGCTTCAAGGCCAGAAACATAAGCTGTGTTATTCTTTATCTCCATCATAAACCTACTGACCAGGGTAACTCCAGGATCCTGATATTGTTGCAAATCATGTCAAACTCTGAAGCTTAGCAGAGTTGATTCATGAACTTGTCTCTAAGAGGTGACATCAAGTAGGTTCGGGATTCGAATCGTCACATTTGCAAACTTGTTATTGCAATTTGAACTTCAATTAATATGGAATTTGGCAAAGGCAGCAAGATTACCATCTTTGATCTTAATAAAGGGATGGCATCAACCTTCAGTCCAGGTAAAAATCCAACAATCAAAACGATGCCTCGGTTAAATTCTACGTATTCTCGAGAAAATGAACCATCCACTTCAGGAATCATGTGCCATCTAACCTGCAAGATTACCTTCAGTTGAGGACTCTAAAGCAAGTCTAAATGTTTGGTAGTTTTAACTTCGGAATCAACCAGCATACAAAAGTAAACCTCCCTCATTTTATTGGTAATGGCGTCTCTACCAGTGATTACACATGCACTGTTTGTAACACTGGTACTTTGGAGCCCAGTTTTCGAGTGATCTGCAACATAGCAAAGAAATAAATTTTTGTCTAAAAAAACCATTTATTTTTCCTCCTTGAATTGATGGTGTTTTCAGTGGATCGGCAGAGTTCGTGCTCCGAGACGCGCTCCGGTGTTGAAGTTTTAAAAGGTAAGAATAGTCCGATCCACCGAGAACACCGTCGACGAGAGTGAATCAAACTACAAAAGCAAAGGGATATACAAGTTGATGAGCAGCTTCCAAGCTAAACTGCATCCCTATAGAGGCAATGGCGAACTGAGGACGAATTGACCCGGAGAGAACCTTGTTAAGAACGTCCGTCACAGCTTCCTATTAATTGAAAAACAAATAACTCATTTTCAAGTGTTTGATTTTGGATAAAAATATGAATCAACAGTTGCTTGTTAAACTTACAGGAAGTGAAGGGTTGAGAGACAGTGCAGAGGCAAGCTTCGGACAAGCCAGAGGCCCAGAACTCGGTCGGAAACTTTGTTCCAGGATTTGTTAACGCAGGCTGCTGATGCGAACGATGAAGCTGGCAACCCGAAGAGTATGTTTTGAAGAATATCATCGTTTACAGCAGCGAAACCACCCATTTTTTCTCTTCTTCTTCAACCTTCAATCTTCAGTGTATTTTCTGCTCGAGTGTGTTTCACTTCCATGAACGTACTTATAATGCAAAAGTTCAACAAGTTGGTGAAAAACGACAAAAGCAATACGTTTCAATTTCAAACTACGTGTGAGAAGGAAAATTATTAACAGGATTCTCTGTTTTCTATAATCCTGAAGAGGTCTAAACATGGGAATTAAAGATAGGGTAAAACTTTGATACACGTGCTCATAAAATAAATTTTATACATGTTTGTGTTTTTATCTTATAAAATCTAAATTTTAAATTCCTAACTCTAACACCTTAAAACTTAAACTCGAAACTCCAAATCCTAATCTTTAAATTCTAAACACTAACATTAAATACTAAACCCTAAAACCTAAACCCCTAAATTTTAAAAATCTAAACTACAACCCTAACTCCTTAAATTAAAAGGCTAGTGTAAACTTCAGTTTACACGGCCTGTGTATTAAAATTTTTCCCTTAAAGATATTAATGGAGAAATGGGTTTCTTTTTCGGATGTGAAATTTGAATTTTTTGGGATTGATTAAAAATTATGTTATAAAAACGAGTTAGCGTCTATAATTTGACAGTACATAATATAATTTACCTTAATTGAATTACAGAACCCACTCTTAAATGAGTAAAGACTAAATTGAAAAAAAATGTAGGAGGCAACTTTTATTCCTTAAAGTAAATTGAGATCATTTGTTTGAGTTTAAACAAAATTTTATTTATTGATTTGTTTAAACAATCGAATCATATTTAAAACTTGTATGATGTTAATTGGGCTTGTTGAGTATAATATTGCCTCTTTTATGAAGTAATGAAAGATGAAGAACTAAGAGAGTTCTTCCCTAAACTTTTGAGTTTGACTATTAATAATCTCAACTTTATCACTCAAATCTTCCATCCGAGAATTAAGAATGCTAGATTAGTAATCTATATTTCAAGAGCTTTAATAAATTATAAAAATTTGTTAGAAATGTGGTAAGAGACATATTTGAGGTTTTAGGAGGGTTTTTGCTATGAAAAATTCCTTTGGTTGATTAAATCTTGTTTTTATATTTTAGATTCATCTAGTTATCTTTAATAATTCCTTAGTAGTGTAGTAATTCTTTTTTACATTTGTTTGATTAGTCAAATAAGTTGGAGTCTTCCCAAGATAAAGGTAAAGAGAAGATTTGAAAAGAAGCTTAATAAGAGTTGCATTTCGGGATTTTGCATAAGGTATTGTATTTCTAACTTTGAAGTGTTTTTTATCTATTAGAAATATAATGACTTTGCATGTTAATATTGTTCATGTTGGGTGGTTATGTGCTAAGTGTGCTTGAATGATCTAAATTTATAAATTGATGTTAAAAGTGTTGTTAAATGATCATAGAATGTTCATATATGCCTTGATAGAATTTGGTAATCACTAAGGCTTAAATGTAGTGGATGAAAATCGTTTGCCCCAAATTATGCCTCTTTTAATAATTCTCACTTTAAAAAATTGGGTTTAGGGTTTAAGGTTAAGATTTATGGTTAGGGTTTAGGAAATTAGGGATAGGGTGTATTTTTTAGGGTTTAAAGTTTAGAATGTGAAAATTAAAGTTAAAGTTTAGATATTATTTTTTTAGTATTTTTTAGTGTGGGGCATAGAAATGAGCATGATTAGGGATAGAGGATTTTTGTTCAAATGTAGGCGTACATGTTTGGATTGAATTCTTGGCTAAATATATAATTTGTGGGTTTGAGTATCGATATTGGATAGATCCAGTATTGATACTGTATAAACACAAAAAAATCATACATTTTAGAGGGTGAGTTTCGATACCACATTAATATGATATCGATATTGTTCATCTAGTATCTATTCTCAACAGAAAGTATCGATATTGTTCATTTAAATCGATACTATTAGGATTAATTAAAACATAGAAACATTTTTTATATTTGTACTCAAGTCAAGTATTGATACATTTGTAATCAGTATCGATACTTAATGGATAGTATTAATATTGAATTAAATTGCAAACATTGAATAATATTTTGGTATTGATACTCATGTAGGAATATCGATACCCAGATCCTAGTATCAGTACTCAAGGTGATTTTATAATCTTGAATATTGGAAGTTAAAACCTGTTCCACAAAAATATCCAAGAATTTCTTGAGAATTCAACACTGTTTAGCAACAGTGTTGGCTCAAAATTCTTTAGAAGTTCAAGTTTCTTTACCAGAATTTCAGTTTTAGGCATCAATAACAGTAGATGATTGTCGGGTGATCCTATAATAGTTTTAACAGCAACTGAACGTTCCCCCTACAGCTCCCTAATCGAACCCTGCTCCGCTTCCGCCGCTCGGCCCTGATATGTCCTCTATCAAACCTTTCCCATCCATGGCATCAAACAAGAAGAAATTCTTGAGTGGATCCCCTTTCCCCGACATCGCTTTGATCACCTCCTTCATTATTCAACAGTTGAATCACATTAAACTGACATACATGTAAAGACTTATTGTAGTATTTTATTTATTTAGAGGGGTCGCATTCCCAACCGTATGTCCAAATGTTCCGGGAACGAGTTGGATATGGATAGTACACAACATAGGTTTCGAACGATTGACAAGGAAATAATCGAACCTGTCCAAGGATACCTCCAATGATGGCACAAACCGGAGGGTACTCTACTGTATCTCTTACCAGTCTTTCGAGAAGTGCATCGGGTATTTGAGACTCATTCAGTGACTGCAATAAATCAATACAACATAAGTATGAAGCTGCAGCATGCTACTGTACAGTGTAGATAACAACTGATTAATGCCATACATTTGTTTCACAAAGCTCCTTTCCGAGCTTCAAAATGCCAGGTAGATCATCGTTGACGGTTTCTCCTGGATCACGACCTTCGACATATTCGATTTGCTCTATCACTGAAGGCACATAGAGCAATTATGTAACCGCTAGCAATGCCATAGGTAAGTTCAACAAGTACCAATTGAAGATATGTATACAATATTTCCCCCTGTTTTCAGCGTGGAATAGATGTAATCTGGGGGACTTGACTCATATCGAACAGATGCGTGGACAAACAAGGAAAACCAGTAAGGTAAACGGTTCTCAAGAGGCATGCCGGAATACCTCTCATAGCAAAGTAAAGCTTTGACACTCGCCTCGGAAGTGCTCTCCAAGGCACAGAAATGGCTTCCTGCAGTAAACAAGAATGCACTTAACTGCAATAAAATGCACATTGTTGCATGATAATATCAGTTCATTTGGGGCAGCATGGAAATATGTGGTAAGGTCAATTATAAGAATCTCAGCAGGTGTAGTTATCAACACAAATCAATGTCTGCAACAAGCACAAACCATTTCGTACCTCAAAGCTAGGGTATTCGATTCGGCACTCGATGGTTTCCTCCATCTTTTTCAGCTAAAATTTAGAAAGGGAAATAAACGCTTATAAACCGGAGTCTGATTAACATAGAATGGAAGTGGCTTACTAGCTAGCACAGCATGCATAAAAAATACAATCACCTTTGAATATTTATAGTCCTGTAAATCGACAAATATTTCACCACAAGAGCCTTTGCACTCGACCGTATAGAACGCTGCCGGCTTTGATAACTTCCGACATCTCTGGTTGATCCATTTCTGAAATGAAAGGTTTCAGTCACAAATTGAAGTGAAAACACACCAAAGCATCAACTTATTTGGAACATGCAGATGAACATATCATCTGATGGCCATAACATTAAGATCTATCGAAAATCGTTATCTGTTTACCTTTTCTCTAAGAGAGCAACAACTGAGGATCACGGCATCGAACTTTTCAAAGAACTCAACACCAACTGAGCATCAGCACCCCAAACCCTAATTTGCCTATCATAAAGAGCAGTCTCCTGCTCTGTCAACTCCTGCCCCTCCATTTCAAGCTTTAAACTTTGAATTCCAAAGAAAAAAAAAGACAAAAAAATCAGAACACAATGAGAAATACGAACCCTTCATTAAGTAAAAGTAATAAGAATTAACTACAAATAATACAGCCTTCAAAATTATAGTAAAATGAAAATGAGAAGAGTGAATGTGTTGCCAGGAAAATATTGGAATAAGAAGCTTTGTCTTCCAAAGAATCCATTCTTGTTTTGGCTGCTCCAAAATGTTGAATAAATCCTTGAGCCCTGCAAGTAAAACAAATTTGAAGGCAGTAAAAGAATATGCAGAGAGGTTTGATATGCATGGTCAAAAACTTAATTACCACCTTGTTGCTTCTGTTTTTTTGGCATGGTTAAAACGACTTCGTTTGACATAATCCCTTAATCTCTCCTTCAACAATGGCTGCCAATCGAGTTTTACAAATTGTTCCACCCAAAAGCCATTGTTCTTAAATTTCTGGAACTCGGAATCTGTATGGACTGTCTGGATCCCGCAATGAATGATGAAATTTATTGATTATATTCGAAAGGGGTAATATCAAAACTATACATCGAATGTTTAAGCGTGATACATGAACTTTAATTTAGTTCAATTATGCATATGAAACTTTGATTTTTAGTGTAACTGTATGCATAAAATTTTGATTGCAATTCAATTATAAAGTAAATAAATTGATTACATATTAATAAATATAATTATTTGTGTATGCAACATATAATTGTAAATTGATGCCACGACGACGGTTTTAATTATTTGTAAAAATTGAAGCAAAATTTTACGTATATAATTGCACAAAACCAAAGATTACCATGTATCGCATTGTACATTTAACTAAACTTTATGTATTTTTTTTTCATTTCCAGCCTTTGAATTTTTCAAATTCTCATATAGTTTAGGTATTTTTTTGTATTTTATATTGATGATCTAATTTCGTATTTTTTTGACAAATTTTAATTCTAATCCTAATCATAATCCTACCTATAAGAGAAGGGAATAAGAAACTATAAGGAAAGAGAATGCTCATAGTAGGTCTAGAACTCGTAACCTAAAAGAATATAAGAAAACAAATATGAGCAGCTTAGCCAGCATGTCAAATGTACTTGCTCGCATTATTAAAATTTTATAACTTCACATCTCTAAATTTCTAATACAACTTCTTAAAATTTACACCCTAATATAAAATCATTTGTACACCTTATGCATGTCAATTATAAGAAAACTATATTATTTGGTTTGGGTCTAGTAAGGGCAATTTGATTTTTTTAATAGATATAAAATTTTAATGTTTGATATAATTGTCAAACAGTGGTTTAATAAAATAAAACGTCGGTTTTAAAGTAAAATAAATTAATTTAAATAATGTTCAAATTTATTAATATTATAATATTTAAAAAATAAATTAACTTAAATAATAAAAGATATAAAAAACATTGTTTTGTTTTTTAGAAGTACAAAAATCTAAAATCACGAACACTTTGATTTCAAAAACTCGTAATCAAAAGTAAAACCAAAATTCCCAACATTTCATTTATTTATTTTATTTAATAGAAAGGTGTTACATTCCCAACATTTTTAATTACCCACAAAATTCATTTCATTGAGAGAAATATAGATTTGCATATATAATTTCCCATACCGGTTTTTAACTAGAGCCAAAGTAATTAAAAAATAAACGTCAAGACTTAAATGTCACTTTGCCTTCAACTGCATGGAAACAATGGTTGTCTTAAGTCATCCTTTGTGCGGCTTCCTTTGCAAGAAGCTTCTCCTTTGCCTTTGTTCTGGCTTGTGATTTCGACCCCATGATACCGCCTCCCCATTTCTTCCTGTACTCGTCGTACTTGTCGTTGAAGTTGGCCTACAACATACATTCCAAGCTTAGTATAACTTAAAATCGAAATCAGTTTGAAAATATGGAGGATGTCATGTAATCCTACCTTGATGGCCTCGAGGATTTTGCTGAAATCCAACTTATCCTCGTTCTTAACTGTGGTCAAGCACAAGACAGATGCAGTTTTCTTGTGGACAATCTGCAGTATAAACACATACAAGTTATCTACTTGATTAACGATTATAAGAGAAGCAAACAAGTCTGAAAGACAATTACCGATCCCAAACGTGATTTCCCCTTGACTATGCAGTATGGAACCTCCATCTTTCTGCACAAAGCAGGAAGCCAGACAACCAGCTCGATGGGATCCACATCATGAGCAATAACAACCAACTGTGCCTTGTTCTACAAAACAGACCAATTTGTTTACGGACTTCGCAACAGAAAACAAGCAGCATTATACTAGCTAAACAGATGAATATAAAGATACTATAGGGCAACCTGTTCAATAAGGTAGGTAACATGGTTAAGTCCATATTTCACAACAATTGGTTTCTTAGACTCAGGAGCTTTCCCTTCAGCCTCAGCCTGGGCCTTTTTCAGGAGACGTTCCTTCTTGGCTGCCTTGTCCTCTGGCCTGTACTTGAGGAGCAACTTGAAAAGACTTGTTGCTGCAATTGGACATAAAATAACAAAGCCAAAATCATTATCATTATATACGGAAAAAGGAATTCAGGAGAAAGAGATGTGAAACTGAATAAAAGAGGGATAAAAAAGGCTAAAAGAATTTAAAAAATGAAAAGATAACATATGATACTAGAATAAACACAGAAATAAACATGCTTACAGGAAAATAATAAATATAGCAACTCATTTGGTTCCCATGTTAATATTTAGAGTTAACAATCAATCAAAATTATAGCTTGCTTAAGAACATCACCCACACAACCAATTACAATTTGCAACATTCATCCATTTCCATATTTCCAATCGTTCTTATTTTTCAACTAGACTAATTATCATGAGAATGGTAAAAAAACCAGGTTATACATATAAACTAGTATAATCCATTAAAAGGAACTCAAGAAAAAAGAAAAGCAGAGCTTTAATGGAATCAATACTCTTCCAAAAACACTAATAAAAGGGTAGGAAAAATTATCTGAATCTAATACACAAATAGAAATAACTTAAGATTTTATCTCATACCAAGGTTCTTATCAAGGGTCTTGGTAAACTGGTTCAATGCTGGTGGGACCTTCAACCTCTGCTTAAGGATCCGCTTTTTCCTTTGAATGCGAACAACCTTAGGCCACTTCACAAATCGATGCAGATCCTTCTTTGGAGGTAGTGCCCCCCCAATTCCAAACTGCTTCGGACGCTTCTCAAACAATGGATTCGCAACCTTCTCCTAATTTACAAATTCAAAAGAATAATCAGATATTGAAACCACAACCAAGTCATATTAGGATTCAGGTGATCAAGTGATGAAAATACTTGTTTCTTCTTGGCCGGGACAGCGGCCTTTCCACCTCTCTTTGGGGCCTGCATTTAACAACATAAACAGACAAAAAAAATGAAACCTTTTAAACAGGTACATCAATTCATAACTATGTTCAAACTTCAAACCATTAAACTTATATCACTAGACTCGCTATAGAAGTTCTTTAAACAATTGGTAAACTTCACTAGGGGAAAACCGATATCCGAGGGCAATTTCCAGCAAAGGACTCATAGTACCACAACTTCATCAAAACTTAATAAGAAACTCAAACATTACTTCTTTTAGCTGAGTGAGACTAATGCTGAGCTTTCAACTTAATCGATCTTAACCATACTATCATAAATCATAAAAATAACTGCTACTGATAATTTCATCGATGATAAAATGATCTTTTTTCCACGGAAATCTATAAAAATCATCCGAAAGCCAAGTATGCACAGAAAACACTCTCAGGTTCTAATCTTCTAACTTGATTTTGCATGACATTCAATCTAAACAATAACAGAATTACAATCAGGGAACTGCGTCTAAAGTACTTGCATAAACAAACAGAAAACAAAATAATGAATAGATACACAAGAAGGGAAGAGCAATAATTGAAATGGGGTTTTCGGTTTTACCATTTCTGCACTTCCTCAAGCTTCTTCCAAGCTTTTGTTGATTAAGAAAGAACGGCTAAAGAAAACCCTAGAAAGAACGGAGGACAAGGAGCACAAGCGAAACAACTAGGGTTTTATATAAGAAGAAGGCCAATGTTTGGGCTACTGGTAAAACAATGGGCCTAATGATGTTCGGCCTTTAATAGGAAGTAGGAACTTAACCCGAATTTGATTTAAATAATAAAAAATAATTCTTTATTTAATTTTAATTGTAAAAATATATTTTAAATTGGAAAATTTTGTTTTTCATAGGTTCAATTTAGAGTTTAGAGGCATATTTCAGGGTTTATAAATTTATGGTTTATGGTTTAGAATTTAAAATTTATAGTTAAAATTTAGAGGTTAGAGTTTAAAATTTAGGATTTTAAGGATAGAGGTTTAAATGATAGTTCGTAAAATAAAATTAGACATGCTTGTCGAGTATTGTTTTTCGCTACCAGTACGTCAAATAATAAGTCAAATTTAAATAAGGTGAACATTTGATACAACGTTAGTATAAAAAGAATTTACACAAACATATTTATTTTCAATCTAAAATATAAATTTCTAATTCTAAAACTCTAATTCTAAACCCTAAATCTCTAATAACCTCACATGTAAATTTTTTTCACCTCAATGTACAGGAAAATAATCCTTTTAAATATCCTATTCATATATGAATAATAGCACAGGCCAGCAGACAAAAACAAGTCGGGTCAATTACAAGATTAAAATTTTTTCTTTTAAAAGTTATCATGGCTCGATTTAATCCAGTATAAAGATAAGTCTACTCATAATCCATAACCTTTCATTAGAGTTTCATTTTTCATTTACAACAATAAAATGTCACATTTATGGTCTATTATACTTACTAAAAGTATTTAATTTTGTGTATACCGAATTCGATAAGCTAGTTGAATGTATATTCTTGATGCTATATTGCACCAAGTTTCATCAAAAGCTTATTGTTGTGTGCTTTTATCATTGATGTGTGAATATTTTTTTGATAAATCTTATCTAATTCTAATTTTATCTAAAGAGAAGAGAATGAGGACTCTAGGAGAAGGAATGAGGTGTTCTTATTAGTGAGTCTATAACCCATGAGCTAAAAAAAATAAAAGAGATGAACAGCTTAACCAACCGGTCAAATGTGCTTACTCGCGTGAATATTTTTATTGTGCGAATATTGTTGGTTGTGTGTATTAAAGCATATATAACATAGGTGACTAAATCTAGGCACTACATGTTATTGTTATCGACTTTCTACTCATACTTATATGCATATTTGTGTTTATGAATTGCATGAACTATAGTTATGGATGGGCATTTTACCTGACCCGATCGGGCCGAAATTTTGTTGTAGAAAATTTAAGTTCGGGTTGGATTTTTATTAACGGTGATTTCGGGTTGGGTTGGGTTGGGTTGGGTTTAGGGTGAAAATATTCGACCCGATCTGGGACTAATAATGTAATTTTCCCATATATTATTTAGGGGTATTAGCAATAATGCTCCTTCTTTATATATACTTTTTACAATTAGGTCATTGAAATTGATTTTTTTTATAATCAGGTCCCTAAATTTTGAATTTTTTTTCAAATAGGTCGGGTCGAATTCGGTTTTAGGGCATATTTTCAGGTCGGGTTCTGATCGACCAAAAACCAGACCCCATGCCCATCCCTAAATATAATAAAGTAAAAATATGTAACTGAACTTGTAAAACTCAACGTTTTGTTGTTATTTTTCGGAGGTTAGTAAATTTAGGGCAAGTCCAGAGAACACCATCAGCTCGAGATTTCAACACCTCAACTATGTTTAGAGTACAATACTTGTATCATAAGACCTTATACTATTTTAAGTTTGTAACGTCGGGATTTGAACTCATACAAGATGAGATAGCATGAGCATTTTTTGTCACTCAGCCAATTAATGAATTTCAACGCGCTCACATCATCAAGCAAACAAAAATTAATCATTTAACAACTAAAATATAATAAATCGATAATATAAGTATTAGAAAAGGGTAACTAAAATAAGACAGCCAAAAACAAAAATAACCTTCGAGTATAATTTACTTATAAATAAAAAAGTAAATTGTGGATGGAATTACTGATGTTAATGGAATAGTATTTATATTTAACGGTTCTTGTGTGATTATTAGCCTCGCGCATGGCATTAATAACGAATCCTAAGATTCATGATTCTGGATGACTTAATTTAATTCTTATTTTTAGCAATAAATAGATAGCCTCTTCTAAGAAAGGAGGGGGCATGTAAAAAAAATACAAGTATTTATGTTAATTTAACACCGACTCGATTGAACGTTCAACTCTACCTTCAACAATTATAACTACCATTCAATCATTCAAATCTCAATCATGCTAAGAGCTAGTTTGGAGTTATTTTTGAAAAGTTTTTCAAAAATTGTTTTTGAATTCTTTAGTTTAAGATAAAAATTATACTAAATATTAAAAAAAAAAACTCAACTTAAACTCACAATGCAATGCTCATGTCAAATTTACTTTTTCCCCAAAATAAATCCAAACAATTTGCAAATACATGCAAGCTTCACATGTACACGTACAATAGAAATAGATGTGAAACTATGCAGGGATTTGTGGGGTCGTGGTCTTAATTCTTAAAAAAAATATTATTTTTCAACGAAAAAATTTTTATACACAAATGGTTAAGTTTACACAAACTTATTAGATTCAGGGTTTAGAGTTTAGGCTTAAGATTTAGAGTTAAGTTGCATAGTTTAGAATTTAGGTTTTATGGTTAGAGTTTAGAGGTAGGTTAGGGTTTAGAGTTTTAGGTTTGAGAAATTAGATTTTTTTAAAATGATTTTTTTAATAAATTTGAATTTTTTAAATGAGTCTTTCAATAAATGAGATTAAGTTCCGCCGTTGTAGTAGAAGTCTATACTTCAGAAATTGAAGTTTTAGTCATTTGTAGTTATTTTTATTTTAGAAAATATCTCATGCATTGGTAGTGGAAATGAAAAGTTTTCATAAATGCCCTTATTCTTAAGGTTTAGAAACCTAATTTAGGGTTTATGATTTAGAGATTTAAGTGTATGGGGTTAGAATTTAGGGTATGGGGTTAGAATTTATTGTTTATGGTTATAATTTAGGGTTTAAAGGTTAGGGTTTATGTCTTGGGATAATATGGATAGAGATTTAGGTGTTAACCTATAAACCTTAAATTATAACCCTAAACCATAAATTCTAGCCACACTCTCTAAATTTAAGACTCCTACACTTAAACCCTTAAACATTAAACTCTAAACGAAGTCCTTAAACCCTACTTATCACTTCTACAATTTTACCGTAAAACATGAGATTTTTATGAAGATTATGAACACTACTCTACTTAAAGTTTTGATTGAAGTTTTTGAACTAACAGCCTTTTAAAATTCCCCTAATGTTAGGTTAATCAATTTTATTTGATCCAATCCAAAAAGTCATTCAGTGGATAACATTAACCTATACCTCTGTTTCTTGCAAGACTTAAACATTATCAAGCCATGTACCTTCTGGAAATCACTTTCTTCATTTGTTTTTGCAAATATTTTATCTGGAAAAAAAATGGAGGCGGCTATTCTTCAAGAAAACATGCATTATTGATGATTGTAGAAGGAGATTTTGGTGGATGGAAAGCATGCTTTCACACTAAAATTAGGGTTTAGAGTTAAGGTTTAGGATTAGGGTTTAGGGTTAGAGTATAGAGAATTTAAGGTAGGGTGTATTGTTTAGGGTTTAGAGTGTAGGATTTAGAATTTGAATTTTAGGGTTAGGGTTCATAATTTAATTTTAAATTTTTTTTAGTATGGGATATAAATGGGGGCATGCTTGGAGGAAGAAGATTTTTGTTCAATTTTGACAAAGGGAGGGGGTTCAGGCTTTCGTGTATTTATAGTAATTGCCATGATTATACCACGTTATCTCTTAATTTGTAATAAAAGTAGGTATTTTAGCATGAAATTCAGGAAACAGACATGTGATTTTTACTGTCAGAACTTTCATTTAGATGGATGTTTATGATAAAATTTGATCATGCAACCTACTCACGAAAGCCAACTAAACGGACCAACCAATCCCATGTTCTCTCTGGTAATGTTTTGGTTTATGGACAAGTAGCCTAACTCAACTCAAATGACCTTAGTTCAACCTTTAGAAAAACACCCATGTCTTAAAAATGGGGTTAAAACTTTTCTGTCCCTTTCTTTTGATGGAGTTTCTTCCATTGAAGGGTGTCTTCTCACTCACACTATCCCCAGTCCCTACCATATTGTAAGACTTTGTCAACCTTTTTCCTATATAAATTCTTGTCCTGAGCAAAAGAACATGCAGAAACAAGTTGCATTGCTGCTTCTTAGTCTTGATTCTTGCTCTCAGGTATGTTTTTCAGTAATTCGATTCGAAGTTAAACGTATGAAATAAGTAGCAACTCTGTGATATCTGTCATGTATTCGTCACATTTCTTAAGTGGTTTCAACTTTCATGTACGACTTGAGAACATCAGCTCTTTGTTTTTAGTTGTGATTTAGATTTGGCTTACGACGGCATTTGAATGGCGGATGTTAGCAACGGTACCACCGGATTTACTGTAAGCCAAGGGGAACCGACTCGGGTTCTTCCGGCAGAAGAAACAGAGAAGGGTCTCTATTACCTTTCAAACCTTGACCAAAACATTGCAGTCATAATGCGAACCATTTACTTTTATAAGTCAGAGTCTAAAGGGAATGAAGATGCTGTGGAAGTTGTGAGAAAAGGTTTGTCAAAGATCCTTGTTCACTACTATCCACTTGCTGGGAGGCTAACAATCAGCTCAGAAGGGAAGCTCATAGTGGACTGCACCCGGGAGGGGGCGGTTTTTGTCGAGGCTGAAGCCGACTGCAGACTCGATGAGATGGGGGACATATCAAAGCCTGACCCTAACATTCTTGGGAAGTTGGTTTATGAGATTCCTGGTGCTCAAAACCTGCTTCAGATACCTCTTTTGGTGATTCAGGTTTCGGGATTGCTTGCCTCTTGTGTTTGTTGTTTATCTTGCATATATCCGACACATACACCGAGTCCGAAACACTAGTATATGATGTGGTAACCTTTATTTCCAGGTGACAAAATTCAAGTGTGGAGGATTTTCTATTGGGATGAGCATGAACCACTGTATGCTAGATGGGATTGCTGCCATGGAATTTATCAATGGATGGGGTGAGGTTTCCAGAGGCCTGCCATTGAAGACCCCTCCGGTTTTAGACAGAGCCGTGCTGAAGCCTCGAAATCCACCTATGATAGAGTTCGAACACCATGAGTTTGATGAAATTGAAGATGTATCAAACACAGACAAGCTCTATGGAGAAGAAGAAATGGTCTATAAATCCTTCCTGTTCGACTCCGACAAACTTGGACAGCTCAAGGCAGAGGCCACAGGCGATGGAGCGTTATCGAGATGCACCACATTCGAAGTCCTCGCAGGCTTCGTCTGGAGAGCTCGATGTAAAGCACTAAACCTTGTTCCTGAACAACAAACTAAGCTCCTCTTTGCTGTTGATGGAAGGCAAAGATTCATCCCTCAATTACCTGAAGGGTTTGCCGGTAATGGGATCGTTCTAACATATTCAATATCGACTGCTGGTGAGTTGGTTAATAAACCATTGTCATTTGCTGTGGGATTGATCCAAGAGGCTGTTAAGTTGGCGACGGACAGTTTCATGAGATCAGCCATTGATTATTTTGAAGTGACAAGAGCTAGGCCATCTCTGGATGGAACTGTTCTTATTACAACTTGGTCTAAGCTGTCTTTTTACACCATAGACTTTGGTTGGGGAGAACCCATTTCATCAGGGCCTGCTGCTTTGCCTGAAAAACCAGTTCTGTTTTTCCTTCCTCGTCATGAAGACAAGAAAAGCATTAATTTACTGCTGGGATTGCCTGTTTCAGCTATGAATACCTTTGAAGATCTAATGCAGGTTTAAGTAAGGAAAAAACATGTTTCATGCAAAGTTCTTTTGTTGAATCCTTTATGTAAGATAGTGGGGATTCATAATTCAAGAACAGAAAATAAACCTCGGATCAGATATAGATTCTGAATTCTGAGTCATATAATTTGCATTATTTGATGATGTCCTAGTCAAATGATCTGTGTTTGTACGCTTTGTTTCAGTCATGTAATTTCGTTACTGGAATAATAAAAACTCAATAGAAAGAATAACTCAATTGGTCGGAGTGTCCATGGACGGCGCCAGGAAAAGTTTGGAGTTCTTTTTTTTTTTTCTTTTGTGGAAACTCATTTGGATCTGTTGGGAATGCAAGGATTCGAACACTACAATATGAATATTTTTTCCTGTCAGTTGATGGATGTTTGAATGAAATTATTTTTTATTATTAATGTTAAAGTTATGACTCAAATTTTCTTTTGGATCGCCCCGAATATTAATAAAGAAGCAGTGATAAAAGTGGACTTTGAGTATAATTTCTTATCAGTTGTAATTTCTTTCGAGATAGTGGACTTTGGGCTTTCTCCTCCTTTACCCGTGGTATTTCCATTTTGTATTTGCGATTGTTTGTTATTTCATTATTATTGTACCGATAATCATAACAATTAAGATAATAGTTTGTGCTGAACTCAATTTCCTTTTTGTGGTTAATGCATTTCTTACTCTTTTCAATTCAAATTTTCTTAAACAAATTACCTTTCTTTGTTTCTTTTAATACACAAGCAGAAAAATGTTGCAGCTCGAAATCAAATTGTAATTTTTTAATAAATTTTAATCATATTTAGAGGAGAGAAAAAATAAAGACTCTAGGTGAAGGAATAGAGAGTTCTTAGTGGGTATAAAATCATAAATTAAGAAAATGTGAGAACAAATAAGGATGGCAATTTAACCCGTCCTCGTCGGGTCCTGACCCGATCCAATCTGAACAGGGCGGGTTTTATTTTTAAAAGTCGGATTTTAGATCGGACGGAGTGGGTTCTAGGAAGACGAGAGGTGGGGTGGGGCAGATTCGGATTAAAGGTAAAAATTCCCCGATCCGACCCAATATATTTTATAGAGTTAATTGCATCATACGCCCCCAATCTATGACCATTATTTCAAATTGGTCCCTAAACTTTTAAACATTTCAGTTTCATCCTTAAACTATGACTATCATTCTAAATTAATCCTTAAATTTTTGAACATTTCATTTTCATCCTTAAACTATGATCTTCATTCTAAATTAGTGCCCAAACTTTTTGAATATTTCAATTCTATCCTAAATTATACGTATATACTAATCACATCTCTTGTTAATAAATTATGGCATAATGTCAAAAGTAGCCCCCCAACGTTTGACCTTTTGGTTACTTTAGCTTCTATTCTTTCTTTTTTTTTGTGCAAACAACCACCTAACGTTTCATTTTTGTTCAAATTTCACCCTCGTTGGATGAAAACCGTTAGTCAACTAACGGTCAACGCCTGAGGCTGACGTGACATGTCTGCATGGCATGGGGCACTGACGTGGCACTTTGCGGACATGGCATCGTGAATTTTTTTTTGAAAAAAAAAATATTTTTATAGTAAACTCTAACCAATCAAATGTTGCCACATGGCACCATCATATGATGACACATGGCATCAGCAGATTGATTCTAAGGCATAAGAAAGAATCAAAATTCAAATGTGTATGCTTGGAGAGATTCAAACCTTGGTCACCAGGTTGGAATATCCAACACATAACCACCAAGCCAACCTATTATGTTGTTATTTCTTCACCACTTATTTTATTTATTCATTACTTTATTTGTTTGAAAGTGAAGAAATATTCATTAAACATTCACTAATATATACTAAACCCTAAAAATAAACCCTAAACCTTAAAAACTAAAATCTAAACCCTAAACATTGAAAAACTAAAAACATAAACCCCTAAACCCTAAACTTGAAACCCTAAAACTAAAACCTTAAACCCTAAATACTAAACTTTAAAACCCTAAACCACAAACCATTATCCCTTAAACCCTAAATTTGGGTTTAGTACATTAGGTTTAGGGTTTAGGGTTTAGTGTTTTATGCTTTATTGTTTAGGGTTTAGGGTTTAGTGTGTTTAGGGTTTAGTTTTTTAGGGCTTAAGGTTTAGGGTATATTAGTGAATATTTAATGAATATTTCTTCACCTTTAAGTTTAGGGTTTAGGATTTAGGCTTTAGAGTTTAGGCTTTTGAGTTTAAGGGTTTAGGTTTTTAGTGTTTTGATATTTAGGGTTTATTGTTTAGTTTTTAAGGTTTATGGTTATTTTTAGGGTTTAGACTTTAGGGTTTTGATATTTATGGTTTAGGGTTTAGTTTTTAAGGTTTATGGTTTTGATATTTAGGGTTTAGGTTCTATGTTTTATTTTTAGCTTTTAGGGTTTAGAATTTTAAGGTTTAGGGTTCAAGATATATTAGTGAATATTTCTTTATTTTCAAGCAAATAAAGTAATGAATAAATAAAATAAGTGGTGAAAAAATAAACACAATAGGTTGGCTTGGTGGTTGTGTGTTGGATCTTCCAACTTGGTGACCTAGGTTTGAATCCCTTCAAGCTCACCTTTGAATTTTGATTCTTTCTTATGCCTTAGAACCAATCTGCCACATGGCATCATATGATGGTGCCACGTGGCAGCATTTGATTGGTTAGAAATTAATATAAAAATAATTTTTTTTTCAAAAAAATCACGATGCCATGTCAACAAAGTGTCACGTCAGCGCCCCATGCCATGTAGACATGCCAGTCAGCTTCAGGCATTGACCGTTAGTTGACTAACGGTTTTCATCCAACTAGGGTTAAATTTGAACAAAAATAAAACGTTAGGTGGTTGTTTGCACCAAAAAAAGAATAGGGGCTAAAGTGACCAAAATGTCAAACGTTAGGGGCTACTTTTGACATTATGCCATTAGACCAAGTTATATTATTATATGTTTGAAAAAAATAAAATTTAGGTTAAACTACTGTTGAAATCGATTACATATTTGGATGAATTTGGGGATAAAATTGGAATATAAAAAAGTTTAGGAACCAATTTAGAATGAGATTCATAGTTTGGAGATAAAATTGTAATGTTCAAAAGTTTAAGGACTAATGTAAAATCAGAGTCGTAGTTTGAGGATGAAATTGGAATGTTTAAAAGTTTAAAGACTAATTTAAAATGAGGGTCATAGTTTAGGGATATATGACGCAATTAACTCTATTTTATATTACTTTAATATGTATTTAATATATTTATAAAAATGCCATTTATATATGAGAAAATTTTCAATACTTAGTCTGTGTAAACTACACAGACCTTTTAGTTTTAGGGGTTAGGAGTATAGTTTAGGGTTTAGGGTTTAGTTTTTTAGGGTTTATGTTTAATTTTGATTTATAATAGAAATAGGTAGGCTTCTGTAAAATTTATTTTACACAGCTTGTGTATCAAGTTTAAACCCTTTATATATATACACACACTATTTTAAGGTTTTGTTTTTTACTTTTTCATTTGCTTCGGCCGTTCTCCCTCTTCACCGAGAAATTATATCATAGGCCCGCCCGACTCGTCACGTCATCCATGGCCTAACCAATAAAAAACATTCATTTCATTAAATTTTTCCATGTCATTTTTTTACCAAGTGAATCTTCACTCAAATTTACTGTAAATTAAATTAAAAATTACTTTTTACCAAATATAGATTCACTTGATAAAAAGATGACATGAAAAATTTAATGAAATTGATGATTTTTATTGGTTGGGACCATAAATAACGTGGCGAGCCTATGATATAATCTCTCATCTTCACCCCTCATTTCCTCTCTTTTTTCCATTGTTTCCATCATTCTCATCTTCTCATTTGTTCTCTTTTTTTTTTCATTTTCTTCAATTTTCTTCTCCAAATCTATTATTACTTTCTTTTGTTTTAATTCTATTTAAAGTTTTGACTATTTTTCTCATCAATCCATCACAAAATCTCTCAATTTTTTCTTTAAATATTTTTTAAACCTACTGTATATTTACGAAAATTCATCTTTTTTATGTTTGATTTTGTTGTTTGCATGTCATTTATTTCGATTTCTTTGTTTAAAGGATAATGGGATGTGTGATCGAGGGTTTTTTACCCTCCTTTGAAAATAATATTATAAAAAATGTTTTGTTTACGGTATCAAAGTAGACGTCACCCGAAGATCGGGATGACGCTTCCCGCGGAACACCGTAAAAAATTTGAAAATGGAAAATTTTTAAAAAAATTGGGAGGTGGTGTAACATGTGGAAAATATGAATGGAGTCGCCACCGGCCACTTTGGTAGGGCGGACACCGTTAAAAGGTAACCAGAGATTCAAAAAGTTTGGGTTCGAGAATCGGTTACGCGTGGGGAAGGATTAGCACCCCCACAACGCCTAAAATTGGTACCACGTCGATTTAGTGTTGTCTTTGTAAGAAAACAAAAAATCGATTTTAAAATTTTAAATTTAATCCCCAAAAAAAGAAAACGGTCTAAGGAGAATATTTCCTTATTTACGAAAAACCGAAGAAGATGACACCTGAATGAGTCAGGATGTCACTTTCTAGTCGGATTCCAAAATAAAGTGAAAAATATTCTCTTAATTTGACCTAGTTTAAAGAAAAAAAATATTTGAAATAAAATAAACAAAAGTATATAGGTATAATAATATATTATACATGTAAAATATAATGAATATATATTATATAGTAAAAATAATAATAATAAGAAGAAGAAAATAATAATGTACATATTTTTTATAATATACTAAAAATAATATACATATAATAAATCATATTAATATATACGAAATGATATATACTTAATAATAATGTACTATATATTATATACACATGTATATAATACATATATTATACTTATTATAAATATATACATATATTACGTGTATACATAATAATATACATAATAATCTAGCACATATATACATAACAAATAGATTATACACACATATTATATTAAATATAATAATATAATATACATTAATGAAAATAATTATATATAAAAAAACCACATTAATATATATATATATAATATACATATTAATAGTATACTATACATCAATACCTAATACTATATAATTTTAATATATATTATTAAGATAATAATAATATATACATATGTATAAACATAAAATAAAAATAGGTACTAAGAGAATAATATATATATATATGATAATAGTAATAATACCAAGCACGGAAATAATATTAAATATAAGAATAATATACATATAATATAAATACTATATATAATAATATATACATGTATATATACTAATAATATAATATACAATAAGAAAGAAAATAAAAACAAACTATACATAATATATAATATATTATACATAGTACATAAATACATATATGTATAATAATAATAATAATAACAATAATATATATAATAGTAATAATAATATAATAATAATATTAATATAAAAGGAAAATCAATAAAAACTAAAAAAATAAAAAAGGACGAAATCGCAAAAGATTAAAAAGTTTCAGGGACTTAAAAAGTAATTAAACCATGCGGCATACCCAAAATGAAAATGTCTTAAGTGTGGAGGGACTGTCCGAGTAATTAAACCATAAAAAACCTGATAAAACTAAGTTTAATGACCGAATTGAAAAATGATCTAAAAATACAGGAACCTATGATGAAATATACTATGCGGCAGATATTTTTTAAAAAGGGAATGAGACGGAAGAACTAAGTGTGCGATTTACCCTTAATTATATTCTAGTATATAAACTATTTTTTTCTAAAATATCATTTGAATCATTTTCTCAAAAAAAGAGATAAAAGCTCTCAATCCTCTCCCTCCTTTCAGCCGGTGCAGCGGTGTCTGGCCACCTACGCCGTCGCGGACCGCCGGCGGCCGAAACTTCAAAGCTCCCTCTTTTCCGGCTCTACCCAACGTCCCGAGTTCGAATCCAAGGCTGTATTTTCAAACTGAAGCTCCTAGGTGAGTAGATCTAAAAAAATAGATTCGATTTATGGTTTTTTTTTCGAACTCCCCTCTCTTTTTATTTGAACCGAAAGCATTTTTGTATTCGAATCCTCTTGTTTTTTCATTCCAACCGTGTCTTCTACATATGATTTCATGGGGTTTATATAACCCGAAAATATATATTAAAAAAATATAACTTGTTGCAACTTGATTTTTTTAGATCTGAAATCTCTAACTTTCCGCTTTTTTTTGACTTGCAGGTTAGTGGACGGTGCGGCTTGGCGACGGTGGTGCGGCATGGGACCAGCCGGCGGCGAGCGTGGCCAATAGTGCCGCGCGTGGCGGCCACGCGCCGAGATGTGAAGGGATAAAGGGGCGCAGGCTGAGCAAGTTAGATTAGGGTTTAGGTTATTTTTTTAGGTTTAGGGGTATTTTGGGTAAAAATTGGTTAATGGGTATTTGGGTTTAGTTGGGTTTGGGTAATTTAATATAGGTCTGACCAGGACAAAAAATAAGTACCAGAGGATGCTTTAGTTTTAGTTTTTTTTCTTCTTATTTTGGAGACTGTTTCTTGCTAGTTGTTTAAAATTTGAGTATCATGTTGTTTGGTTTGAGAGAAAATATGAGATTGATAAAAAAAGTATGAAACTTTTTGAGAAATTTGATATTAATTCGGGTAAGATCAGGGTCAGTTTTTTATCTAAAATATCGGGGCGGGTGAAACATAAAAAAAATTGGGGTCTGGTTCAAACTTTTAAGTTTCGTGTTGGGTCAGATTGGCCAAAAATTTGCTCCCACTCCCCTCGTAGCCATCTTTTCTTTAGAAATAAAGACGAACAGTTTGACTAACTGATTAAATGTAGTCATTATCTTTAAAAATAATGATGAACTGCTTGACTAACTGCTTGACTAATTGATTAAATATAGTTATTTAATAGATCAAACATTGTGGTGTTGGTGCAATCCGTGTTGCTTAGTGTCGTGATCATTTCCACTTGCGGCAGTAGTTGGCCGAATATAAAGTTGGTAATTTTTGTCCAAATTAGAAACATGTTTTAAGTTTTTTGTTGATTGTGATTGATTTCATCGACCATCACGTTTCCTTTGCTGAAGTTTATTTTAAGACATAATATGAGAGAATGTCCTTAACGATTCATTTTATTTGAATTATTTTAACTCTCAACGATTTATTTTAAGTTAAAATGATTTTTCTAAATATGAAATTTGTTAATCAACTAAAGATAAATACTTTGAAATAATACGACAAACTTATATAACTTGACATTAGAACTGTTATTTTGTTTATCGTTGACTAACAGTTTCTATTTCAAGAGTTTTCACTGTCCAACTCTCCCAGTGTTTATAAATCAACAACTTTTGGAACTCTAACTGCCCCTAACAATGATATATCAGTTGTTGGAAGTCGATTTAACAGCAGCAAAGGTGAAACCACAAGGATTATTCTTGAACCTGTTGTTGATAACTCTGGCTTTATTACCCCTAAACTTCCCTCGTCAAAAAACTAATAACAATATAGGAGTAATAATGAAAAGCTAGAAACATTTCATTATTAGTAACGGATAGCATTTTATACAAAGACATTTATCCTTACAATTTGGTGTACATTTCGTCTTTACGTGGAGTAGTCTAAACAACTTTACAAATAATTCAAAGCTAATATTTGAAACCAACCAAATCAAAGTCTTTAAGGAACCAATGAAACTAAAAATGAACATCATCGTCACTCACTCCATTACCAACTTGCACACTTGGGTTTTGGGCCGAACATACACACGTAAATACTAAGAGAGAACGTTTACCTTCCTAAACACGGTTTACCGGCATAGACAATTTTCCACCTCTGCATGTTTCCCTTCATAAAATAGAACATCCACATGTAGTCTTTCTGGATGAATCGTCAATCTTTTTTTCTGTTTCAGATAGAAAACCAAGAATCATTTGAATATATGGAAGTTTATGGTGTCGGCGACTCAAATTATTGACCTTAAAAACAACACAATCCCATAACTAATACATTCTGGAGTTTAATAGATCTTATCAGTGCCCAGAAATGAGAAAAGATACAAAATAGGAGGAAAGACAATATCACTGGTACACCTAAACACAAGCAATTTGAAGTTAAGGGTTTTATCTATAAGTAGTGCAAGTGCAGATCCGTGTCAAGCTGCTGGTATCCTCTTTATCGAGCAACCCAAGCTTAAATGGAAATAAATAAGAGATTTTGAGATTTGAAGAGTAGTTCCTCGGTTACTTGGACCTGAGTACAAGTATTGGTCTGCTTGACACTGGTATGTTCAACTTTTTCTAAGTTTTTTTCACATATATAGAGGGTCATATCACCATAATCATGTCCAAATATGGATAGGACATCTGTTTAAGAAACAAATACTTAAAGAAAAGTAAAGAGTTGGAGCAACAGAAGATGGACCTACGAGAAGAAAAGGATAGAGAATACCTGTTTTAGCTTTTGCGAGAGATGGCTGTACTACAACATGCATTATGATTGCCCCACCCGGAACTTCACCAAAGGGTACTTTACAGAGACCAACAGTCTTGTTGTTCTCCAAAATTTTACCAGAGCTTATCAGCTTGACTTCATTCACTGATTTTGGAACAACTGTCTTCCCTAAGTAACGGCAGAAACAACATTTAAGAAAATTAAAACAAAATGCAACAAGGAAATGAACAAAACTGATGCATTCTTTGAGCATAATTGGGTATATTAGAAATACAATTCTTTTAACAATCCATTTATTCAAAAAAGAAAACCATGATGAGGATAACATCAATGGAACATTTGTATAACAATATGATGATTTACAACTATAACAAGCATTCAAATCACAACTACATTACCCTAACGTAAGGGTGGCTGTCAGATACGTGTATGTGTCCAACATAGGTACGTTCGTTCCATATATTTGGAGGATCTTATTCTTCTACCCATGTGCAGATACGTGTCGGACATAAATTTCAGAAATACATATTCTAGAAACTGAAAAGATCAGGTAATATTAAATGTCTAAACATCCAAATGCCTTCCCCTGGGCCCTGAATATACATTCATAAGAACATTTTACAACTCATAAAATCATTTTGACATTGATTATGCACCAAATTCATAAAATAATATAGATACGACAATACAGAAAGTGTATCGCCACTCTTCATTAGGCAATCAATAGCTATTTTACAAAGCCAAGGACACCAATTTCCCAAGTTTATCTACCTTAAAACTCTGCTATACCCTTCTGCTGTAAAACAATCCTTTCTTATTTCATTCCTTGACTAAACCTATATTGCTTTCTTCATCAATCTTAGTCGCAATAATTAGGCACAAAGCTCCAGCCTAGATCACTTGTTCTCAACTGCGGCTGGTGGATGAGTTATTTTTTATCCTCTTAATCTTTCACTTAAGTAATTTTATAATGAAGATTTAATTGGAAAATTTTATCATAACCAATCATTTCCCTTCCTTTCCGCATTTTAACCAAACAAAGCCTGTGTGAAAATTCCTTTACTTTTTCTTTCCCTGGCTAATTTAAACTATCAAAACAAAATATATGTGTATCATTTTATTGATTTCCTTAACATTCCTTTCCTTTCTTTTCCTTTATAATTTTTTATCCAAACATAGTGCAACAGAAATTTGCCTAGAAAGCTTACAACAAATGTGAAATTCAATAACTAAACAAAGCTCAACATCAGAAACATCATAAGTAATTAGAAAAAAAAAGTGAAAGAAATTAGAAGAGTAAACCTTTTGGCCAATCAGAGACAATTCTTTGCTTAAGCATATCCACCGTCGATGTGGCGGAGTATCGAAACGGTCCGATATCCGAACCATCATAAATCCTGAACTTTATATCCACCAAATTCTCCTCCGGCATTTCTGCACCTGCTTTCACTTGTTCAATTCGTCCTAAAATCGAGTCACAAGTCACCACCGTTGGCGGCTCATCAAATCAAATCCCGCCGCCTGAATTTTCGACAACTTAAAAACCAAACTGAGAATTCAACTAAAACTAAAATTTAAATGAAAGGATTAAAATTCAAACCTGAATTCTGAAGTAGTAATTGATTGACCTGAAGCCCCCACTTGAAGGGTTTTTTTTTAATTAATTCATTTAACTCTTTAAAAAGATTAGTGTTTGGTTAACTGAAGGAGACAAAAGCCCCAAGCGCACCCGCTAGACTAAAACGAAGTCGTATTGTTTGCGGTTTTCGTTGCGAAATGGGTAGGAGTCGTGGTCTTTACTATTTTTAGTACGACGCCGTTTCAAAAGTTGAGCTACGATTACTCAAACAAAAGTCCCGGGGAATTGAGAGGTCTTTAGGGAGTGGGTTCAATATCTATTAAGAGTAAATTTTTAGAACATTAATAGTATTTACTTTTAATAATATGTATGTACGTTTTACGGTCTATGTCCGGGCACAAACTGCCTCTTCCAATAATGTCGTCTCCAAAATTTGAACTCGCGTTCTCTTCTTGGGAGTACAAAGTACCTTCCCGATGCACCCAACACTTGTCGGTGAATATTATTTATTAAATAATACAAAGTAATATATTTACAAAGTAAAATAATAAATATTTATGTAATAATATATGAGTAAAATTTTGATGAACATGCTCTGTAAAACTAATTTTACACAAGCTTGCATATTTATATTATAAATTTATAAGTCCTAAATTCCTAACCCTAACCCTAACCCTAACCCAAAAAACTAAACCATAAACCTTAAACCATATACCCTATATTCTAAACACTAACCTTAAATTCTAAATTATACAACCTAAACCCCTAAACTTTAAGCACTAAAGTAAAACCTTAACCCCTAAAACTAAAAGACACGTGTAAACAAAAGTTTATACGGTCTATGTATATTATAATATAAGGCAAACTATATTAGAGGTTATTCAATTATTAGTAAAGTTGAACCCAACAAGCGTCCCAGTAGAAAAAACGGATGATGTTCATCTTAAGAGACATGAGTTCAAATCCATTTGTCTACATGGTGTATGCGCATTGTCAAAGGGTTAAAAATATATATATGAACAGATACTACCTTGTAATCACCTTTAGACTATTCAAAAAAAATTATTAGTAAAGTTACAAACAAATCACTCAATTATTAAAACTTACAATCAGGTCATTCAATTAAAGTTTAGTTACAACCGAGTACTCCTCCGTTAAAATTCAAACTGATATCTAACATGGCTTTGTATAATGATGGTTTTACTCCTCGAAAATTATATATTCTATCAATTTATGCTAATTCAATAAATTTAAACATTATTGTTTAAGAAATATGCCAATTTAGTCATTTTCCTTCACCCAAATGGTTTGTATACCCTCATTAACACTCAAGTACTTCATTTGAAATCAATAATTAATCTAACACACGAATCGTTGGTGTTAATCATTGCTTTTTGCATGCTTATATTTCATTATGTAAAAACAACTTATGTATCACCCTACAAAAAATTCACGTTGCAAGACTCACCCACCAAAGCCAGATGTGCAATGTAGATCGGTCTAAATTCGTGACTCTCCCTTCCAATAATATTCTCTCTAAGGTTCGAACATGAGTTTTCTACTTGAGAGAGCAACGTGTCTTGGCATTGCACCCAACCGTTGTTGGTTAATCTTATTTATTTTAAAGTTACTTTATTATCATTTTCAGATTTTATAATTTTTAAAAGATCTGATATTGTTGAAAAAAATGAAAAATATGTTGCACGTAAAGTAAATAAGGAACATTTAACCCATCAAATTATGTAGAACACCAAGGGTGTTAATTTAGACACCATATCATGTTATACCTACGTTGTTAAAGAAAGCAATTCATATAAAAAAATTATTACAGGAAAAATGTATCTAATCTCATATCCTCCAATGTTTGACTTACTAGCTTAAGCCTATAGATGTTCCATCTTAGTTCAACTTGCTTGTAATGCGTCACTCCTACCAAAAGTGTGAATTGTATCCAAAAAAAATAAATAAAGTTTTTTATTAAGCAGAAGTAAATACATTCTTGGGGCAAATATCAGAATTCGAACCCATAAAATGAAACAATATAAGTATCTTTGATCAACTGGTCAATCAATGGATCTCAATAAATAAATATATTACTTTAATTACCATAAAACTGTACAACCAAAAGTGGAATTATACACCAAATCCTTGGATCCTGGGGCGGATTATAATTTATACACAAGATTTACATGATCAAATACAAACAAATGGGCCAAATATTTGAGTAAAAAACATTTTAAACTTGTAATATTTATGAACTTGCAATACTAATCTATTTCTGGCTCCCAAAAACCTCGGATTTACCTTTAAATAGCATATCCATGGATATACCTATCAAGGATGGTTTGAAACCTCGCATGAACTTTTGAGACGGACCCTCCGGGAGTCTCTATTTGTTTTCCTCCTTGAAGGACCGGCAGAGTGTCAAGAACTTTTGGCGGATCCGGATGATTTGGATGAGCCGAAAGAAGTTTCACTTGCACCGAAAGATACAGGCCCTTTGTTTGAGGCATCAACTGGATGTCCAACAGCTCCATCTTGATGGGGAGGTGGGAATTTCTCACTCTTGCTCTTGTCATTTGTTTGTATCATCACTCTCCATTTCTGGAAACCAGCAATCAAACACACAAGTTTTAGCATCAAATTCGAAGTGACTGAAGCTCATATGAGACCATCAGAGATTAAAAAAACACAGATGCAATCAGACAATACTAGAGAAGGGTACTTCAAAATTCAGCCTTCTATATCAATTATGTTACTCGAACTTGAGTGACTGTCAAATACATATATGTCTGACACTGAATGAAGTTTTTTCATGTATTGTGGAGGTTCATATCGAATATATTTACCCAAATATGCATCGGACATGAGTACATCAAGAACCAAAGCATACCAGAGCCTTTAACTGATGACTATCGGTTCGCCCCAAACATAAAGTTCCGCGTCTGTCCCTGGATACATACATCTAAGTTTGGCACATAAGAACTAACATACTGCTAATATTCATAGCTGAACTAATTTATATAGCAAGAAACATGCAGCACAGGTTGAACCTAACAAGGTGCAATTTTCGAGTAGACGGTGTGGTTATTTCAAGTTTGGATTTAGAATTTTTCTTAAATGATCCAACCAATTTTTAAAGTGAAATAAAAAGAAAACAGTAAGAAGCATTGGTAAGCGATTGGATAAAGAGCAAAGTCTCACACTCACATCTAAGTTAGCTTGAGTCTCTGCATTTGCTTCAGGGGCTGGAACTGCCCGAGTTGGACGGTTCACGAACTTTAATTCTCCTCGTACCATCAACTGCATTGACCTTGCCGGCTAGACTTCTTTGTCTGTACACGACAATTGTATATATCATCATGAATCCAAATTGGTCAAAGAAGGTTAAAAGGAAAGCCAGCCAACCTTGCTTCTTTGTCTCTCAATTTTACATCAATTTCTTTACTGGGATGATATTTTGGTAAACTTGATGGCTGACAAGCGTACGGTTCTGTAACACCCTGATCCCAACCCGAATTCGAAGCACTACATTCGGGTCTCCAAAACCGATCCATAAAAAATTTCTCATTTAAAAATTACGAGTTAATTTGTCTCAAAAGCATCCATTTGTATAAATTAATATAAATAAATAACATTAAAAGAGTTTACAAAATAGGAGTTCTAATTAAAATACACCATTTGACCAAATAAGTAGTAAATCAAATAAAGTTACAGATTCGACTGTAGTAAGGTCTTAAGAATACAATCATTCCAAACTAAAAAATCAAGTATTGTACTTTGAAGTTGGCTCGGTATTGAAAAATCCTTCTCGATGTCTCCTCCAAAAGCAACCTGTCAACCTACGCACGGAAAAACCGCAATTCCGCACGCTGAGCTAATAAAGCTCAGTGGTACACTTCTACTCTACCGCAATTCGTAAATATCATAAAACAAGCAGGCAAGATAATATAATCAAGAGTACACAGAAAGACTTTTCATCACTAAGGATCATCTTCTAGCCTACCCTAGCTAGAGATCACAACCATGTCTTAAGATACCACTAGAAAATAAGGAGTCTCACATGCCAACCCATGCTTACCATACTCGAGGTCACACAGCCCATTGAGCTACTCGAGCTCACACAACTCACCGAGTTATTTATTTTATATCCTGATTACATAGCCCAAGGGTAAAACAGCCAACATCAATTATACATACAGCAACGTAAATAATATACATTCCCTATCAATGGCCAACGAAGCCCTAAATTTTTCGTGCTCACACAGCCGTCGGATTACCCGTGATCACATAACTATCGGGTTAATGGACCATATCCTGATCACCATAGCCACAGATACGTCCTAAACATACTTTGATCACAAAAGCCACAAGCAGTCGTTACCTGAGATCACTTAGCCAATCAGTCTACTCGAGTTCACATAGCCCATCGAATTATGTTTCCTTATCCTGATCACATAGCCTAAGGATAGATTTTTAACCGCATCCAAATTACATAACCCATGAATACATCGAATGTACTCGATCACACAACCTAAAGTACACATCACTTTAAACAAGTGCCCTTACACCGACTCTAAGATATCCGAATTCCTAACCAAGACACATAAGATAACATATGCTCCCTTAACATCTATACATCTCAACAAGAGATAAGAAGCGTCAAGCCAACCACTACAAATGCCCCAAGGCATATTTCATTTGTTAGGGTAGTTAATATTTGTCTTTTAAGTTCATACATGACATCTTTATTAGATTATCTCGTTATTCACAGCCACCAGCCTATATGAGCGCCCTTTTAGCACACAACTGTCATAATCATTTTTAGTCCGGGCCTAAGCCCAAATTAAATTACAGACCCTTACCCAATTTAAAAAAAAATCAGACAAACCCAACCAGCCCATTACACCCAAACCCAATCTGATATCCAAATAAACCCAAATACCCATTTTAATTATAAAAAACCTAATTACCAAATTAACCCTAACCCTAAAATAACCTAAACAAAAAAACTCTAGCCTAACATATCTGTCGCCGCACCCCCACTTGCCACTGCAGCCGCCGCCCAAGCCGATCACCACCGCCGCCAAGCCGCACTGATCCACCGCCTGTCAGAAAAAACAACAAAAAATTCAGATCTGGAAAAATCAAGTTGCATGCAAGTTGTATTATTTTATTATATATTTTCGGTTATAAAAATCCCATGAGGATTCGATGTAAAGGAGGAGGAGGTTTTCGTTTTAAAAAATATATATTCGAAAGAAAAATTTCAGATCCAAGTTCAAAAAGAAAAAGAAAAAGGTATTTTTATATATTTTTGTTTCGAATAGAATATAAACAAAAGTAAAAGGGGTTTCAGTTTTGTACCTCGGTTCGATCTTGAACCAACGCCGCTGTGCATGGCCGAACCACAAGGGTGTTAACCGGATCTTGAAGTTTTTTTATATAAAAGGGGGTGGTTCGAATCTGTTAGGGTTTTGGAAATAAAAAATAACAGAGACAGGGGGAGGGGGAAGCAGACGACGTGAATGCAAAAATGAGAATGTAAATCTGATTAAGTTAGCTTTTAGGTTTTAAATCATCAAAAATGGAAAAATTACTTAATAGGTTCCTCCGCCCCAAATCCCTTTAAACTTTGTCTCTGCCGCATGGTGTAATATCACGTTTGGTTCCTCGATGTTTTTGAAACTTTCAATCTGGTCTTTTTTTGTTTTAATTTAGTCCTTAATTTAAATAAAATGGGTTTATTCCTCTTCTTAGTCCCTGAAACTTGTAAATATTTTTCAATTTCATCCCTGTTTTGTTTTTTTAAGTTTTTATTTCTTTAAATTTGGTCACTTTTCAAGTTTTATTTATTTATTATTATTATTATTATTATTATTATTATTATTATTTGTATATATATATGTGTATTTATGTACTATGTATAATATACACTATATATTTATGTATTCAATATTGTATGTAATGTATATTATATACGGTATAGTTAACATATTATTAAATATATATATATATATTATATGTATAATGTATAATTTTTTTATTTATTTGCACTCTTATAGCATAATATTATTATTATAATATTTTTTATCTTTCTATTACATTTTATGTATTTTATATTTATATTATTATTATTTTAATATTTTATATATGTGTATATTATATAGTATCATATATTAATGCATAGTATATGTACATAGTATATAGTATTATATTGTTATATTATAATGTACATATTAATATATTTATCATTATCTTTTATGATTATTTTTATTTTCATATATATAATATTATTATTTACTATATCATGTATATTATTTTATACTTAGCATATTATAAAATATATGTACATTATTATATTCCTATTATTATTATTTGACTATATAATATATATTATTATATATATATATATTTTGTTTATTTCATTTCGAATATTTTGATAAGAATCTCGGTTTAATATTAAGGGGATGTTTTCCACTTTATTTCGGATACCGGTTAGGAAGTGACATCCTAACTCATTCATGTGTCATCTTTTTCGGTTTTCGTAAATAAATAAATGTTATCCTTAGACTTTTTTTGGGGATTAAATTTTGAATTAAAAAATCAAATTTTTGTTTTCTTACAATGACAACACCACGCGGTACCAATTTTGGGCGTTGTGGGGGTGTTAATCCTTCCCCAAGCGTAACCGACTCCCGAACCCAATCGTTTTAGAATCTCTGGTTATTTTTTTACGGTGTCGGGCCTACCAAAGTGCTTGGTGGCGTCTCCATCCATTTTTTAAAATTTCTCACCATCTCCTATTTTTTAAATTTTCCATTTTTTCATCCATTTTTAAATTCTACGGTATTCTGTTGGGAGCGTCATTCCGGTCTCCGGGTGATGTCTTATTTGACTCCATGAAACACACATTTTTTTATAATATTTTTTGAATAAGGGGAAAAAACTCTTGTTACAACAGCAAGGACCCCAAACTCCACATACCATCAACCGGTCCGCAATGGATCATTATGGATTATGAATGCGAGAAATTCGCTTAACAATTACCAAGCCATTAGCCATTTTATTCCGCATGTGGGTTATAAACCCTAATTTCTCAGTTTTAGAATTTGTTTTATACCATTAGGGACCCATTAGACCCTTTACCACGAATTATAGAACCCCCGAACGCAACCTCAAAATTCTTGGGCAAATTGCTCTACGAGAACCGATACACCTACATGGGTATCGGTACTCCCCTATAGGTACCGATACTCATTCCCAAGTACTGATACTCAAATTAAATTCGAAATATTTGATGCCCCAAGCCGTACCGATACACTCATCCTCGTATCAGTACTCAACATCGGTACGTGATCTACCCCGTACGAATCCCTACCTGTACCGATACTCCTTATTTGCGTACCGATATGCGAAAGCCTTCCCCAAGCAATGGAACAGTGGTACCGGTAAGCCCCCTAGCGTACCGGTACACGAAAATGCCATTAGAACATGGGGTACCGATACGCAGCCTTCTGTACTGGTACGCCCCTCACAAAACGCCCTCTTTCTTATAAGGCGTACCGATACGCTACCACCCTCTACCAGTACTCGAGCCCAGATTTCAAAACTTGGAGCTCAAGATTTCACCATCCTAACTCTTAACCTACATGGTTAAGCCCCAAAACGTTCCTACATGTTATTGAAGGTTTATTTGGTGGTTTGCTACCAATTTTACACACATGATACTTAATTTGCCGTTAAAGGGGTTTTAAGCTTTTAAAACCTTAACTATGCAACCCAAAACCATAAACTACATAAAGAAATCATTTTAGGATCCTCATGAAATGAAGGAGTCAGAAATGTACTAATCTTAAGCAAGGAATTCCCGGAATGAATCAGCAACCAAGCTTCTTCCTCATCTTTTCCTTTATCCAAGCTTCAAACCCAACTTCCACCAATGCTAGATATATTTACCTCGAATGACAGATCTTTGCATGTCGAAACACTTTCTCTTAATGGCCAATTCGAGATTCTCACTCCACAACAACAGGCTTGCAACTTTCTCTTTGGTTTTGGAATGGAAGGAAGAAGAAGATAAAGAGGAAAATAGAGAACAATGATGACTTCATCCTTTCCAAAATACATAAAATTTAAGAGAGTATCAACCTTCGGGGGAAAATTAGCATGCTGCCCACTGCATAACTCATTCCCTATCGATTCACAAACCTAACAACACAAAGAGGCCCATAAAGCTCAACATCTAAGCCCGATAAACTCTGAACATTCGACTCGGTGTGTCAATCTAAAACCCGGGTCAATGTCCATTGTTGACTCAAAAATATAGGTCGTTACAACTCTCCCCACCTTCAAGAAATTTCGTCCTCAAAATTTAAACAGATGGAGGAGATAAAACCGAAATAGATCCAAACATTTCGCCATTCAAACAAGATCGCCTTGGTTAGGAATAGTTCTCCCTCAACCTACCTTACTCGAAACCTCAACACCTCTTTGGAAACTCTAACGACCTAACACCACAACCATTAGCACTCATATCGAACCTTAAAGTAGAGCCACAAACCAACCTCTAGCTGTGTTGTTCAAACACCAATCTAAGAAACTCAACTCCGATGAATGCTACCTCGGATAACAATTTTTTCTACTAACATTCGTTAATCGAACCCTAATCGTAGACCTCATCTATGGCTAAAACACTACACCATTTCCACAATATATTGTCAGGAACACATCATATCTAACAACCATACCCCAATCAAACATCTAAGGACATGCAAAACCTTGACAACCAAACATTATCATCAAATCTACCTTGAACTAACGATTCTTTTCTCCGGACATGACCCACCAAGACAAAACTTAAAACTTTACTTTATCCGAACTTGCCTCCCACACGAACAAAAACTACTTACGATTCATAAAATTTCACGATTCAACTACTTAATTTCGAGAAATAACTATTATCACTTACGAACTTACACAAGCAACCAAGACTAACCAATCTATCCACGAAGGTTTAAACATCTTCTTCCAACCCCTCACTCAGTCCCAACTATCAACGAGAGAAACCACCTAACTGGTTCATCCAATAACATATATTTGTAACACAACTATCTGGTTACCCACAACACGACTATTGATCATACATTTGCGTCGTGCTACTCTGATAACTTTTACACCGCTTGCCTTAACCGAAGATAACTTCTCACACACTCGATAGAGCAATCCTCCAACTCTACAAAATCTAGATCAAAAGGTGCACAAGCTAGGCTACCGTCCTCACGACTTGCCCTTAGGGCCTCAACCATGTTTATCACAACCTTCATTTACCTTTACTATGGTACCTTTACTCTGAACAAACGTACGAAACTCTCACATTCTATAACTAAAAATAAGGTCGTCGATCTTATAAAACAGGTAACAGTCTTTCACTGATACACTTCATCTTAACATATCGAAAGCCACCATACAAGACACTCTCATACAGGCACATTCTAAGCAAAATACTTGGCAACGACACTCAATTGGTCGCTTGCACAAGTATGCCTCCAACAAAGAGTTCGTTAAGTGCCATACCATAGAGCGATGAACACAAACAACGAACTCAACCTTACCTTTATCAAGGTCCTAAACCACAATCAAACGGTAAGACTGCTCGTTCACCAATGGTACCTTCATACCCTAAAAAATCCATAACCCTAAGGCCAAGAATTCCCAACCCTCGCGTAGTATACATATCCTTCTTTGAGCTAGCACTGCGGAGCACAACGTCTACTTTAGAGAGGTAAGGATTCTACACATCTAACACCAATAACCTGATTCAAACAATCAGGAACTTTACAACTTCTCGCTCGCAACTCACAACATACATGCAATCTCAACAAACATTTACAGTAAAATCCTTATCTAGGAGAAGATGCACTTCTAATTACCATCCAAAGCGACAACAAGCCCAAGATTTACCAAGATACACATTCACAAGAACCAACCCATTATATAACTCAAGAGCTACACGGCTAACAAAAATAACTGGAATCCAAACAAAGCTTAATTACCTGACATATCATCGGCCATATTGTTGTCATATCTAGTCTGAGCAGCGGGTTGTCTAGCTAGGCCTCGCGCGCCAACCCTAGCGGTGGATCTCACATGACCTCCACCTCGATAACCTGACAGTGCCCTAGCTCCGTCTCTAGCAACACTTTGATCATGTCGGGAAGTAACCATCCTTTGAGACTGAGCCGATGTGTCCTCACAGTCATTTGCCATATGTCATGGTGCTCGACACCTATAGCAAACCCTCTGAAGCAAAAAACACACTATAAGGTGATGTCGGACGTAATGCTCGCATGCTAGTGAAAGCGACGTTCCGACTGAAGCATCAATACTCCCTTTTAGAGTAGAAATCAAAGGGCCCCTGCGAACCCTCAATCTAGATCCTGAACCGACCTTCGATAGCTAATCTGATGCAATTCTCTTTGAACCCTTCAAACCACAAAACCTCTCATGCGGAAAGGGAGAAGAACCTATGATATCTTGGGTCTCCACATCATGGCTCCTAGCCTCCTCCGTCCTACCAGGTGTCGTATCCTGAAGCCACTCCAGTGTCTTCACACTATTGGCAAATTCTAAAAATATCCTAAGTAGACCCGCTGTCACTTGTAACTGAAGCTCAACTCTCAACCCTTATATGAACCTCTTGCACCTTAACTCTTCCGTCGCAATAAACTCTGGGCATAACGGCTCAAACGCAGAAACTCTTGCTCATAAGCAAACACCGTCCGGTCTCCCTAAACCAAATACAAAAACTAGTCTCTCATCTCGTCCATATGTACCTCACTGATGTACTTCTTCTAGAACTCATCCAAAAAGATATCACATATCGGGAGTGCATGTTGTAGACCTAACTCAACGGTCTCCCACCACTAGTGTGTATTGCCCTTAAGAAGGGATACAATGCAATCAAGGTCATCTTCCGAGCTTTCCCTCATCTGTCTTAAGATTCTCTATGTATCACGCAACAACTGGTCTGCCTTAATTGGGTCATCTTCACCAAAACCCTCAAAATTCTTAGGCCCAAAACGATGAAGCCTCTCTACATGGGTCTTGCGAGGTATCTCAGATTGCCTCGAAATGGCTTGCACCACTTGCAAAAGAGCAGGGGTAAGATCACAAAAGTGACTCGCCCCTCTATTACCGGGTTCCCCTTCTATCAACTCTTTTTTGAAATACAACAAACAAGGTGGCACATCAAGATTCTCAGTCTTGTAAAGTACAACTCAAATTTAGGGACTTGTATTCATTAAACACCTTACGACGACCTCTATACCACCCCGAGGTTTTCTAGAATAGACTAAACCTAAGCTCTAATACCACTAAATGTAATACCCCAATCATGACTCGAATCCGAAGCACTACATTCGGGTCTCCTAAAATCGATTCATCAAAAATTTCTCATTTAAAATCACGAGTTAATCTTTCTCAAAAGCATCCATTTGCATAAATCTATATAAATAAATAATATCAAAATAGTTATAATTAAAATACATCGTTTGACCAAATAAGTAGTAAATTAAATAAAGTTACAGAATCGACCGTGGTAAGGTCTTAAGAATACAATCAGTCCAAACTAAAACATTAAGTACTGTACTTTGAAGCTGGCTCGGTGCTGGGAAATCCTTCTCGATGTGCTCCTTCAAATGCAACCTGTCAACCTATGCACTGAAAAATCACAATTTCGCACGCTGAGCTAACAAAGCTCATTGGTACACTTCTAGTCTACCGCAATTCATGAATATCATAAAACAAACATGCATGATAATATAATCAAGAGTGCACAGAAAGGCTTCTCATCACTAAGGATCATATTCTAGCCTAGCCTAGCTAGAGATCACAACCATGTCTCAAGATTCCACTAGAATATAAGGAGTCTCACATGCCAACCCAGGCTTACCATACTCGAGGTCACACATCCCATCGAGCTACTCGAGCTCACACAACCCACCGAGTTATACATTTTATACCCTGATCACATAGCCAAAGGGTAAAACAACCAACATCAATTATCTATACAGTAACGTAAATAACATACATTCCCTATCAATGGCCAACGAAGCCCTACAATTCCCGTGCTCACACAGCCATTGGGTTGCCCGTGATCACATAGTCGTCGAGTTAATAGACCATATCCGAATCACCATAGCCACAAATACGTCATAGACATACTTGGATCACAAAAGCCACAAGTAGTCTTTACCTGAGGTCACTCAGCCAATCAAGTTACTCGAGTTCACATAGCCCATCGAGTTATGTTTTCTTATCCTGATCACATAGCCCAAGGATAGGTTTCTAACCGCATCCAGATTACATAGCCAATGAATACGCCGGATGTACTCGATCACAGCCTGAAGTACACATCCCCTTAAACAAGTTCCCTTGCACTGACTCTAGGATATCCGAATTCCTGACCAAGACACATAAGATAACATATGCTCCTCTAGCATACATACATCTCACCAAGAGGTAAGAAGCGTCAAGCCAACCACTACAAATGCCCAAGACATATTTCATTTGTTACGGTAATTAATATTTGTCTTTTAAGTTTATATACGACATCTTTATTAGATCATCTCATTATTCAAAGCCATTAGACTATATGGGTGCTCCTTCAGCACACAACAAAGACCCCGAACTCCACATAGCATCAACCGATCTGTCATGGATCCTTATAGATTATTAATATGAGAAATTCGTTCAACAATTACCAAGTCATTAGCCATTTATTCCGCATGTGGGTTATAAACCCTGATTTCTCAATTTTTGAATTTGTTTTATACCTTTAAGGACCCATTAGACCCTTTACCATGAATTATAAAACCCCTCAACGCAATCTCAAAATTTTTGGGCAAATTACTCTGCGAGTACCGATACACCTACATGGGTATTGGCACTCCCCTATAGGTACTAGTACTCCTCTTCGAGTATCGATACTCAAATTAGATTTGAAAGATTTGATGCCTCAAGTCATACCGATACGCTCACCCTGTATCGGTACTCAGCATCAGTACGTGATCCACCATGTACCAATCCCTACCCGTACCGATACTCTCCATTTGCGTACCGTTACGCGAAAGCCTTCCACAGGTAATGGAACAGTGGTACCGATACACCCTCTAGCGTATCGGTACACAAAAATACCATAAGAATTTCTATCAAGCATAGGGTACCGATACACAGCCTTTTGTACTAGTACGCCCATCTTCCTTACAAGGCGTACCGATACGCTACCACCCTGTATCGGTACTCGAGCCCATATTTCAAAACCTGAAACTTGGGATTTCACCATCCCAACCCTTAACCTACATGGTTAAGCCCCAAAACGTTCCTATATGTTATTGAAGGTTTATTTGGTGGTTTGCTACCAATTTTACTATTATTAACACATGATTTTTGATTTGCCATTAAAGGGGTTTTAAGCTTCTAAAACCTTAACTAAGCAACCTAAAACCATAAACCACACAAAGCAATCATTTTAGGATCTCATGAAATTTAGGAGTAAAAAATGTACCGACCTTAAGCAATAAATTCTCGAAATGAATCAGCAACCAAGCTTCTTCCTCCTCTTTTCCCTTATCCAAGCTTCAAACCCAACTTCTACCAATGCTAGAGATATTTACCTCAAATGACAGATCTTTGCGTGCTAAAACACTTTCTCTTGATGGCCAATTCAAGATTCTTACTCCACAACAACAAGCTTGAAACTTTCTCTTTGGTTTTGGAATGGAAGGAAGAAGAAGATAGAGAAGAAAAAGAGGGAACAAGGATGACTTCATCCCTTGCCAAAATACAGAAAATTTAAGAGGGTATCAGCCTTTTGGGGGGGGGAAATTAGCATGCTGCCCACTCCATTACTCCTTCCCCTTCTATTCACAAGCCCAACAACACAAGGAGACCCATAAAGCCCAACATCTTGGTCTGATAAGCTCTGAACATCAGACTCGACGTGTCGGTCCAAGACTCGGGTCAACATCCATTGTTGACTCGAAAATCCGGGTCGTTACAGGTTCAGTCGTAAAAAACTGCAAACCCAGAAACAAAATATGTTATAAACTCGTTTAGAGATAAATACAGCAAGCCAATGGTGAGGACAAAAGTATCGAGTATTCCACAGGGATATATGATCTTGCAAAAGATATACATCATGCAAGTCCCCAGGATGCACAACATATTCTTAGTCCGGCTATTTAGCAAAGTATCCATAAAAGCTATTTTCCAATACATAAATAAAGATTACAAGTACGAGTGCAAAATATTGATTTGCTAGAGAAATGCATACAACTCACTTCACTATTAAGAGCTGCACTGGCAGTACTCTGCTCATCAGGGTCTATTGAAAGAAAAGTTTCAATTAAGGATAAAGAAGAAGGTGGAAAATCCTTGAAAGTTTCTCCCATACAACGTTTGTATGAGTGTTGCGGCTTAAAGAGTGTTGCATTTGGCAATTTGGATTTCTTCCAATATTCCTCAGAAGGGGTTCCACATAACTTGAATATCTTGTGCAGTTGTTCAACCTATGAAATATGATGTTAGCCAAATAAAAGGAAATAAAATTCCTATCAACAGATAGGAAATATTACACTACATGACTAAACCAACTAGAAGCAACACTGGTTATGAAATAAAGACCTGATAGTTAGATTTTTTAGACATCATAACCATGGAATGTATTCACTGAGTCAACATTGGTGGTTCCCCCAACAAATACAGTAAGCAACAAATACCAAGAAAAATATTGGATCACAACAAAATTCATACCTCTGTCCTTCCTGGCATTATAGGCTTCCCTGAAAGTAGCTCTGCTAGAATGCAGCCAGCACTCCACAGGTCAACACCAACTCCATAATAAGTTGCTCCAAGGAGTAGTTTAGGTGGACGGTACCAAAGAGTGACTACTCGACTAGTCAGGGGTTTCTTCTGCCCAGGATCATAAGAGGTAGCCAGTCCAAAATCTGCAATTTTTAAAATGCCTTCACTGTCTATAAGAAGATTAGAACCCTTGATATATCGATGCAAAACACCTTGTTTGTGGCAATGCTCTAGTCCCGGAAATAACTGCTTGACCTGCCAGAGGTAAGATACATTCAAACAAATGGATCATCTAAATTTCACATCTCCCGCCACAAAAACCTCTTTAAGAAACACTAACAATTACAAGAGCATCATGCTACAAGCCATAACTGGTCTTGCAGTAGGATTCCTATCTTCCATCTGCAAGATGCTAATTAAGCTCGATTACATCTTGAAGTTAAGCTTTCAATTTGAAATGATCATTCCAAGGCCCAACAATTTCTAGTTACTCCTAGAAAACCTTCATATACTACATCACGTGAAAACAAAGAAATTTCTCCAGACTTTTCTACATCATGCAGCAAATATCTAACTTCACCATTAACCAGCCTTCTAAAGCAAACATCCAATCCCCACAAGCCTGTATGCTTCTAAATTTCTCTAAATAAAAATATTTATTTCCAAGGAATTTGGCTTCAAAAAGGTGACAAATCACCATGAAGGAGCATCAGACACAATTACAGCCATGCATGATTTGATCACTATACCCGGCTCGAAGGGATTAGTCTTTGTTTAGATCGTTAAACGGATAGGCAATGGACACCTGTGGTTCACACCCAAAAAATAACACCTAGATATTCATCTATATAATCAAATGATAAAAAATTATCATTTCATCTTTGCAGCCAAAGGAGGAGGATATAGCAAACTGTAGATAAGGACCTATAGTGTTACTCAACAATTGTATAAAAATAAATAACTACATAATAATGAGCTTAGGTTTAACTTTTCATAAAGGCATCTAAAAAGTTGCCCATTTTTCTTCTTGTCATTTATAGCTCATTCCATCTAGAAACTGTCCAAATAAAGATATGATAGAACTTGAACTCCAACACCAGAAATTGATATGAAGCATGAAATTTCCATAAATTTGCATACCCAAAAATAGTACATCAACAAAGATATAAAAAAAAAAAAGCTCAAAAGACTCAAAATTTGGATTAAAAATCACTGGGTATGGGACCCAAGTAGCTGAAAAAAATACATAAGAGTAACATCAAATGCCCGCAACAACAAAAACAAAAGGAGTGCAAGAATCATATATTCTCAAAACCTCAGTTAGGAAAGCAAGAACAAAAAAGAGGAATGAACCCAAATCGCCAACAAAATCAATATTAGCAGTAAAAGTAAGAAGTAAGAAACAATTTGAAGAAAGAACTGTTACCTGAGGCTCGGTGAACTTGATTCCTTGGCAGGCAGCTAGGCCAGCGAGATCATGCTCCATGTATTCAAAAACTAAATAAAGACTACAAGACATTCTTTAAGTAACTAAACCTTCAAGCTTGATCACATTGGGGTGGTCAAACTTTCTTAAAACAAGAATTTCTCTAGCCATGAACTTCACACTCTCTTGCTCCAAATTGTTAAACCTAACCTTCTTTAATGCCACTATTTTGCCTGTTAGTAGATCCCTGGCTTTGTACACATTGCTATAAGTCCCTTGCCCGATCTTAAAACCCAAAAAACCAAAAACCCAAATTGTTAAAACGAAAACAATCATAAAAAGCTCAAACTTTTTTTGACTAATATGATGATACCATGTCCAGCTTCTGGAAGGTGTTGGCACGTTTCGGGGTCCAATCACGGATGGCTTCACCAGCGACGGCCATCAACCACGAAGGCCACCCTTTCTGGTTCAAGTCCGGTGTCATCCGAAGTCTCTCCGGCGCCGGAACGCTAACCTGGAAATCACCGGTATATCTAGCTTTCCGCTGCTATTTCCATTGTCCCCTCTTCCCTTTGACCCCGTCAACGGCATCGTTGACTGACACAACCGATGATGACTCGTCGGAGCTCCGTCAACGACGAGTACGTGAATGATGTGGTGGTGCTTCAGTGTTTCTACGAAGCCGGTGATCCGACGACGACGATTGTGATTGTTTTCCGAGAACGCAACCCATTCACTCAAATCAAATGCATGGAGGATAATGTAGTCCGATAAACGGAAACCCACTAGCGTTTTTTCAGCTAAACAAAAGGCACCCATGTCGCAACCTTTTTCAAAGGTCACGACGATTTTTTTTTTATGACAAAATAATGGATTCGTCACCAATCGTTTCTTAGAAGATATAATTAGATCATCTCAAAAATGAGTTATTTTAATAAATTATTTTATTTTATTAAAATAATAATTTTGGTCTGTGAAAACATAAAAATAGGTTTAGGAGTCGGTTACACGTGGGGAAGGATTAGCACCTCATAACACCCAAAAATTGATATCTAGCCAATTACAAAAAAATTTAATGTCGAAATTTGCAAGTTCGTATAAAATTTAAATTATTGTTCATTTATGAATTTAATTCCATTTTAACGACTTTACTATTCGAAAAATGAACTTCAATCACCGTCAACACTTCTGGCACTAACCCGTCATTCTCATTCAGTAAGGCATCGCATTTATTATATTATTAAACATTAAAGCAACAAATGCATTAAATTAATCTATAAGATAATATAAAAATGTACAAGAATGTTAAATGAATAAGCGTAAATAAACAAACAATAAAGAAAAAAACATTAAAATAAACTGGTTTTACTAAACTTTAATAAAAATATACCTTTTACATATAAATCGGTTTAATAAAAAATATAAATTATAAATTATTTGTAAAAAAGGGTGGAAAGAAATTTATTAATTTTAAAAAATAATTTTAAGAGACTTAATGACCGGATTAAAAACCAAATAAAACTAAAGGCCAAATTTAAAATAAAACAGTGACCAAATTGAGAAGTTTAAAAACTAAGTAGCGGTGGTGCGAAGATGATTGAATCAAATGAATTTAATGAGTGTAAAAAGCTCACTTTAAAAAAATAACTCATCATTTATTTTTTAAAACTCAAATGGATCAAAACCCCTTTCTTTTAAATTCTCCCAAATTGTTTTTGGTACTTTTTCATGAATCGAAGAACACCAGGAACAAACCTTTTTGAAAGCCCGATTCAAATTCAATTAAAAAAATCTCAAAACAAGAAAAATATTGTTTTTCCCTTTTTTTTAAAATCGAAACTTTCCATCTTTTTTAAAACTTCAATTTTCAAACATCCCTTCACTTGAATCCGAGTTATAGTGATAGTGATTTAAAATTTGAACAAGAAAAAAAAATAATTATTATACAAACATTTGAAAAGAAGAATGCATACAAAAAAGTAAATGAATACCTTGAATGATGCTTCAAACTTTTATTTCAATTTTAAATTCAAGTACAAAAGCTCGAGCATAAACTGTATAAAATTCTCTCAAAAAAAAACTCTCAAACTCTCTAAAACCAACTATGTTTCTCTCTAGCGAATTGTATGAATTGTGTGATTTTCGGTGTCTGTTACAAGTGATGGGGATGGGGTTTATATAGGATTTTCGATGGAAATATACATGGAAATTCAATCCTAAAATCCCTAATTTTTGGGTAAAAATTGTCAAAAAATTCTTTGATTTGATTCCAATCCTTTATGCCTCCAATTTGATCGAATCTGATGAATTAAGGCTGTTCCCTTTCCATTTTTGATTCGAATTAGGTTGACTTCTCCCACCTTTTCCTTCTTTGTTTTCATTTTATTCGAACCAGGATTTCCTTCCATTTTTATTTTGCTCTAATCTTGCAGGCATTGCATGAAGATGGAGGCAGCATTGGGGGAAAGAAGATGACGCGTGGGGTCCACATGTTTCATTCTTGATCCAATCTAGACTATTGGATCCTATTTGGATCCAATGGTTAATATTTGGCTGTACATGAGAAATAAAAAAGTCATTTAGGTTTTTTATTTGGGCCAAATGGGTTTTGTTTTATTAAAATTGGACCCTTTATTTAAATTGGATCTTTTATTTAAATAAATGGATTTTTATTGATTTTTGTGGATTTTATATCTAATAATAAGACTAATTATTATATACATAATTAATATAATAATAATACCATAATAAAATTAAAAATAATAAAAAGGCGGGTGAAAATTTAGTGACAACAGCTGCCCCTCTTTGCTCATTCCAGTAAAACAGGAATAGAGCAAAGAACAAAAAGCACTAATTTTCACCGATTGCAAACAAGGTTCCATTCTCCTTGCGCCTGAACGGGTAGGTAAGTTCTATTTTCCTCATGCTCGAATAGATAAGCAGGCTCAAAAAAAGGGTTCCATTCTCCTCATGCACGAATGGATATGCAGGTTTTATTATCCTCATGCTCGAATAGATAAGCAGGTTCAAAAAAGGGTTCCATTCTCCTCATGCACGAATGGATATGTAGGTTCTACTCTCCTCATGCTCGAATAGATAAACAAGTTCAAAAAAGGGTTCTATTCTCCTTATGCACGAATTGATGTGCAGGTTCTATTCTCCTCACGCTCGAATAGATAAGCAGGTTCCACTATCCTCGTGCCCGAATGGATAGGCGGGTTCAAAAAATAGTTTCATTCTCCTCATGCACGAATGGATATGTGGGCTCTATTCTCCTCATGCTCGAATAGATAAGCAGGTTCAAAAAAGGGTTTCATTCTTTTCATGCACGAATGGATATGCAAGTTCAAACAAAGGGTTCCATTCTCCTTATGCACGAATGGGTATGCAGGTTCTATTTTCCTCATGCTCGAATAGATAAGCAATTTCATACATGTCAAACAAATGCTATGATTATGATTAGTATGCTCCTAGGGATGTCTAACACATGAATGCATGACCTTTTCGTCCTTTCTCTTTTATCTTTTTTTTTCGAATTTGTCCTTCTTACTTCTGGGATTTCTCCTCTTCGCTTCTATGAGCATCTGCTTGTTCAACCCAGATAGACAACCATGCTAGCTATTTATTCTTTGTATCTCTTTATTTCAAAGAAAACATTTAGGCTTTGCACATTTACTCACTCAATCCTGCATTCCTGGTTGGGAGGACTGGACTTTTATCAACACTCTTTTCTTTTGTCTGTTTGAGAGAACAGAATCTTTCACATCTTCCCCAAAGCTTGAATGAAAGCTTTAGCATCACTGTACATCTCTTCCAATGTCTGTAAAATTGTTCTCAATGTGGGAGAAGGTTTAGCAATCCTGATAACCTAAAATAATATCAAGCATCCTCAATGCTTCTTATGAGTTCTCAGATGTTTGCTTCTGCAGAACTCTTTGAAGCATTTGCACGTAAATCCCTGCAGCAAAGCTTATTTCTACCTTGAATGTTTTTGAATGATACTGGCATCTTCTTATCTTCCTCTTACGCCTATTAGCGTTGATGGCCTTAAATCCTTGTCCAATGAAAATTGCCCCATTCTGGGCGTGCCCCATTTAAAATTCAGATGTTACTGGCCAAAACTTCCCACGTAAGAACACCAGAAATTGCCCTGTGTTGCCTTTTCCTAGTCGACTAGGTGTGAGGACACGGAATTCCTTCCAAGATGTCAAGTTTCCAAGAGATTCATTTGCTTCTTGCCTAATCCATAAACTATCTGAGCCGCCCTTTGCGGGTTTTCAACTCGGATCCTTCTTTGGTTTCAAGACGCCCTTTGTGAGTTTTCATCTTGAACCCTCCCTTTTTCTTTTTCTTTTTTGGTGTCTAAGGCACTCTTTACAGGTTTTTCCTTTCGATAATTTTTTTCTTTTTTTTTCTTTTTTATCTTCTTTTTAGGCATAAAACTTCTGAACTCATCGGGTTATGAAGCTCATCTCTATCTATCTCGACCGAGATCAATGTTTTTTTTGACAATGCATCCTTCCAGTTAGTCGTTCATTTTTTTGAGAATCTCTTTGAATTGGCAAAATTTTTCCTAATACGAAATCTCTTTCTTGGATAAACTTTCTTGTCGTGAGCTCGTGACATTCTTCTCTGATTCACTTGACCACGACAGATGACTTTCAACCTCTTTTTCATCGAATAACTCAACTAGTCATATCTTGCTTGGACTCATTCTGCTTCTTCTAGTTTTGCTTCCATCAAGACATGGAGAGACAGAATTTTAACCTTGATTGGAAACTCAAATTTTTATCCCATAAACTAATGAAAGCAGCGTTGCCCCTATTATTTCTTGATGCAATGGTAAACAGATACTTCTGGATTTGGAATCAATACCAATAAACCTTTTTTCATGAATTTATGTCACTGTACTTGTAAGATGCAAGAAAAATATTAGCGATGAGAAAAAAAGGCTAGAAATGAGGATTCAAAGAAAAATAAAGGCTAGAAATGAATGTTCAAAGGAAAAAGTCATGTCAAATATGGAAAAGAGCAAAGTCAGATGCCTCAAAATTCATAGTATGAATGATTCATGAATCCATCAACCAGATAGAGTCCCGCTTTTAAGTGGCTCTCTTTAACTCACCCACTCCCCAAATTTTAATTTTCCCACTTTTCTAATCTCAATCAGACACCAGAAGTTTGGGGTCCATGAATAAAGGTTAACTCAATTGGTTGGAATGTATTCTGAAAACAAACTTCTTTCTTCATATATTCATGCGTGATCCAAATGGTCTTTTAAGGCTTGTAATATAGGCTAGGCTCCGGTTACAAAAAAAGATATATAGGCTCAAATACATGCTTAAGGGTGGTTAAACCAAGGATCAATCTTTCTTGATGAATTCTCCATTCTTTTATTCTTTGAATCACTCCAGACTGTCTATTTTGGGTTTTCACCCTATAGTTCATTTCCCTTTCTGGCACATGTCTCATCTGAAGGATTCCGCACATGTTTTTCTCCTGCTTCAAATTTTCCTTCATATTCCAGCTTTCATTTCTTCCTTTTCTTTTTTTTCTTTTTTCTTTTTGCTTTTTTTTGTCCTTTTATTTTGAATTTAGGACATTCAACTTTATTTGACATGTTTTTTTTTCTTGCTTACGAACAACCTTTCATCATCTTTGCCCCCCAGTGTGGGGAATAATCCTTGGTTAGGGTTCAATCACAAGAAAAAAATATCAGGCTCAAAAGGGGACCAGAAAGGATTTTTATTTTCTTATTTGAGAAGGGAAATGAAGGAATGCCAAATGTCATTTCACACACAAATATCATCAAGGAGAAGCAGCCTTCAGTTGGTAGATGTTTTAGAGTTATCACTTTATTCAAAGACCTTAACAACAATGTCTGAGAGGAAAATCACTCAAAATTTGTTTATGGGATTTCTCATTAATCCTGAACACACTTTACTGCCCTTCTATCTCGGGATTAGATCCAAGAATTATTCATACAATCAATAATAGAGGTTCTTCCAAAAGGATGTATATTTGAAGAAAAATGAATGAAATATGAAAAGAAATAAAAATTGAGAAATGTTTGCCACATGAGAAAATAAACGGAATGCATCTTTAAACAAGTAGATTAACATAGAAGCCCTTACAAAAGATCCCTAATGCTCGCGGGCAAAAGTAAAAGGGTTGATTATAGGTGTGACCCCAACAATGTTCGGGAAAATCCTCTATTATTTAGCCGTGATGCATTATTCCAAGAGGGCATGAAGTCTAACCAAGCTCGATTTGTTTTCTTCGCGATAAGATTCCATCATAGGCGTTCGATATATTCTTATTCCTCGAGTCTTCCACTTTTGATGGCCGCCAATATGAACTCCCCGTTTATGACCATGTCTGCAAAACCTTCGGTGGCATGGTTTAACATATAGTCATAGAAAGAACCATTTAAAGTCTCTACAAACATGGGTGTAACCTCATTTTCCAACAGTGGAGGTTGCACTTGGGCTGCCACATCTCGCCACCTCTGGGTATACTGGCGAAAGCTCTCGTCAGGCCTTTGTTCCATATCCTGCAGCATCATCCTGTTTGGGACCATATCCATCGCATACTCGTATTGTTTGAGGAAAGCTCTCGAAAAATATCTTCAAGTTCAGATACTTTCCAGGCTTAACTAATTGTACCAGCGAGTGGCGGACCCAGACAAACTGTTCTAGAAGCAATGAATGAGGACTTTCTCATTTTCTAAGTACATCGACATTCTACGACAATACATGATTAGGTGAGCCTTGGGACATGTGGTCCCATCGTATTTATTGAATTCAGGGGTCTTGAACTTCGGAGGAATTGTCAAGTTGGATACCAGACTCGGGTCTCTAGCATCTATGCCTCCATGGGTGTTCCCTTCTTGGAAGGTCCTAATGATCTCCTCTAGCTTGTCACAGTGATCTTGAAGTTTTTTGTTCATGTTGACCTTATCAACAATTTCATCAAGGTCCGAAACCTCATGATCATGCACTAACCCAGGGTTGACCACTGGCTCAGTTTGTGCGCGAGCAGAAGATTCTGCAAAGTTGAGCGGGAATTTGGCCTTGACACACGGGGAGGCCCATCTTGGTATTCCAAGGTGAATAACCTAAAACTGTGGTAAAGCGTTAACATTTTTTGGGTTATCTTGAGCATCAGGGTCTCTGAATCCAAACATGGACGTAATCTGATCGACCGTCTTCTTGTGCGCCAATTCAATCTCATGTTTCAAGTCACTCTCAATCTTATCCAATCTGTCCTGAGTACTCTTATGGTTGATTTTGAGAGATGTCATTCTTTCATCTGTAGTCATAGCTTGAGTATTGTATTCGTGCAGGATCTTGCTACTTAAATAGAATTTACCATAATTAATCTATATGTGCGTATGCAATGATCACAACATAAACTAATGCAAACAAAAAAATACAAATGCATGAATGCATGCGAAGGGTCGTCGATTCCATTAAGGTATTACTCTAGAAATAGTTTTTCATTGGATATTGAAGTTCCTTATTACAAAAGATTCTAAATTATATCTCGAGTACATCTCGGCTCGAGCGCCCAACTCTTGTATTTCTTCGATCAACCATAGGAGTCTCGATCCCACTTTTCATACTGGCCTGACATACTGACGAATAGTAGTAGCTTCTTTAGCTAGCACCATCACATGCGTGGCTACGTCTTAAAACTGGACCAATTCATCTCGCTCTTGGAACCTTTTAATATTGTCCCTAAGCTAGGTGAACCAATAATTATTACCACATTCATTGGGATCTTTAAGGACCAAGATCTTTGTTTTGAATGTTGTTTTCCTCAGACCAGCGACGTATACTCGCATTATGGTCCTCTTTCTGAAGGAGTCTTCTATCTATCGTGAAAAACTATTTTCTACTTGAGCAATGTGATTTAGAATCGACCCCTTCTAGATATGAGATGTGGATGCAAGAAAAATATGCAAAACAATACAAAACAAGAAAAAGAAAGAAACAGTACTTCAAAAAACATAAAAGGTCCAAAATAATTTCATTGTATGAATAGTAACTGGGCAACGCATTCCAACACTTCTGGACATGTCTCCACGGACTATTCATACGAAATAATTTTGACCAAATTTCAAAACCTAGGGTTTTTCGCATGGCTCCAACGAGGTGGGTTTCTAGATTCACACACTTGGTTTGGTTCTAAAAGGTTCCCAAATTGTCTTCGTTGTCCCCTACTAAGGGTAGCAAGGCCCCTGATTCTCACACATTATAGGCTTCAATCGAATCAAGTTCAACTCAGGGAGACCTATTTTCTTATGGCCATACGAAGGATCAGTATCCTCACGAAGACATAGACCATATGAGCCCCGAAAGTACTTTCTAGGCCCATACGGAGAATCAGTATTCCCACAATAGCAGTAACGTTTTCCCCTCACTTAAATGAATGGGAAAAAGCTCGGGTGTAGAGCTTATAACCAGTTTTTAAATGCGTAAAATAAGATCATGTTCATAAATGGACAGTTAAATTAAATTTTATACGAACTTAGCAAATTCCGACATTAAAACAAAGTGTAATCGGCTTGTGGCCTGACTCTCTTTTTGTAAAAAAACAAAAAATTTCCCCAGCGGAGTCGCCAAGCTGTCGCAACCCTTTTTCATAAGTCTCGACGATTTTTTTAAGACAAAACAACGGAGTCACCACCAATCTTTTTTTTTGAATGTGTGATTGGATCACCTCAAAAACGGGTTATTTTAATAAAATTATTTTATTTTATTAAAACAACAATTTTGGTCTGCGAAAACACAAAAATGGGTTCGGGAGTCGGTTACGCGTGGGGAAGGGTTAACACCCCACAACGCCCAAAAATTGGTACCTAGCCTATTACAAAAAATTTTAATGTTGGAACTTGCAAGTTCGTATAAAATTTAAATTATTGTCCATTTATGAATTTAATTCCACTTTAACGACCTTACTATTCGAAAAATGAACTTCAATCACCGCCAACACTTCTGGCGCTAAGCCGTCATTCCCGTTTAGTAAGGCATCGCATTTATTATATTATTAAACATTAAAGCAACAAATGCATTAAATTAATCTATAAGATAATATAAAAATGTACAATGATGTTAAATGAATAAACGTAAATAAACAAACAATAATGAAAAAAAAACATTAAAATAAACTGGTTTTACTAAACTTTAATGAAAATATACCTTTTTACATATAAACCGGTTTAATAAGAAATACAAATTATAAATTATTTGTAAAAAAGGGTGGAAATAAATTTATTAACTTAAAAAAGAATTTTAAGAGACTTAATGACCGAATTAAAAATAAAATAAAACTAAAGGCCAAATTTAAAAGAAAACAATGACCAGATTGATAAGTTTGAAAACTAGGTAGCTGGTGGTGCGCAGATGAATGATTCAAATGAATTTAATGAGTGTAAAAAGCCCACTTTAATGCCAAGTATAAAGCTCATTTAAAAAAAACAACTCATCATTTATTTTTTAAAACTCAAATGGATCAAAACCCCTTTCTTTTAAATTCTCCCAAATTATTCTTGGTACTTTTTCATGAATTGAAGAACACTAAGAACAAATCTTTTTGAAAACCCGATTTAAATTCAATTAAAAAAATCTCAAAACAAGAAAAATATTGTTTTCCCCTTTTTTTAAAAAAAACCGAAACTTCCCCTATTTTTTAAAACTTCAACTTTCAAACACCCCTTCACTTGAATCCGGGTTATGGTGATAGTGATTTAAAATTCGAACAAGAAAAAAGAAAACAATTTTTATACAAACATTCGAACAAGAATAACACAAAAAAAGTAAATGAACACATCGAAAGATGCTTCAAACTTTTATTCCAATTTTAAAATTCTCTCAAAAAAAACTCTCAAACTCTCTAAAACAACTATATTTCTCTCTAGTGAATTGTATGAATTGTGTGATTTTCAGTGTCCGTTACAAGTTATGGAGATGGGTGTTTATATAGGATTTTCGATCGAAACATACATTGAAATTAAATCCTAAAATCCCTAATTTTCGGGTAAAAATTGCCAAAAAATTCTTTGATTTGATTCCAATCCTTTATGCCTCCAATTTGATCGAATCTGGTGAATTAAGGCTGTTCCCTTTCCATTTTTGATTCGAATTAGGTTGACTTCTCCCACCTTTTCCTTCTTTGTTTTCATTTTATTCGAACCAGGATTTCCTTCCATTTTTATTTTGCTCCAATCTTGCAGGCATTGCGTGAAGATGGAGGCAGCATTGCGGGAAAGAAGATGACGCGTGGGGTCCACATGTTGGTGTTGACTCTCTTTTCATTCTTGATCCAATCTAGACCGTTGGATACTATTTGGATCCAATGGTTAATATTTGACTGCACATGAGAAATAAAAAAGTCATTTAGGTTTTTTATTTGGCCTAAATGAGTTTTGTTTTATTAAAATTGACCCTTTATTTAAATTAGATCCTTTATTTAAATAAATGGACCTTTATTAATTTTTTTGGATTTTATATCTAATAATAAAATTAGTTATCATATACATATTTAATATAATAATAATACCCTAATAAAATTAAAAAAATAATAAAAAGGCAGGTAACAATTTAGTGACAACATCCCACAGTTATAAACGTCACCATTTCGAGGAGTGAGAGAAACTAATGGCATTTCCCGTTTGGACTTCCGGCGAGTTTTAGAGAGAGAAATGGGGTTAGGGCGGAGAAGAAAGGAAAGACTGACCGAAGAAGGCAAAGGCAAGCTGAGACAGTGAGGCCACAGGCGAGGGCGAGTGTGAAATGAGTTTTGATTTTAATTTGTTTTAAAAAGATAAATTATAGTATTTGGTTTTAAAATAGGGCGCTAAATTTAACAATAACTACGGAATTGCCATGGAGAGGTAAAAAGGATGACGTCGCGTGTTTGTTTAAAAGTCAAAATACATCCATGGGAGGAATAGAAGAAAAAACATCAACGAAATGATACGATACATCTTTTAAGTAATGTTAAAGATTTAAATTTTATTATAAGTAAAAAAAAGATCAAAAAATTATAAATTAATCTAAATTAATTGATTAATGAATTAGATAGAAATAATTAAACCAAAAGAAAGAAGAAAGCTTTTTGTTTTGTTTTTGGGTTCAAATTATTAATTATTACATCGAGAAAAAAAGGCATTTTTGTAAGTTCACCTTCCAAAAGAGTATGAATGAAAAGTTGTTGGTTTTTATTTAGGCATAATGTCAAAAAAAATATTCTTAACGTTTGACTGAATAATTATTTTAGTTTTTATTTTTTAATTAATTTAACTTTTAACGTTTTATTTTTGATCAAAATGGTCCCTCTGCAGATAAAAACTATTAGTCAACCGACGATAAACAGTTTGAAATGACGCGATAAACATAATACCAGTGCACGCTGCGATAACAGTGTCATATAAAGAAATATGCTGACTTACTTAATGACACGTCAGTCAAAAAATATTTTTATAAAATTGTATAAAATATAAAATATTTTTTCTTCTAACGCATCATTCTGTCAAGCAATTTCAAGTTATTTATCGTCACTTGACTAACAATTTTTATTCATAGATGAACCATTTTGACCCAAAATAAAATATTGAGGGTTAAATTAGTTCAAAAAAAGAATATGAGCCAAAATGACTATTTAGTCAAACGTTAGGGGCATTTTATGGCTTTATGCCTCTTACTTATTTGAATGATCAATTTTTTATTTATAATTATTTTCCAACAAGTGTTTCACATTGTACATTTTTACCTCAAATTATCAAATTTTTGTAATTTGATCCTGATTTTACTGAAATTCACAATTTAGTTCATTTTTTCTGAATTAAACACCTAAATTCCACTTTAATCCTAATAAACTTTGGGCTAAGCATGAGGTTTTGAAAAAAATATATAATATTAATGTTATATTGTGACAAGAAAAAATAAGAAAACGTGAAAATGAACCATGGGAATTGAACTTAAATGGCTTGAAATAACGTTGCAAACCTGTATGGCAGTGCACACTGACATAACAATATCATATAGACAAATGTGTTGACTCTACAAAATGACACATTAGTCAAAAATAGTTTTATAAAATTGTATAAAATATAAAATTATTTTCCAGGTGACATGTCATTCTCTCAAGTCATTTTAAGTTGTTTATCATTGGCTGACAATTTTCATACACGGATGGGCCATTTTGACTTGAATGAAACGTTGACGGTTAAAATGTTTCAAAAAAAGAATAGGGGTCAAAATGACTATTTAGTCAAATGTTAGAAGTACTTTTTTGCATTATGCCTTTATTTAATTATGCATTTCGTATTATATTCATATTCAAAATTGAATAATTCTCTCAACTTAAAGTAATTTTTTGAGGATTCTAATTTAATTATAAGGTAGTATCTCAGTTCAATTTTAATTTAGATAAATTTATGCACACCTGCAAACTATGCTGATCGAATCTGAATCATCTAGGAGAAATGACATCATCTTTTACCACTGAGAACACACAATGAGTTCAACTTAAAGTACTTCATTAAAAAATATAGGATCAAATTGAAAGAATGTGTAAATAATGAGGGTTGAATTTGTTATTTCTTTTCGAATTAGGACTAAATTAATTGACTGTGAAAACTTGAAGGATTAAATGTGCTATTATATAAATTTTGTTAACTTCCACGTCACCCTTTTTGACGGCAGTTAACACTCAGTGACCAAATTGGAGCAAAATTAAAAGTTTAATGGTAACATTGAAGCAATTGAAAGTTTGATTACCAAATTGAATAATTGATCAAAGTTTAGTGACCATTTATTAACTTTACCCTTAATATTATTTTAGAAAAATTATTTAATACACATGTCATGTAAAAATTTAGACTACACAATCTTGTTTATTTTAATGTTATTTGTTTAATTTAGGGTTTAAATGAGGGTTAGAGTTTAAGGTTTAAATAAACAAATTTATGTAGGCTAAATTGTACACATCATGTATATCAAACAATCTTGTATTTTTTATTTTTATTTCTCAAATCATGACTTTTTTGTTCCTTCTATTTTTATAGTATTTTTAAATAAAATAAAATGATAAAATTATGTTAGGATAATCAATCAACACCGAAAGTGGCCAAGAGGGGGTGAATTGGCAATTTAAAAATTTTGGAAGCAAATGGAAAAAGATAGACAATGGGACACAATGATTTATAGTGGTTCAACCTTCTAACAAGGTCTACGTCCACTACCTTAGCTTCCTACTAAGGATTTTAAACAATTTCACTATGAAATCTTCCCCTTTTCTAGGTTAAGGAGGCAACCGTTACAAAGGATCAAAGCTTTCTACCCAAAGCTTGATCAAAATTCACTATTGTACAAGAAAGATAATGGCAAAAATAAAATGACCTCACAACGTAGATATTTGCCCAAAATTACAAGAACACTCAATCCCAAACTTGAAATAAAATATTACAATGAAGAACACAAGTTGGGTACAAGGATTTGACTCTAAGAGCACAAGGGTTGGATTTTTGCTTGAGTACTTGAATGTTGTTCAATCTAAGTTCATTAGTTGTTGTTGTAGCATTGGAGACTTGTATTTATACTCCCTTATTGAATTCTAGCCGTTTGGGTGGTTGAAGTCATCAATAGAGCCGTTGGGGACCATCTTTCCAACAATAAATGCTGTTTGGTAAAGGCCTGTATCGGTACACGAATGCCCGTATCAATACCTGTTACAACAAAAATATAGTCGTTGTACAAGTCGTATCGATACGCGTGAAGCCATATCGAAACGATCATAGTGTTAAAATGGGGGTGTATCGGCCGTATCGGTACGGATTTTGCTCACTGGAATCCTGGATGAAAAAGTGTATCGATACGCATAGTGGCGTATCGGTACGAGTTAACCAAAATTTAAAGTTTGAGGATTCTAATAATTGACAAACAACGGTCGAAAAATTTAATGCAAAGATCTTTGAAGATCTTGACAAACCGTATCGGTACGGGGTTAACCGTATCGGTACATTTTGAAATTTCTTAAAACCAGAATTCAAACCGTATCGAAACATAGTGTACTGTATCGGTACGAGTGTAAATTTCTTAAACCCAGATTTCAAACAGTATCGAAACGGGTGTGAGCCGTATCGAAACGCTGCGCTTAAAATGTTTACCCAGATGAAGGCCGTATCGAAACGGGCTAAGCCGTATCGGTACGCTTTGCAAAAACAAATTCCAGTAGCTAAAAACCGTATCGAAACACCAAGGGGTGTATCGATACGCCTGGGCGTATTTGTGTATTTTTGGCTTGAAACACTTACAAAAATTTTGGGTTTAAGTTTATAACTTTGGAAAACTTTTCTTTGTGATTTTGTGAGACTTTTGAGTACTTAAAAATTTATGTTCTTTTATAAATTAGTCCTTAAACACTTTTTTATATCAAAATCAAACATAGATTTTACAAATTATGTTGGAAAAAATATTTTGATCTTCTCTCTAAAATTTTGAATAGATGAAAATTGACAAATTTCAACAATCTCTCGTGATATTCAAACACTTTTAGGCTCCTATTTTATTCTATAAATAAATACACATTCTTTCTACTTTTTGTTCAATATTTTAGGATTTTTTTTCTACAAGTTGCATGTCAAGATTTGTTATTATAATTCCATTTCTCTTTCTAATAAAATTTCAGTGGATGATTTGTTAAAAAGTGATATTATAAATACACATTTGCTTCATGAAGTCACATATAGACATATGTGATTTGATATATAAGATTACTATTAAAATTGCTTTCGATAATTGTTTCAACGTAAAATATTTAGTTTTACCACTACCAAAAATGATAAAAAAAAACTGAGAACAGAAAAATGAGCAAAACAGAGAAAAATAAAGGGTATGAAGTCAAAAAAATATCTCGAACGTTTGACTGAATAGTCATTTTGGCCCATATTTTTTTTGACTCAATTTAACCCTCAACGTTTTATTTTTGGGTCAAAATGACCTCTATGCGGATGAAAACTATTAGTCAACTACGATAAACAACTTGAAATGAATTGACAGAATGACGTGTCAGAAGAAAAAATATTTTATATTTTATTAAATTTTATAAAAATATTTTTTGACCGATGTGTCATTATGTAAAGTCAGTATATTTGTCTATTTGACATTGCTATCACAATGTGCATTGCCATGTAGGTTTGTCACGTCATGTTAAGCTGTTTATCGCCAGTTGACTAACAATTTTTATCTGCAGAGGGGTCATTTTGACAAAAAATAAAAGGTTAGGAGTTAAATTGGTTTAAAAAAAGAATAGGGGGCCAAATGACTATTCAGTCAAATATTAGAGACATTTTTTTGCATTATGCCAAAATAAAAGTCATAGAGGTTAGTGGTGCAAGCAGTCATCAGTCATAACATGCAAGAAATCTTCACCGTTTGAGCTAAGAAAATTAAAGTCGTGAAAGCTACAATAGAGAAGGCTTCGGAGTCTCATCAAAATAAAAGGCCAACCTTTTCACCAGAGCGACCAAACCCGTCATGGTGAACCACAACACCGGTGAAGTGTCACGACCCAAAATTCAGTCTAAAATATACAAAGAATTGGTAAAATTTTAAGTTTTGGGTCCTAATTGAATTATAAACCAAATTATAAAGTATGTAAATTTCTATGGTCAAATCTTAATTTTCGTGTAATATAGTACCAAAGATTTAAATTGCACTTACGACCATTTTTTATCGTGATGTTTTACTGTGGTTGCGGACACGAATGTATTGCTCAATCATTTGCCTAATTCGTGTCCTTTTTTAGGTGCATGTCTTATCCTGTATATTGCCATAGTTCTTTGTTAGATTAGTATTTACTTTAACCTTTATTGTGTTCGAATTTGTGAGCCTAGCTTGTTATGAGCAAGAAAAAAAAGTAAGCGTGCTCTGGTTCTTTGCATTCTGATTTCTTATATTATTTGAATGATTATGAGAGGCAGAATTTGGTGAAAAAGTTTGTGGTCAATTTATAATTTTAGGAAAAAATAAAGATTTAAATTGAAATAAAAAATTTGAAGAGTTTTATTTAAAATTTTTAAAAAATTTAGGCTCTAAATAAAATTTTTGAAAATTTAAGCAACATGGTAAGAACTTTTAAAAATTATAAAAAAAATTTAATTAAAATTTTAAAAATTTTAAAAATTTTGAAGGGCCGTAATCTTCGCGTATCTACCCCTCTGATGACTATACGTGTAATCTGCTCTGTACAATCTATTTTGGTTGATGCCTGTCTAACATGTTCTTTGGATACATATACAAATCTAGTAAAGCTGCTAGAGCTTGCCTTGATCTTTTTAAAATTCTTGTTAAAGAAGGCAATAATATTGATTAGCCTGCAATGGCATCATTGATTATATTAATATTCTATTTTGTGGGAATTTTTTCATAATCAGTGTATAAAATGGTAATTCATTATTAGATGCTCAAATCTATCTTGTAACAATTAAAAAAAAAAGAATATTAAACTTTGAAATTTAATTACTTAAATGTAAGTTAATTTACTACTATATTTTAATTAAAGTGGTGAACATTATCTTTATATATTTATATAAATTCAAAAAAATTACAAACTTAAATAGATAAAATTTAATTAATTCTAAATTTAAATACATTAATTAATAAATATTATATATTTAATTTTATCAATTTTAATGTAGTTTAAGAACGTATGAACTCTATTTTTTAAAATATATATTAATTTAAGTTTAAATCAAATAATAAAATTATAAATTTAACTAATTTGGGTTGATCTAAGTAGTAAACAGCTTAGTATCGCTTAAGCATGTCTCGAGTTCTTCAGAGTTATTTGGGATGCTTCCAGATTTTCTCTGTGAGAGACTCACCCACCAAAACTATGTGTGCAATGCGAGTCGGTTCGGATTAATCATGGCGGAGCCCTGGAAACCGAAAGGGCAACAAAAAAATTACAAATTTACATTAGTAACTTTTTTTCTCAAGTTGAGACTAATATATATATATACATAAATGATGGTAGTAAAATTTAATTGAATATATGTTAGTTGTGGAGGGATAGGTTGAAGGATTCTTGGAGTTTAAGTTCATCCTCTTCTTCCTGGTGTGGAGCTTGGAACTCTGGTTCTTGGTTCATTTCACCCATTGTTGATTCTTCCAGCCTTCTAATATTTTTTCACTTGTTGGTTGAATGAATCACAGGATGATGAGCTTAATCTCCAAGAATCCATCAGCCTATTCTGTAAGTCCAGTTATTATTATCTTCAATACGTGAGATGCTTTTTCATAGAATAACATTAACACCACAAGATTATTCATCCTCGTAACATTTGATATCAGAATTAAACTCTTAAGATATTATATATAATCGATGTTCGATATAATAAGAGAAGGATGTCAAGATCTTAAAAAAAAGTCTTTTGTTTGTAATGAGACGGAATTCAAGATCTTAAATGAAGCCATGAATCATATGTTGGTTGTGTGTTAAAGATGAAATTTAGATATATAAGTTTCGCAATAAAAATTTTCTACTCTTTTCGGTGGCCCTATTTATGTTCTCGTATTAAAAAATAAGTTTAGGGTTTAAATTAAGGTTAGAGTTTAAGAAATTAGATGTATGATGTACTTTTAAAGTTTAAGATTTATAGTTCAAAATTTAAAATTAAAGCTTAAAATTTAATTTTTAGTGTTGAAATGTAAAAAATAAGCACGGTAAAGAACAAAAGATTTTTGTGCATAAGTTTCAGGTCATTTTCAGCCTGTCTTCTAAGATAAAATTAATGTCTGATTAAACTGAATGATTCAGGGAATATTCATGAAAAGTTAATAAACAATCATGAGAGCTATGGAAATTTTAGAACCCCAAATCAAACTAGTGATTCTGAATACGTCTGGGATCCAGCGGTAGGGATGTACATTTTTAGTCATCGAATCGGATTTGATCCGAAAAATCGGATATCTAAAATTTTAGATTTATAAATAGCAATTTGTATTTATTTCAGAAAAATTTAGATATTCGGATTTTCGGATATCGGATACTCGGATCGGATATCCGAATATAAAATTTGGTTTAAGTATTTATTTAAATTTAGCGGTCGTTTCTATGAAAATTTTAGATTTTCAAATATAACAACCAACAAATTGTCAAATATAACAAGATTCACATCTATCGAATCTTGATTTTTCGAATTTTCGGATATAACAAGCATCAAATTACTAAAAATAACAAGATTCATATCCAAAAAAATTTGAGTTTTCAAATATTTCAGATAATCCAAAACTTGAAATATTATAATTCGTATTCGATCCAAAAATAAAAAATCAGAATAGATATTCGATCTAAAAATAAAAATTAGACCGAATATTCAAAATTTTAGATTGGATCAATAGATAACCAAATCGGATAGGTCAAATCAAATAATTTTGCTCACCCCTATCTAGTAGGTTGTTTTCACTTGCTTTATGTATGGTTTGAGGTTAGGTGTTTGGACGCTCCTTCTTTGATGTTTTTGGGATACAGTGGACATTGTATAATGATAGTAATATCGGTACCGTTTGAAATTGTTATTGCGAAGAATAATAATTTATAATAACTGTAATAAAATTTAATATATCTATAATCGCAATAAAATACTGTGATCGCAACCATAATTTATATACATGGTGCTAAGTTTACGTTTAGTTGGATATTTGGTTTATGTATATCTCCTTCTTAACGACTCTTCAGAGTAGTGGTTCGTGGCTCTTTTGTTTTGGGTAGATGCCATAGGATGAATGAACTTACGTATAAGACTTTCTATTTTTATGCGGAATATATGAAATTAAAAAAATTATTAAATAGACTCGACTTACCACGTTATCTATAGTCCATTCAATAATATTCACTTATTTCAGCGTAACTTTTAAATAATTATCCACTCCTTAATTATATGTAGGGAAAAGATAAAGATTCACCTTAAAAAGTGACATGAAAAAAAATATTATTAGATGGATCATATATGGCGTGGTAAGCCAGATCTATTTAATAATTTTTTTTTATGAAATTGAGTGTTTTTTTCCTTTCTCTGTTGTTTTAATTGAGCTTCGGTTTCATCAAGTTATGATGAATTTTTAACGAGGTACATTTTACTTTTTTTTAAAAAAAGAAAATTAAGTTATTTTTCATTGTTATCACATTTGAATGCGGGTCGGATACAAGTATACATTCTAAACAAATATATATTCATGAGTATAAGGGAATTTTTGCGCAGGAATGGATTGAGGAGGCTTAGGAACGTCCCTGAAAACTTGAAATTTATATATGATTTAAAATTTTTTAATTTTTTTTATATTTTTTATTAAAATATATTTTCATCTTGTAAAATTTTATAAGTTCACCGCATAAAATTTTAGAAATCCATTTCAAACAACATAAAATTATGGGTTCGTCTCTAATTTTATCTCTTAAAATAAATTTTAATAAATTTAAAGAATCTTTGAAGATGGGCCTAGAAAGGGTGGCAACGGCAATAGCTTTAACTCTAACATTAAACAAACATCAAGAACACACCATAGACAAGGACATGTACTGTTAGGGCAAGGCAAATGACAGCCACTAGCTTCCCAACTTGAACTAAAGACGCCTCATAATAATAAATTCAAGGCAGGAAAAACAAACAAACCCCAAAGCTTAAACAGGAGAGGAGCATGCGAGTTTTCCCAAGATTTGTTTTTTTTTTTAAAGAAAAATAAAAAAGAAAATTCACAGCCAACCAAGAATTTTTTCCAGCTAACTCTTGACACACATTTCTTTTCCTTTTTTTTGGAGGCTAAAAATAATTTAGCAACACTGTACCCAAAGAACAGAGAAAAGGTTAAAATATTTGGGTAGAGATTATATAAACACATAGGTAACATGTACAGAAAGATAGACTAAAAAAAAAGATAGAGATGGAGATGGAAATGCGAAGAACCGCAAAGACAGGTGAAGAGAGTAGAAAGAGAAGGAAGAAGGAAAGTTTGATGGAATAAGATATGGGTTTTTGATTCTTTTGGTCTTTCTTTTGTGTTTTAGATTGTTGGGTTTTTGAGTTTTCAACTGGGTTTTGCTCCGGTTTTTCTGATTGATCAACGGGAGCTTTACTGGTATGCTATTTTTCTGCTTTTTTGTTTTTCATTTGGTTTTAGATACGAATTGTCAATTTTTTGGTTTTTATCGTTGTTTGAATCCATATCTTCTTCAAAGTTGGATTGTTTATTTGATGGGTTTAGAAAATGAAGAGAAAGAGTTGAAAGTTTTCTCAAAATCTCGACATCTGAATGTAGAAATGAACAAAAACCCAAACCAATAAAATGATTGGGTTTTGTTGTGGTTTAAATAAACATTTTCGATTGTTTATATTTGGGGTTTAGTTGTTTTTCCAATTAACAATTGCTTTGATCAATGGGTGCTGGTGATTGATTGTTGTTGTTGGATTTTTTGTCCTGTTGGAGTTGCGTACAAGGAATGCTTGATGCTTTTCGTGCTCGGTAGATTGGAAATCATAATTGATCAAGTTTCTCTGCTGATCGTGTATATATATATTTGTGTGTGTGTGTATTGGAAATGTTCCTATATGCAAAGCATTTATTTTGAGAATTTGCATTTTGTTCTTAGCTTCTTGTCTTTAGAAATGCTTGAGAACAAGACCGGTGGTGATAATTTTTGTGTGTTTGATGATCATGCCAAAGCACAAATACTGGTGTTTTGTGATATGTATGCGTGTGTTTATATTATATAGCTAAATGTATCTTTTCTTTCATCTTTCTTCGATCATGGGCTGATTCCTGGCGCTATGCAGGATGATATATTAGAGTCTGGCAAAACATGGGCTACCTATTTCTCTTTCCTTGCCAGGTTTCTACGACAAAGTTAGATATGGTATTCAACCTTTCTGCACTGATTCGAAATTCAGATGCACAATTCAGTGAAATAGCTTCTGTTGGAATAGGGGTGGATTTAGTTGATAGTTAACTATACTTATTCCGTATACTTAGAAATGCAGTAGCCGGCATTCACTTTTATTTTCTGTTTCATCTGTCGAATTTATTTGTTTTATAGTCCATTTTTTCTTTAGTAAGAATACAGTGCCGGAGAGTCGATAATAAAGTAACTACAAAGGGCATTGAATTTCGGAGGTGGATGGTTAAAATGGGCTTGTCTCAAGTTTCATCTAGTGGTGTTGCCGAGGAAGTCGCTGCTTCACTGTGCACATTTGTGCAGACCCCACACAGAATCGTCAGTGTGAGCAACTGTGACTTAATAAGGATGCATGGGGGAAATCTAGGAAATCAAATTCAGGTAGATTTGCCACGCTCTACTTTCGGAAATTTTCGAACAAAAACCAGCGAGGAGCATCCAAAGGATCCTGAGACTTTGAGTGTGCATAAATATGGTAGATCCAACATTTATAAGCTGAAGATTGGTACTGTGGAACAAAATGGCTGGCTCAGTCATAAAACTGGGCATAATATTCAGACACCTGTTCCTAGAATTCTTGGTTTTGAAGCAAGGGCATTGCATTCTCCGGTTGGTGTGTTCGATGGAGTCCAAACTTCAGCCACTGTTGTCAGTATCACCAGTAATGCAGCCGAGTCTAATGGTTCAGTTGCAAGGAAGCGTCTATTGTCTCCTATGAGTGGAATGCTCGGCCCCAATCAATTTAATGTTGATGCTCTGGATATCAGTGGTGGTATCAGCCAAAGTGGTTTTATCAGTGGAATTAAAAGCTGCAGTATTTATGTGTCACAAGAGCATAAAAAGGCTCATATCGGCAACTCTAGTTCTTTAGACCCTGTGGTCTGTTCAACATCTTGTTCTCAAGAATGGAAGAATCTGCTTGTTGATAATTCTCAAGCAAACTCAATAGTCCTCTCTGATGCTCCTATACTAAAGAATAAGGGGCTGCAAACTGACAGTCACTTTGTACCTACATCCCGAGGGCTCAGTTATTCCGGAGAAACAAATAAAAGAAGGAACCGGACACCAGCTATCACGATACCTATTAAGAAGACGTCCTCACCTCCCTTATCTTTGTCTCCTCTTGGTCCGAAATCTATTGAAAGAACAAATTATGCTGACGGATGCAAGGATATTGTGGAAAAGTTAGACAATTATATGACATTTAAGGATATGGAGACGTCTCTTAATGGAACAGTACTTGTTCAGACAGATGAAGATTTTAGGTTGTATAGTAAATCATTTCATCATTTTGATGATTCACAGAATCAGGACTTGAATCATGCTCGTAAAAGTGGCAAATTGGTTAGAAGTCTTAGTGGGCTATCTGCCAGAAGGTCCTTGGTTGGTTCATTTGAGGAGTCACTGCTATCTGGTCGGCTGTTATCTGGAAAAGCTAGTCAGGTTAGCAAATTTCGTGTAATAGAAGTTGCTGTTTGTGTTTGAACTGAAGACTCTCCAAGACCAATGATGTATTTTCACTTCATATTTTGATTGCTTGTATGCAGAGAATTGATGGTTTCCTTGCTATTCTCAGTATTGTGGGCGGGAATTTCTCTCCGCAATCACAGAAACTTCCATTTGCAGTAGCTAGTGTTGATGGAGATAACTACTTGCTCTATTATTCATCAATTGATCTTGCCAGGCATGCCTCAAGAAACAAGTCTAAAGGCCCAAAAATGAAACGGAGCCTGAGCATTGACAATTCACAAGCTGAAAAGAGCCGCCTTCGTGTACCTATGAAGGGGCGGATACAATTGGTAATGTTAGCATAGCATTGAGAATCTTCTCGATCAATCATTCCCATCTGTCAAATTATTGATAAATTGCAATTGGTGTTCACAGGTATTAAGCAATCCAGAAAAGACGCCCATTCACACTTTCCTTTGTAACTATGATCTAACTGACATGCCCGCTGGTACGAAGGTATGTTGTAGAGATGAATAACCTTAGAATTGTCTGTGTCGTGAATAATTAACCGATGTTGTATAATGACCCTTGTTTCAACAGACATTTATGCGCCAAAAGATTACTTTGGCACCCGCTACCGCAACACACACACCAGGAAAAGAAAAACGTAAAAGCTCCGAGACAAAAACAGATCCAAGTAGTGGAATATTACATACTACTGGATATCCTGACCAGATTATGAAAGATATAGAAAGTGAAAATGTAGAATGTTCTGGGGACTTGGACAGCCTATCGAACGATAGCAATGTAAATTTAAACAAACTTGTACATAGCTTATCAAGGGTCAATGAGAGTACTATGGGTGCTGGTGTTCTGCGCTATGCTCTTCATCTCCATTTTTTATGCCCTTCCGCCAAGAAATGTTCAGAGTCTATCCGAAGGTGCAAATCCGACCCTCTGTCTGCACCAGCAGAAAACATGAACATTGAAGGGGAGCGACGTTTCTACTTGTACAATAATATGAGGGTGGTTTTCCCGCAGCGCCATTCAGATGCCGACGAGGGTCAGGTAAATTGTGTGTGGGTGTACAATCCTGGTATACTTAGTGCTTCATGCTTCATTTGTGTGTTGGTCAGTATGCATTACCGTGTTTTTTTCGATACAGCACAAATTTCGGGTCGTCATCGATTAAATTATGAGTGTTTAAAACATTTCAACATTTTTCATTTCACTTTTCATATTTGGAGAAAAATAGCTTAGAAATCTGGAGGAAGCATGTTACACTCCTGCTTCGCACGGTCGATAAAAAGAATTTCACTTTCTCGTGAAATCGAACATGATCGTTGTGAAACATTCATGTCTGATGCATGCAACCAAGCGCTTTCAAGAATCCTAGTGCTTTTATATTTCTTTCTGAACATGAATGTGATACACTTACATTGCAGCTACACATGGAGTACGATTTGCCGTCGAATCCGAAGTACTTCGACATCAGCAGCTAAAAAATGCCTCCATAAGGTTCACTTCTCTTCCCAGAAATTGCCTGTTCATAATTTGTGTACACGTGTAAATGTAGTCTCTTTCATTAATTTGTACATAATGATTCAATAATCAGACAATTTCATTTGTTTATCATCATGTTCCTTTTTATCATATATATATATATATATATATATTCTTACACCATGTAAAATTTGAAAGTTTTACACTTTTTTTAGACCGTTGGATGAAAAAAAATAAATGGTTGAGATTAACAGTAAGAACTGAGAAGATTATCGCAGGAAAAAAAATAAAAAAATAATCTTAATCATTTATTTACCTTTAAAAATTAAAAGTCGAATGTATGTGGAAGCAATTAAGCTTGGGGTCTTGGATAGTGCGATAGAGATGCTGTATCTGTCTAAGCTCAGGGCTTCTTCATTAGTGTTTAATTATTTTATGTATATAAATTTGATTTACAACTTGTGTGAATTATATATATTTTTACTTTTTATGAAAAAAGGTCGTAATTATTGGAACAGAATTTTTAGGATTATAATTATTATGCTTGTAAAGTAAATTGCGCAAATTCTTATAAAAAGAAAAATAAATTCGGATGAAATACACTCCATGTCACTAGCTAGGATACAAATGAGTTATCCAGTTTCAAAAGTCACATTTTTTTGGGTAAGTTAAAACTATATTTTGTTGACCGTAGTATATTGTTTTTGAGAAGAAAGGAAATGCCTGTGTGATGGGGGTATATTAAATCATGATCGCCCCGTTTTTCAAAGTCCATGACCATTATTGTTCGACTGTCTCAATTACTAGATTGTTGTAATCAAATAATTCATTCATGGAAATTCCACGTGTGAAAAATAAAAAAGCTGTAAAATTTAGAATAAACGAAAAGTTTCCCTGATGTATATAAACCCACCACGGTTGAGCAACCTCGACACTCATCAGTTGTACAACCTGTGGTGGCGTCACGACTCACCGACCAGCCCAGGCACCCGTCGGTCGTGCATCAACAATCTAAACTTTACAACAAACTACATATATCCGAAAACACAGACTACAACTAGTAATGAAAAAGAAAAGGCTACAAACTACATATATCCGAAAAGGTTATTTGGTTAAACGACTGGAACTGGATCGGCCAACGACTCTGGAGCACCGCTGCTACCATTGAGAACAGTAACATTCCCATCGGAGTCGACATCCACAATTACTGAATCACCCTCCTTGATTTCCCTAGCAAGCATTTTCTCGGCCATGCTGTCCTCGAGAAGTCTCATAATAGCTCTTCTCAAAGGCCTCGCACCATAGCTCGGGTTGTATCCTTCTTCCACAACCCTTTCTCTAAACCTTTCAGTCACTTGAAGCTCTATCTCTTTGTCTTTAAGCCTGTCAAATACCTCCTTAAGCATTATATCAGCAATCTCCTTAACTTCCAGCTTGGTCAGCTGCCTGAAAACAATCATCTCATCCAATCTATTCAAGAACTCCGGCCGGAAATATTGCTTCAGTTCTTCTGTCACCAGGCTTTTTATTCTATTGTAACTGCGGTCTTTCTCATCATAGTCAAGATCAAAGCCTATCCGTCGGCCACCTTTCTCAATCACACTGCTGCCAACATTTGATGTCATTATCAGAAGGGTATTCTTGAAATCCACAGTTCTTCCTTTACTGTCGGTCAACCTTCCGTCCTCAAGTATCTGAAGCATCATGTTGAAGACATCGGGATGGGCCTTCTCAATCTCATCAAAAAGTACTACAGTGTATGGTCGCCTTCTAACAGCCTCAGTTAGCTGACCACCCTCAGTGTAACCAACATACCCAGGAGGTGAACCAATGAGCTTGGACACTGTGTGCCTCTCCATGAACTCACTCATATCAAGTCGAATCATAGCTTCTTCAGAGCCAAAATAGTAAGCTGCTAGAGCCTCAGCTAATTCTGACTTTCCCACACCAGTTGGTC
>CM033754.1:29997717-30193341 GCA_019671005.1 Hibiscus mutabilis
CATGATATCGATATTATTATACCTTAATTTTCCCAAATCACAAGTTTAATATCTGGTAAGCAACATCAGTATTAGGTGTTCAATATCGATACTCAATCCTTCAATATGAATATTGGTTCACCAGTATCGACACAAATGTATGAGCGTCGATACTAAACCTCTGTGCTATCCAGATTTACTCATTCTCAAATTTTAAAGTTCAAACTTTGCTCTTTACTCCTCTAAACTTTTCAACTATTCAATTTAACCCCTTATTATGTCTATTGCTATAAAATGATAGCATTTTTTGTATTGTTCTTTTTTTGACCTTCAGAAGTGATATCTCCGGCTCAGTTCACAACTAGGCTGGGTTAGAGGTATTACAATTAATATATATCACTTTCCTATGAATTGCATATTTGTCCAAATATTCCCCTTTTGGGAATTATTTGGAAATCTATCATCCAATCAAAATCATTTGGAAAAATACCCCCTTCCAGCCCACGTAGGATAAAACTCGCTTTTGGCTAAACGCGAGTTTAGAACTCGCTTTTGACTAAACACGAGTTCCGTATTGAGTGGATAGGATTTACCAAGTTTTTATTACACAGAATTCACTTTTGGTTAAATGCGAGTTTGAAACTCGCTTTTGGCTAAACGCGAATTTGACTTACGTGGACTGAAAGAAGTGTATTTTTCCAAATAATTTTAATTGGCGGTAGATTTCCAAATAATTCCAAAAAAATATTAAGACAAAAATGCCCCTATGAATCACATCACATTACACAACACATGTGATAATTAATAATAAAAAATTGTACTCAAAGTATTCATAACATTTAGAGATGTAAAATTGGGTACTTTAATGAGTTTCAAGTCAGGATAAATCAGATTTGAGTTATGTTGGGTCAAGTCAATAGTTCAATTTGAGTTGGGTCGAGTTCAGGTCGACTCGGGTTCAGGTCAACATGGGGTTGATCTCAACTCAAACTCGGTTCGGGTCGAGTAAATTTCAAGTTGGGTCAATGCCATGTTCGGGTTTGAGCAGTTAATTCGAGTTCAGATGGACTTCAGGTTGGGTCATTCCACATATCAGGTTAAGTGCAAGTGGGTCACATTGGTTTTGAATAAAATTCAGGTCGAGTCTTAACAATATACAAATGAATTTTCTGTCGGGTCATTTTAAGTATCAGATTAAGTTTATGTCATTCTAGATATCATGTTAAGTTATTCTATTGCAATTTGCAATATATGTACCGTTTTATACCTTTCACTTATTATATATAGGGTTTAGGAAATTATGTTAAGTTCAAGTATTTTGGATATCAGATAAAGTTAAGCTATTCTATTACAATGCAATTATCGGGTTAATTTTGATAGTTTCAGTTTTAATTTTGATACTTTCACAATTTATAAATTGTAAATTTGTAATCTTACTTTAACAATAAGTAATATTTTTACTTTTAACAATAATGATACTAACAACAATAACAAATTAAGAAGTAAACAAGAACAAATTATATTTATTTTTTAAAATAATAATAAATCAATAAAACAACAACATTTGTAGTTTTAACAATAATAACAATGAAGATGAATATAATATGTTTTAGGGGTATAGAGTTTGAGGTTTAAGATTTAGAGTATATGATTTAGTGTTATAAGATTTAGACATTAGGGTTATAGGTTTAGGGTATATGAACAAACTTTGAAAATTTATATTTTGGATTGGGTGGGTAATTTCTCTCCTAAATAATTAAGAGCTTTGGGGTTAAACTAAATACAAAAGGAACTACTTAATTACTTTACTCATTAACATGTCGTGTCAATAGCAACTCGGGTCATTTACATGTTGGGTCAACAACAAGTCGGGTTGATCACAAGTTGGGTAAAATCGAATCTCAGATCATTTCAAGTCGGGTTATATCAGATATTTGCCATGCTAATTTCAGGTTTGTGTTCATATCAAGTCGAGGGCAGGTCGAGTTCGAGTATCACATTATCAGGTTCAGGTCGGGTACTAGTCGGGTTCGGATCTACAAACACCAGGTCCAACTCAAGTTCGCATCAACATTAGGTCAGACTCGATCGAGTTCAGGTTATCATCACCTCAAATCATAACAAGTTCAGACTCGAGTCGATTTCAGTATGATATCTAGGTCGAGTCATTTTTTACACCCATAATAACATTTCTCTTTTTTAAAAACTTAGTCACTCTCTCTTAGGGTTTTATCCTTTTATTTCTTGCTTTCTTTCTTTTTCTATTGTTTGAAGTCCACAGCGGTGTTAGTCTTAATTCTGGTTATCGACCGCCGGTATTCAATCTTCTTGTTTCTTATATTCAATTTTGCCTTCTTTTATGTTTTGATTTTGGCTTAACTATAAAATAAATGCCTAATCTATACCTCTTTTTTGCAATGGGTGCCTAAAGTATTTTTTTAGTTGAAATATGTATCTAACGTTTTATTTTGGCTCGTTTTAAAGTCAATCTGTCAAAAGAAAAACCAATCACTCATTTATAGCTTGACACGTGGCCTTTATTTTTATTTTGAAAAATAAACAGAAAAGAGAATAAATTAAAAAATATCTCAAAATTTTCAAAAATCACAAAACAGTCCCAAATCCCTAAAACACTAAAATCTCAAAATTCATGTCATTGTAACTGCCGATAGTGTTGGGCTCGAACAATCAACCGAATGTGCCAATAGGGGTGAATTGGCCTTTGAGTGATTGTGGTGGAAGCAATTGGAATTTAAAAATTGATTCAATGATTTATAGTGGTTCAACTTTTAAGCCAAGTCTACCTCCAGTACCTTAGCTATCCACACTAAGGATTTTCCACAAATTTACTAATTTGTCTTTTCTTTTTCTAGGCTCAAAGAGATAACCTTTTACAATACAAGACTTATACCCCAAAGTTTTGTCTATCTCTCTTAAAGAGAAAATACAAATTGACAAACAAAGGAAAACCTCACAAGGCAAATACGTTTGTAATCTTAAGCTCTCACCCAAAATCTTACTTGAGCAAATGTGACAATTTGGCTCACTAGTGTTTTCTACAAGAAATATGAAAATTTAAGTACAAAACTTGATTTCTTAATACATGAATGTTGGCAAGTTGTTTCTTGTTGTTCAATTGATGCTTGAAGAGGTCTTTTAAACTCTCTAAGGAGTTTGTGGTCATTACTAGTCGTTGGGGACTTTATTTCCAGCATTAAATGTATTTTTGGGATAGTCAGTATCGGTATGCGGGGTCTGATATCGGTACTTGCCTCAAAGAAGAAAGAGCCGTTGGACAAATTTTATATTGGGTATCGGTACACGATACATGCATATCGATACAGGTCCCTGGGCATCAGTACAGTTAAAGCTGAATCTATATTCTATTTGGCTACTGGGAATTGGAGTTTTAGGGAAACAAAAAGGCATATTGGTACGGGTAAAATGGGTACCAGTACGGCTGACTGAGTACCGATATCAGTATCGGTACGCAAGGCATATTTTTGACTAAAAATACTTTGGAAATATTTGGTCAAGTCAAAAATACTTTGTAAAGCCTTTTAAACACATTTTTCAAGTTAATGGCATTTTGAAATATTTTTGCAAATTAGTTTAAGTTCAAAAATATTTTTTTATTTTAAGTTATATCAAAATCAAATATCTCAATAGATAGCCTCGTCGGACATCATCACCGTCGTCGGAGGAGAGCCCCGCCCATTTTCCCCAACCACCCATTGCTGGTAACTGGCGAGAGGCATGTCAATCGACTGTTGAACGGTGTGAGCCTTTTGCATTCGTCGTTCGACGATTGATTGGCACGGCTCTCGTCGGTAACCGATGATGAGTGGTTGGGGAAAATGGGTGGGGCCTCTGGCATCGACGGTGGTGGGATCCGACGAGGCTATCGTTAGCGGTAATGGTGTAAATTTTGGGATTTTAGGGTTTGGAGTTTTAAGGATTTGGAACTATTTTGTGATTTTAATTTTTTTTGGATTTTTAAAAAAATAATTTAAAATTTTCTGTTATATTTGAAAAAATTAAAAGACACGTGTCGATTTCTAATTGGATGATAAATTTTTTTAACAGCGTTACCTTGAAACAGTAATAGAATGAAACTTTACGCACATATTTTAGATAAAAAAGAAACATTAGGCACTTACTTCAGTCAAAAATAACTTTGGGCACCTATTGCAAAAAAGAGGTATAGTTTAGGCATCTATTTTATAGTTAAGCCTTTGATTTTCTTCTAATTTGTATCTATCTTTGTGGTACATTTTTTCTTTGTCTTGTGGCACGCTTCTGCCTTATGGCACGTTTTCGTCTAGCTTTCCGGTGGATTTGCGTTCGTGGATAATTTTCTCACGAAGCTCGGCATTGATTTACGGTGGTCTTTAGTAGTTTGATCCCTTTTGCGGTTTATTTGCCGGTTCAGTCATATCTGTTTTGCGAAGCATGCTACAAGATTGTTAGTTTCGCTCACCATTCTTACTTAGATCCTTAAACGTGTAGGTGGATAAATAAAATGAGTTCTGTTTCATGCTTCATTGATCCAGTGTTTCATCTCATTCATGTCGTTGCAGCTCATTGTACATGTTTTGTTGGCATGATGTTTGTTTTATAGTCTTTTTTATCAGAAAAAGTATATTTTATTAAGAGTAAATCATTCAATCCAATTGTTACCACGTGTCTAATTAAAAAATCTCCCTAAGCCTAAATGGAGGAAAAATAGTACAACGTGATAACAATACCGAAAGCAAAACAGTCCATAAGCATATCCATGCAAAAGTCCAAACACGTTAAAAGTAAATAAAATACAAAGGACACATTGGCAGCAAGCAAGCACCAAGCTGGAGACCCACTTCAAGAACCAAGATCCAGCAATACACACTCCCTCGTGTTAACTCCTCAAAAGTACTAAATTTTATGCTTATTTCACATCGTCTTTGCTTGCCTTTAAGTACATTTAGTTGCATTTAGCCTTAAAATTCATGCATTTGCATAAGGAGTTAGGAATTGTGCTATGCCAGTGTGAAGAGTTGCTTTGTTGGCATTATTGTAGGCATGTCAGAGCTGTGCAACGTAGAGAGGAAGGAATGCCAGAGAGAATGCCGAGTTGCTGTTGGCAGCGATGGACCAAAAAATGTCGAAGCATCGGTTGGCAGCGAAGAGGAGTTTGATGTCCGACCAAGTAGCTGTTAGACCTTGATGACGTCAGCCCTAGGATTCAAATATATGATAAGATGATCACATTCTTATCCCCCGAGCATTCAAAATTCAATTTCCAAGGCTTATCCTAGGTTATCCTTGCACGTCTATTTAAAGAACTCAAGCAAGCACATAATCGACATTCACCAATCACCAATGATCAGATTTAGAGGAAGGCTGCACCAAGGAGACGTGGTTCGACCAGCTTGACCGAGAGCCTGGACCTTGAAGGGCTGCATCGATCGGCACCCTTCTAGCCTATTCTCCTTGTCTAGTTATTTTTATTTTTAAATGATGATGTTGTTAGAAAACGATGAAGGTTTTTGGTTTGATACCCTCACTATGAACTAATGTAATAGTTGGTGGGGGATGTTTGTGTTTGAATGTTGTTTTCATGTTTAGTTTTTAATGATCTAAAATGCCTTAGCATTGTTTCCCCTATCTGGCATGTTCTTCAGTTTTCTAAATTCTTTGCCAAGCGACCGCTGTCATTGTTTGCTTATTGCACCTTAATATCTTAACATACTTAGGGGGCAACGATCCATTGCCAGATACTAAGGCGATATGCTTTGACGGAAGATGTTCAAGTAGATGGGTTTACTTCGGGAGTAAGTATACCCTTTAGGAGTATAGATTGTGACTTAATCAAATCGATTTATGAAAAACTTCATTATAGAGATATAAGGGTTTTTACATGGTTAATTTCGGGCATTGCCATCGACAGAGGCAATGCCAACTTTGAATCTGCTCGGCAAATAATATCAAGGCAAAAAATTATTAAGGGTTGGTATGAAAAGCGTGAAAAACATGCATCTCTTGCCAACGCTTATCACTCATTTAAACACTCATTGTGCCAACGTTGTTTTCCTTTTATTTCTTTTTTAAATTGTTTTCAAAACCCACTTCAAATCAACAACATTTTTTCCTTGACAAGTAAACAAGTAAAGCAATCAAACTCTTGGTCAATCCTTGTGGAGACGATACTCAACTCACTAATGTATTACTTGCAGGCCGTGTATACTTGCACGCAAAAGACTTAGTCTTGGAACTGTTTTCATACATTCCCAATACATTTTTCCACCCTTTTGTCAAGCACTCACACAGTCGAACACCTCGGCCCAACTGACCAGTACCTCACTGCCCAGCCATCTTAAGAAGCCAAAATGCGATCCAACACACGTAACCAATCCACTCGATCTAACCCAAATTTAGCCAATGCATATGCTACGCTGTTTGCCCCTCGAAATATATTATGGAAACATACGCAAGGAAAGGATAAACAAGTAGCATCTATTCGTCAAAACCAATATCTCAACCTCTAAGGCCGACGCTCTCTATGCAAGATCCAAAAAATGACCATAGTTGAATCCGATTCAATGATAATTGAGTCAACTAAACTCCAATACGATCCACGCAACAAATCCAACGCATAATCAATAGCTTTCAACTCCGCTACATTAGAATCCAATACTCTTAAAGGGCCCAAAAATAATGCTAAAATGCAGCCCTCCTCGTCACGTAAAATCCCCCAACAACTTGCCAGTCCCGGCTTGCTCCTCACCGACCCATCGACATTAAACTTCAACGTTTCTCTAATCGGTTGACTCTATGAAATAGCCAAACGTACTAACCCCATTCACTGAGAAAGAACAAGCAATCGGACTATCCCACCATTGCGACTCATCCACCACACTATCTAACGAATCCACCTTTACCCAATAAAATACACGTAATTTCACCAAAAAATGTTGATTCATCAAGCAATAAATATTTCTTGTTGAACACGGCATCGTTCCTCGCTAACCAAAGTAACCAAAAAATTGCCACACATCCTATTAATCACCATTGCCTACGTAGCCCCGAAAAGAAGCTATCGAATCCTTAATGTATGAATTCAAGGAGCGATCTCGGCAATACACAATATACCTTCTACCACCCGAAAAAGAACAACCATAAACCCCTTGCTAGATCACATGTATAAAAAATATGATCACTTGCATCCTCTTCAACCCCACAAATTGCACACAAAAGAGGCGAATCACCCAAATGCACTCCTCGTGCCCGAAACATAGTCAAAGTCGGCAATCTGTCCAGCATCAAAAACCATAAAAAAAACATTATATCTCTGGGACACCCTAATATCCCGTACCCTAAAAACGTCTATCTTATCCCCCGACTACCCGAAAGAATGCATCAAAGAAGATAATTCCTTAACCGAAAATTGTTCATGCGCATTCGACTCCCAAATTAATTTGTCTTCAACCTCGGGCAGCAAAGAAAAAGACCCTATCAATGCTACCATCTCATCGAGCTGCTTCACTTCCAACACACGAAGAGATTGCCCAAAGTATGAACCCCAATGCCCGTGTAAGATGACATATGCACAGCATAATGACATGCCCAAGCAGTCTTGTTGATAGCAGCCCTATAAAGTCTCGGATATAGTACACATAAAGGTTCATCGGCACACTATTGATCTTGCCAAAGCAGCACCTTATTTCCATCACCAAGCTGCCAAGAGAAACGGTTAAAACACATTAATCTCTTCTCACAATCCTCTTCTTGAACTTGGACTATTTGCCGCCACATCTTGGACATCCGATTCGATCTTGATGCATTAAAACACCATGAAAGAACATGTGAATCATATTTTGAATCAATCAAAGATCTTCCTAATGAATTAGGTTCAGAAGCATACCTCCACGCCTATTTAGCCAACAAGGCTAAATTCTGATATCGTAAATTCGCGGCACCTAATCCAACCAACCTCTTCGGCTTGCACACTATACCTCACCCCACTCGACTCATTTTGCGTTGTAAATCCAAATCACCTCATAAAAAAGATCGATGTCTTTTATCAATCGTTTTAATCACTCCTTTTGGCATCATAAAAACTCTCATATAATACACCAAAAGAGATGAGAGCATCGAATTAACCAAAGTTAACCGTGATGCAAAAGAGAGTGATCTTTTCTTCCATCCCGCAAGTTTCGACCTCACCTTTTGTATCAACGAATCCCACATACATTTATTCCACGGATTCACACCCACTGGCAACCCCAAATAAGTAAAAGAGAGTTCACCTTGACAGCAACCCAAGACATTCGCCATCTCCTCCACCACATCCGACGACACACCCACATTATAGATGCAAGACTTTGAAAATTAATATGCATACATGAACATAGCTGAAAGCACAAAAGTAAACGCTTCAAGTTGCTCGCAACCTCAACATTCCTTTGAAGAAAAAATATCATGTCATCGGCAAACTGTAAATGCAAAATGATAAAATTTTAAAGCTACCTTCGCCCTACGGATCAGCCCCGCGTTTTCAGATCATTTCATAAATAAACGGAGCACTTCCGTAATAAGTACAAACAATAATGGCGATAATGGATCGCCTTGTCGCAAGCCACGTTTCATACCAAATTCCTAGGTCACACAACCATTCAAAAGAACTGCTAAACGTGCTGTCCCCACACACTCTTTAATCCAATCTCGCCACCTCACCCCAAATTCTATTTTGTCTAGGACATGATCTAGAAAACACCATCATACGCAATTGTATGCCTTAGTTAAGTCTAACTACAAAATCACCCCCATCGCTTTTCGCTCTTAATTGAATAGAATGTATGACTTTATTGGTCAAAAGAATCCCATCCACGATTTGCCTCCCTTGAATAAAAGCGGTTTGTGAGTAGCTAACAATGCTGCCAATAACCAATTGTAGCCGATGTGCCATGATTTTTGCCAAAATTTTGTACATGGAATTAAGTAAACAAATCGGTCAAAAGTCACTAACCTCTATCGGGTTTTCTTTCTTCAGAATCAAGACAACAAAAGAGGAATTCATCTCCTTTGGAAGACGGCTCGAGCTATGGAATGAATATAGAACTGCTATGACATCTTCCTTAAGAAATTCTCATCAATTCTTGAAAAATTCGGAGCTAAATCCGTCGGGACTGAGTGCATTCGACCCATCACTTGATTTAATAGCCTCCCACGCCTCCTCTAAATTAAAAACAACCTCTAACCTTTCACTAGCTGCAGCCGAGAGCCTCATGAAATTTAAATCTATCTCGAAAGTGTCAACCAACCTGGGTTGTGCGAAGTGACTACAAAATGCCCGGCTCACATGACCCTTCAACATTGATGGAGTGGTCACCCATCGTCCATTAATTCACAGCACTCTAATTGAATTGCGCAAGCCTCTCACTTTTGCAAATTGCTGAAAAAAGCAAGTGCTTCGATCATCCTCTCTCAACCAAACAGCTCGAGATTTTTGTCTCCAAATAGACTCCCTATAGCGCATCAATCTCCACAAATTTCCCTGCAGCTTCTTTTTCTCGGAATCGAACTCCTCAACATCCCCATCACCAACCTCACGCATAGTTTCCCTTTGTTTTGTTATTTTTCTGCTACATTGTCATTTCGTTTTAAATATTTTTTTTATTTTACTTTCTAATAAATTCAACCGACATATTAATAAATAATACTAATAAATTATAATTATTCATGAATGATTCACTCTTATATAAATAATTTATTTTTTCCTAAAAAATAAATTAATATATGTTCACATGTCCATTTCGTATAATATTTTTCTTTTTTTTACCCTTTCGATTCTCAGAGTTTTTTCATCACTAATTCGGATCGACATGCATCGTACACCTTTGGTATATAATATTTTCTCTTTAATGTAGATTAATTCGGCAAAATTTACTTTAAAAAATAATTTGAAGTAAATAAATAAGCTTATTAAAATAATGAGATATGATTTCTTTATGTGGAATTTGAGTTTAAACAAATTAATTCAAGTAAGGTTTTTTAATTAAAAACAAATAACACGCATTAAATCTAACATTTAAATCTTCAAATCAAATCTATTTTTAAAAATTTAATCGTCTTGAATAAATTCATAAACCCTAGAATGTCTACGCAAGTCAACGCTCATGGGTTGCCTCTGCCACATATGTATGAAGATGACGGCGGACGACCACCGGATGGGGTACCGCACATCCCGATCCTGCCCACGCTGGAGAGACCATCATCGCCCACCCCTCTTGAGGGGTAGAGCGAAGTGAAAAAAGTGAGGAACGATGGAGGGAAGGCTTCCTCACATGACACGGTTGCTATGGAGGATGAGATGGTGAATGAGGGCCAAGGAAAACCAGTCGATGTGGTCACGCAAGAGGCTAGGGTTGTCAGTGGGGGCATCGTTCATCTTGATTCTGAAGGGGATAAGGTCAAGGATGGTGGCTCATATGCTAGCAAAGTAGCGGCCAAGGGCAAGTAGGGTAATAGGGATAAAGGAAAAATAGGGTTTCTTGAAGAGGAAGTCACTATCTTAGAGGAAGACATTATAATGAATCGTACAAGCCCTATTTCTTCGATACAATTTTCGGATCGTGTACATGATCAAATCGACCATAATATGAGGAATGCTATTATTATCCGGTTACTTGAGAGGAACATCGGATTCAATATGTTGCTTTCACGTATTCAGGCGCTCTGGAAACCAGTAGGTAACATTTAGTTAATTGATTTAGAGAATAATTATTTCATTGCTCGTTTTACAGATGAAACTGATTATGCGCACGTCCTCACTGATGGCTCGTGGACAATCTTTGGGAGCTATTTAACGGTTTAGCCATAGAGCAGGGATTTTTCTACTTCAAAAAAGTACCCATCTCAAGTGATTGTATGGGTTCGTATTCCAGGATTGCCGTATCGATGTTATAACAAGGCTTTGTTTTGTTTTATGGCGCTGCTTATTGGTAGAGTTATCCGGGTTGATTATAACACACAGGATGGGGGTCGGGGAAAGTTTGCTCGCCTGGCTATCTTAGTGGATTTGAATAAGCCGTTGCTCTCCTGTATCAGGATTGATGGACACTACAAAAACTCAAATATGAGGGGCTTCATAACATCTGTTATGGGTGTGGTATTTATGGACATTCGAAAGAGAATTGTCTGAGGACAAAAGAAACTGATAGTAATATTGAAAAGGATACGACTACTAATATGAATCGAACAGATGATGGACGTTCAGAAGATAGCCTCTATGGTCTGTGGATGGTGCTGGAGAATCACCGACGTCGTACAGCAAGGTTTGGTCAGAACGAAGCTGGGCTGGCAAATAAAAAACAACAGGTGAAAAGCTCATGTTATGTGTCTTTGGTGGTTGAGGAACAGGTAGAGTCACATGTAGATGGGGCAAATATTACAAATAGAGTTTCGCAGGGTGAGGCACTAGCACAAAGAGAAGCAAAAAATAAAGAAAACAGGGACGATCAATGGTCTTTTACCTAAACCGAGGCTTACATGCTTTTAAACCGGATAAAAAAACCAAAGGCTCTAAGAAAGTGTCCACACAGGCAGAAACCGCTCCTATGGTGGTGGGGAAAGCGACCACGGTTGTCGAGCATGTTCCAGCAGTAGCGAAAGGTTCACATATAGCGTTTACTATTAATGAGAGTGAACAGCATGGTCCTAGTGGTGGGAGGATACGATCGAGAGTACAAGTATTGCGGGGAAAAGATTGAATGATGGTATACGTAAGGGACTCAAAGTGAAGAAAAACCTCGGAGTCTAAAGCAGCGCGCTCTAGTGTGGTGGAATGGGTCCAAAGTGCGTAAGCAAGAGTGGATGTGATCGGGGCAGAGTTCGAGGTTGCGAGGTAGGAAAACACGGTAGAATTGCATAATGTTAACCCGCCAAGTAAGGTTAATAAAGATGATGAATTGTGGGAAGAGGCTTATATTGAAGGCAAGTCAGATGATGCAGAGTAGATGAAGGAGGGTGTGTATCTTCTTCTGGAATTGTCAGGGTGCGGGAAGCCGTACTTTCAGACATCAGTTTAAAAGTTTCATGCGTGAGCACAAACCACGCGTAGTTGCACTCTTTGAACCACGTATTAGCAGAATGACTGTTGATCGTGTTATTGCGCGGCTGGGTTTTATACACTCCTATCGGGTTGAATCTCATGGTTTTAGCGGTAGGGTTTGGTTACTTTGGGATAAAACAGTCAATGTGACTATTACTCATATGGATAATCAGTTTATCAATGCTATGCTAGAAGGTCCGGGTATTTCGAAAACTTTTCAGGTTACTATTGTTTATGCAAGTCCGATCGTATCAAAATGGAAACTCTTATGGGGTCAGCTGGTTGAGTTACAACCGTCCGATGACACTCTCTGGGTTTTGGGGGTGATTTTAATTCTTTGCTTGCGGATGATGAGCGAGTTAGGGCGGTGGTAATTCAACAAGGGTGAGTCGATTATTCTATAATTTTGTGTCCGAGGCTGAGCTGACTGATATTGAGTTCTGTGGTCCTCCTTATACTTGGACGAAAGGCAATCTTCATCAGCGTCTTGATAGGTGCTTGGTTAATCATCATTGGATTTCTTCTTATAGTGATGCCTATGTTCGAAACCTTGATCGTTTGGGCAGCGATCATCGGCCTCTCCTTTTATGCTTGATGGATGATGACCGTGATACAAAGAATAGGCCATTTTGTTTTATATCTGCTTGGCAAGCGCATCCACAGTTTCTGGAGTTCTTAAAGTCCAATTGGAAAATGAAAGAAGTTTCAATCATCATTGGATTTCTTATTATGAGTTTCAATCAAAGCTTGTGGTGTAGAATACTACGACTTTTGGTCATATGGAGAACGAAAGAAGTTGTTGAGGGCTCAGATTCAGGGTATTGATCGAGCAATATTACAGCGACACTCGGAGTCCTTGGTTGAGTTGGTGAAATGTTTGAGATTAGAGCTTGATGAAGTTTTGGCGCAAGAGGAGGAATTTTGGAAGCAAAAGGCATGTGCACAGTGGATCAGTCAAGGTGATCGGAACACTAAATTCTATCATGCTACGGTGAAGGAAATGCGGCATCAGAATACTATATTGGCACTTAGAAGGTGGGACGATTCATGGGCAACAGATCAGGATGAATTATCAACTATGGCACGTGAGTTATTTTCTAGTTTATTTCAAGTGTGCCGAGAGGCGATGTACAATTTCCTCCACATGGTCGATTTCCTCAGGAAGAGAGAGTGTTGTTATCACACCTTGAGGATCCAGTTAGTGATAAGAAAATTCGACGCGCTATTTTTGACATGGGTGCTCTTAAGGCTCAAGGGGTGGATGGTTATAATGTTGATTTTTTCCAGAAGAATTGGGACATGGATAGCATATCGATTTGTGATGCTATTCGGAAGATTTTTATCAGTGGAGATTTGCCCTCGGATCTAAATCGTACGTTACTGGTCTCAATTCCAAAGGTCTGTACCCCTGATCATATAAGCCAATTCAGACCTATCAGATTGTGTCAGGTCATTTATAAAGCAGTTACAAAAGTTATCATGAATAGATTAAAGCCTTTGCTACCACGATGGGTATCTGAGAACCAAACTAATTTTGTGCCAGAGAGGTCGATTACTGATAACACTGTCATTACACAGGATAATTTACATTCGATGGGCCAGAAAAAGGGTCTCAAGGGTGGATGGCTATTAAAATTGATATAGAGAAGGCGTATGATAGGCTAGAATGGGACTATGTCAAGGATACGTTGGTTGATTTGGGTATTTTTGACCGCCTTCAGGTGTTAATCATGAGGTGCATTTCAGCAGTTTCTACTCAGATCATTTGGAATGGGTCTTTAATTGAATCTTTTAAATCGTCCAGGGGCATTTGTCAAGGTGACCCCTATCGCCTTATATATTTGTCCTTTGTTTGGAGCGTTTGGCGTATGATATTTAGAATGCTATATTTGGAGGATGGTGAAAGACGTTCTAAACGTTGCGTCAGAGACCTCCTATATCGCACCTATTGTTTGCAGATGATATGATTCTCTTTGCTAGGGCCTCATAGATTAGATGGGCCTAATACGGGGGTTATTGGATAATTTTTGTACAGTTTCTGGACACAAGGTGAGTGTATCTAAAATGACTATTTATTTCTCCAAGAATGTCATGGCCTCTTTTCGCATGGATATTAACCAAGGTTTCGGCTTTATTGAGGTTAGTGATTTGGGTTGATATCTTGGCGTCCTGTTGTTACATAAGCGAGTTAATTCTGCATCTTATAGTTATTTGGTAAAGCCGATGGAAAGAAAGCTTAATGTCTGGAGGGAAAATGCTCTCGTTGGCCGGAAGGATTATGCTTGCTAAAGTTGTACTAGCGGCGATGCAGAATTACACTATGCAAACTGCTGTGTTACCCATTTTGATCTGTAATGAATTGGAAAGGGTTATTCGTCGGTTTATTTGGGAAGGCTCATCCGAAAATTCAGGGGTTCATGTAGTTCGTTAGGAGGATGTTTGTAGTCTGGTACAAAAAGGGGGCCTTGGATTTCGTCACCTCGCTCAGAAAAATGAGGCTTTTTTTGATGAAATTGGCATTTAATTTACTCACCAAAAAGGATGCACTTTGGGTCCATTTCCTTCAATCCAAATGTAGATGTTTTGATGATATCCTAAACGCTTTAGCTAATCGTAATATATCGCGGCTTTGGAAGGGTCTAAGCGTGGTATGGGTAGATGTAACAAACAATATCACTTGGTAGCTCGAAAATGGGAATGGGATAAGATTTTGGTATGATGTGTGGATTCGAGACGTCGGCCCTTTAGTGGAGCATGTATCGTATGGTTCAACACTGAATTTGCCTCTGGTTTCAGTCGCAGAAATGGTGAATGTCGCGGGTGAATGGCATTGGGGAGTGTTTGCACAGCTACTGCGGAAAGTGATCATGCTACGTATTGCAGCCATTAAATGTTTGCTATCACAATTCTCGGCTGATAATGTAGTATGGACTGCTGCGACATCGGGATGTTTTACGGTAACATCAGTATATGAGGTCTGTAATGGTATAGAGGAGGGTCCCGATGAGGATGTATGGCGGATTGTTCATTGGTTTAAAGGGGCACAACGTATGAAGATTTTTCTGTGGTTGGTGTGTTGCGGAAAGATCATGACTAATCAAGAAAGGGTGCGACAACATTTTTTGAGTGATACACGTTGTGGAAGTTGTGGAAGGGAGGTTGATGACATTGATCATGTTCTTCGAAAGTGCCCACAAGCATATTTGGTATGGAAGAAGCTAGTTCGACCGGATAGATTTGATGAGTTTATGGAGTGTGACGTAAAGGTTTGGGTAAAAATTAATTTAACTAAACCTTATTTTGTAAAGGAGGCTGTATTATGGGATCTAATGTTTGGCGAAACGGTGTAGTTTATTTGGCTACAAAAGAATGTGATGGTGTTTGAGGAATGAGAGGATGTTGGTCGACAGACAATGCTCGAGAGAGCAAGGGCTTGGTTTGCATCGGCTACGGCAATATGTACAGTGACTTCGACTCCTCCAGCTACGGTGGTTGCTGATCATAGCACAATCTGATGGAGAGCCCCGTCAATGGATTGGGTGAAGGTAAATTCTGATGGTGCTAGCAGTCGGGGGAATGGACTCGTGACGTGTAGAGGGCATCCGAGACCATACAGGCAGTTGGGTTTTCAGATTTGGCAAGTTTATTGGAATTTGTTTGATTCTTGAAGCGGAGCTGTGGGGTGCATATTTGGGTTGCGATATGCATGGGAGGCTGGACATCGTCAAATTGTTCTTGAGATGGATTGTTTAGAGGCGGTGAATACTCTTCGGATTGGCTCAAGTTCGCTTGGTTATTGTATGCTGGGACATTATTTCCTGGAATTAAGAAGAAGACCTTGGACGATTAAGGTACAACATGTCTCCAGGGATGGTAATCGAGTTGCAGATGCTTTGGCGAAATTAGTAGATTAGGATGATCTAAATGTAATGGCTTGGGGTAACCCACCCCCAAGTATAGTTTCATTATTATATATGGATGCTTTGAATATTATGTAGGTTGTATTGTAACAAATTGTTAGAATATGTACTCTTTTTCTCCACCTAGGTTATGGAGGTTTTTAGCGAAACATATGCTAGTATTGTAGGTGTTTTTGATCAATAGAATCACACCTCTTTTCATCAAAAAATCTTCAAATCTCTATTTTCTTTCTCTAAATTTCCAGACTGCTTATAAAAATAAATTCATATAAATTAATCTAAAATAATGATTAGAATTTAATCAGCAGGTTCTATGACAAATTATTAGAACAAAGTGAAAAATATAAAAGCTGGAAAATACAAAAAAGGCATTTTTGGGTGGAGAAAGCTGAAAGAGTGGCATAAAGAGAAGAGAACCGAGAAAAAAAAGTGAAGAATGAGCGTGGGTTCAAAATTTTTGAAGAAAATAAAGGAAGAAGCAGAAGCAGAAGAAGACAAAAACTCCATAGTTGAGCAAGAAGAAGCATTGGTGGCTTTGATAGAGCATCGCACTAAAGAAGTTGAACACCTTGGCCATCGTATCTCATGTTACAAATCTTAGGTTCTTTCATCATTTTTCATGAATACCTTCGTTGTTGTTTTTCCTTTGATTTTTGGGGTTTTCTCTTTTCGATTGAGGGTTTTTTTTTCTTGTTTTCCTGATTGTAGAATTCTGTGTATTTTTGTTTGAGAAATTTTCTTATGTTCAGTTCTCCACTTTAATGATTGTCTTTTAATAACAAGTTCAAATAAGTGTTATTTCAATGTGGAAAAACGATCTTTTAATCTCATGAACTAATAAATTACCCACTTTTTAGTACTCATTCTTCTGCTTTCATTTGTTTTGTTGAATGATATATCGGTTTTATGGGATTATCATATTGTTTTAGGGGAAAACTATTAGTGAATCAAATGTTTGCTAATAAAATTGTTTGTGCTATTAAAAAGTGTATTGGTGTGATGGCTTTTTTAGTGTAGGCTTAAGCTTTGGCATGCAAATGCATTTGATTTGCTTTGTTTGATTGTTTTATTCTTCCTGCTTGTTTGAAACATAGCTTGATGAAGCAGAGAAGAGGCTATAAGATTCACAATATAAATTGCCTCGCCTTCGAGGACGACATAATACAACATTTTCTAAAGCTTCTCTGGCAAGTAAAAGTGTGAAGGCGGAGCAGAGGTCAACTCCCGAGTGTATAAATAGGGGTTTTAACCTGAAACCACAATCAAAAACTGAACTTGTAATACCTTATGTGAATCCAAATATTTCACAACCTATAAACCAATAGGGTCAAGTGTAAAGACTACCATTGGTCTTGAAGCAAGTATTGCCTCTAATAAGGCTGTAAAAGTAAAAGGTGAAGCAACTCATAGAAATGCTTCCAATCCCGAGGTTGTTGAGACTAAGGACAGAAGGGCTAAAAGGAAGTTTGGTAAGGCAACCACCTCTAACTGAGTTGTTTACTTATTTCATGATGGACTGATTACGTGAACATTTCAACTTTACTATTGTATCAGAACAAAAAGAGCATAAAGAGTTGATTCCCTTGGTACGGAACAGCTCTTCACCAACCACAATTGGCTCCTATTCAAGCAATCACATATCTAGTCAGCATAAAATAAAGTTGAGAAGTCTTGCTGTGTGTCCAGTGAATGATCAATTTTTCGTGAATCGTGACCATGTGTGCTATTTGATAAGTGAAGATGAGCTTACGCCGTTGATTATGCATGAAGTTGCATTTAGTAGCATGATGGAATTCCCTCTGTGCCTCATTGTTTGAACTATTTAGCATTTCAAATTTTTACTTTCTTTATGTTGTATAGGATCTAATTTCTGTTGGCATCTTGGACTATTTGCAGTACTTTGGATGGAATAGTCCATTTGTGGCAAATTCAAGCTAGAAGGTAAGTTCAATTTCCTATTTTGTTTTGATCTACTATTTACTATATGTGGTTTATATGTGTTGTTTAGATTGCAAGGCAAAATTTTATATAATTGAACTTCTAATTTTATCATAGTTTGAAATTGATAAGGATATATACCACCATGTTGTACTGTGAATACGATGCATGTGATAGATGTGTGAAAGTTTTTTTTTTATAGAAAGGTAATTTATAGAATCTGAGAACTTTTTAACTTTGAAATTTCTTCTGCCATTTGGGAAAAGAGAGGGGTAGTATTGTCTTACTAGAATTTGAAAAAGTTTTATGGTGCAGAATGTCACGGACCGTCAGTTCGAGTCCGTGTCATATGCACACATGGTTTCCCAAGAGGTTCTTAGAGAGATTTTGGGCCTAAAGAGACCATCAGACCGAGCCCGATCCATGGAGGATTCTAGAAAACTACATTGACTTAGACAAAGTTTCCATGTAAACATATGATTTGTTTCTTTAGTTAGCAAGGAATATTCTTATAATTGTACCATTGTGGTTGGTGGGATTTGATCTTAGCCATCGATGTAAATCAGTGGGAACCGTCAGATGTATGGGGAATCAACTATAAATAAAGGTCTCCCCAGCCTCATTTGTATCATCTCATCTTTGAGTAATCAAGGCATTCACTCTAAAATCCTTTGTGTTGTTTTTTAGTGTTCTTGAGTGGCCATTCTCATAGTTGGCTTCCACTTAGAACGATTAAGCGTTCTTTAGTGCCAAGGAAGTTTGATCTTTCAAAATGAAGAAAAATGCTGACTTAGTCGTTTGTCTAAGTTACATCGACTAAGGCTGCACAGTTTGCTAGGTTAAGACGCTAGCCCCGTGACAAGTGGTATCAGAGTGAAGGTTGGAGTGAAGGCACTGATCGAGATGGCACCACCAAAGGAAGATGGTTCAGCAAAGAAAGATGCGGATACCCAGGCTGAAAAATCCAAGAGGGCGAGTTCGAAGGATATCCTCAAGTCATTAGAGAAAAAGGTAACCAAACTTGAGAAATCAGCGAAGAACTCGGGGGAGTGACTTGATGCGGCAGATACACGCTTCAAGGAGCAAGAAAACAAGAGGGATCATCTCAATGGAGAGATGGAGGAACTTCTGAACAATCTGTTCGAGAAGTTGAGTAACAGAGGTGATGCGTTTGAGGCCGAGTTGAAGGTTGTGAAGATGGAGATGGAAGAGATGAAGGTAGACTTATTTGTGTACAAGATTGCCTTGATGAATGAAGCAGCTCCAACTGTATCCAAGCCAAGGAAAGACATCTCAAAGCCAAAAGAGTTCAAGGGGATCCGATCGGCCCAAGATGTTGAGAACTTTGTATAGGGCATAGAGCAGTATTTTTGGGCTGCAAGCATCAAGGATGATGCAGAAAAGGTAAATATTGTTTCAATGTATAACTGATATCGCTCTTTTATGGTGGCAACGCAGATGCTCTAAGGAGAAGAGTATGGACATTCTAATTGAGACATGGAAAGAGCTTCAAGTTGAGTTCAAAGACCAGTTCTACCCGATGGATGCTCAACGAGAGCCTCGAAAGAAGTTATGACAATTGAAACATGAGGGTTCCATCCCAGAATATGTCAGGCAGTTCATCGAGATCAAGCTCTAGATTGCGGACTTGAGTGAAGTAGAGGGCTTCTCTTACTTTATGGATGTACTTCAAAGATGGGCCCAAATAGAGCTAGAGCGGAGGAAAGTCGAAGAACTTTCCAAAGCATTGACCGCAGCTGAGGCCACAGCTCAGTTTGAAGTTAGAAAGTCTAAGTCTTCCAAGCCCCGTAGCAAGGGTAATGGTGGGGGGAGACGGGGATGATCACCGTTTCAACGATGGTGGCAAGAAGCCCAACAAGTTCGTGAAATCATTAGAGAGGAAAGATCGGGGGCCCATCAAGTGCTACCATTGTGATGATCCACACTTAGTGAAAGACTGCCCCAAGAAAAGACATCCCGAAGCTACAGCCGATAGAGACTACGAGCAAAAGGAAGAGGAATGTGTGCTTGGTGCAATTGCCAGTGTCAAAGCAATCAAGCTGAGGGTGAGGAAGCAATGTTACAAGTACAATAGGCCACACTTGTTACATGATTGCCCGGATCGAGACAAGCAATCCAAAGAGGAGGACAAGCTTGAGTTGAGCGAGGCCTATAAGCTTGGATCGATGATCTTGATTTTTGCCAAGGTGAAGAAGGGCCAAAAGTAGAAATGGTTGATGTTTGTAGACATAAACTTGGCGGGACAATCGAGGAATGCTCTAGTGGACATCAGAGCAACTGATCTCTTTATATCAAAGAAGGCTACTGGGAAGCTTGGTCTCAAAGTTGAAAGGTTAACCAACAAGATCAAGACTGTGAATGCTAAATAAGTTCTAATTGTTGGAACGGTACAGAAGGTGAAGCTGCAGATTGGTGAATAGAAGGCCAAGGAAGATTTCAAGGTAATCCATATAGATGACTTTGATTTTGTTTTGGGGCTTAACTTCCTTGACTGTGTAGACACTCTCATCATTCCTTGTGCCAACATTGTTTGCATTTTGGATCCGAAACAACATTGCATTGTACTCGTGCATCGAGACAATAGACGGAGGACTGAGACGCTGACTTCTATTTAGCTTGTCGAGGATGCTCTAAGCCAATGAGGCATCGCTTTGGGGGCTACTGGAGAGAGTACCTTAGAGGGGCAAGAGTTGCCCAAGCCACTTGACATAAAGCCCGTGGAAGGTCCATCCATAAAGGAGGTGAGCGAGGTATCGAGCTTCAATGATGATAGAGTATCGATGGGTGCATCAATCTTTACGAGACATAAAGAGTTGATACGAGTTAGAGTGAATGTAGACAAGTTGATTGAAATACATCCCGAACACAATAAATGTATTTTACAGTTTGATTTGCCTGGTTAATTGGGTGTAGGCCATCAAAAACCTAACCCTTTAGACGGAGTTCCCAAGACTTGTCGGGGACACATGCCACCTTTCAGAGTTCTGAGAGTTCGTTTTGTGTTTAATGTTGTGACATCCAAATCCTTGTGCAAAGACCGAGAGTGTTCGAGTAATGGCAAATCACAACTGGCATGAGAGAACTCCTACGATCGATATGTGCTTGGTGGGACGGTGACTTATGTTAGATGGCGGCGATTACCTAAGCAAGCAGTCTTTATGGGGAGACAACCTAGCCAGAGTCGAGTGCTCTTTATGAGGAGAGCTCCAAGCCCGATTCAGAGTTGGGGGCAAGTTGAGGTATCGGGGAGTTTCCAAGATCAGTTTTAGCTTCATTTCGAAGAGGCAACGAGGGCGTCGTTGAATTTGGCATGGGAGAATGTCACAGACCGCCAGTTCGAGTCCGAGTTACATGCACACATAGTTGCCCAAGAGGTTCTTAGAGAGATTTTGGGCCTAAAGAGACCACCAAAGCGAGCCCGATTCATGGGGTATTCTATAAGATAGCCACTTTGACTTATGCAAAGTTTCCATGTAAACATAGGATTTGTTTCCTTAGCTAGCAGAGAATATTCTTAGAATTGTACCATTGTGTTTGGTGGGATTTGATCTTAGCCATCGATGTAAATCGGTGGGAACCATCGGATGTATGCAGAATCAACTATAAATAGAGGCCTCCCCAGCCTCATTTGTATCATCTCATCTTTGAGTAATCAAGGCATTCACTCTAAATTCCTCTGTGTTTGTTCTTGAGTGTTCTTGGTGTTTTTTCTTTTATTCTTGAGTGGCCATTCTCATAGTTTGCTTCCGCTTAGAACGATTCAGTGTTCTTCAGTGCCAAGGAATTTTGATCTTCTGGAGTGAGGAAAAAGGCTGACTTAGTTGTTTATCTAAGTTATATCAACTAAGGCCGCACGGTTTGCTAGGTCAAGACGTTAGCCCCGTGACAAAAAGCTTAGAAGATCCGTTCAAGTCTATTTAGAACTATAGCAAGCAAGTTAAGATTAGTGCGATTAGAGCATGAGTAATAAAGGGAAATGATACATTTGGTTGGCCAAATTTGTTTGATTAAGGCTTAACTATTTTAGGTATATCAAGGAGTTAATATCAAAAGTTAAATTTGAAATGCTTGGTTTATCTCCTGGGTTCGCTACAGAAAACGCAATATTAAGTTGGTTTTATGCTGAGCACTTCTGAAGCTCCAGTCATATATTCTTTGATTTTTTATCATTGAGCCTTTTTCATAGGTTTCATGTCCTTTTATTGGCCATACTTTTGTTTGGATGCCATTTATGAGAACATTGCCAAAGATGAGATGGGTCAAAGCAAGTTGTGATTGTTGCTTAGCCAAATTTGTGTATTGCTTTGCAGTATTTAGAACCATAGGGCTTTTCTCCCTTTCTGTCAATTGAGTCCTAACAGTTTCTTATTCTTTTTTCCCCCTTGAACTTTAGGTCATCGGCTTCTTTTCTTAGTAGCACAGATTGTGGATCTGCAGTAGAGAGAAGATGGCCAAAAGATATAGCCTGGCATCCACATGGAAACAACCTTTTTTGTGCATACACTGCCGATGCTTGGGATTCTCAGATATCGGTACTAAATCTTAACAAAACACAAGGGGTAAGTACAATGGTTGTAATTTGTTTGTTTTAAAAAACCTGATGATGCTATATTCAGAATTACTATATTCTTGGATATATGGAGGCTTTGGAAGAGCTTAGTCCCCCCGTAATCTTGTACTTAGAACATTTTGTTTCCACCTTAGAAGGTGCCAATCTTTATGTAAACTAAACTAATCTTTTTGCTTCTTTGTGCAATGACATAGAGGTCGTTTAACTTACTTAGAGGATAAGCCTCATGTTAATGGTATCATCAACAGTATAATATTCACGCCTTGGGAAAATACATGTTTTGTCACTGGTGGCAGTGATCATGCGGTAGTGTTTTGGAATGAGAGAGATGAAAGTGTATGGAAGCCAAAATCCTTGCATCCAAATCTGCATTCTTCAGCTATCATGAGAGTTGCAGGGATGCAGCAAAAGCATATTATATTGTCTACTGGGGCAGACAAAAGAATTCTTGGGTTTGATGTTCACGTTGGAAGAGCAGACTCCAAGCACCAAATAGAAAGTAAATGCATGAGTGTCCTGCCAAATCCTCGTGACTTCAACCCATTCATGGTTCAAACTGGTAAGAAACAGACTACTTTTCGACCAGTAAATTTCTTCAATATATGTTGGGTATTTACCTTTTACATTTCTTGTAATAGCCCTAAATAATAAATAATTATGTGTTTATATTTGTAAGGGGAATGAGTTAAAAAATTAATTAAATAAAAATGGATATGCAGCCAAGGGGTTTAAACCAGTGACCTTAGCTTTTGTGGATTGATAACTTAACCATTTGGGCTAGGTGGTAACTTGGCTGTGAATTACCACAAAACATCTTAAACTATATGGTTTGGATATACCGAAATAATAATAAAATTGGATATGACTCCTTGCTTACCATTTTTTTAATTCTATTTGACCAAAAGCTCCAGAAAATTCTTTTTCTCCTAAACTTTTTCGTTCTCTGCCATCGTCGATCTCTTTCACCGCTTGTCGATAAGCATTACCGCCACTATTGGCATGTTCACCGTTATACCCCAAACCCAAGGCCGATAGCCACTCGCGCTAAGGAGTCGCCGCTTGTCATGAAATCTTGCTTCAAAGCTAGGCAGAGAACTAAGTTTTCCTCTGTTCCTCGTGTTTTTCGCCCACCGTGGTCGTCCGTTCGAGATGCCAGGACCACCGTCGTTCTCTTCGTGTAGCGACGAGCAAAATCATGGCCATCGATCAACCCTGCATTGCCGTTTAAGGCATCGTCGGAGCTACATCCGTACCGGTCATATTTTCTTTTGCTTGGTAAGTTTGGTAAGAATCCTTTCATTTTCGGTATTAATCTGGGTGTTGAATGGTTTGAGCTGAATAATCTAGAAAAAAATGGAATTTTGGTCAATTTTTCGGCCGTCCAGGTCTGCGCTAGGCTTCATGCGCCGTCCAGGGTGATTTTCGGCCGCCCTGGACGGTGGCCATTGAACCAGCCTGGCCAGACCCAGTCTAGCCTATAAACCAGCCTTAAACCGGTCCTTTTTGCTGAACTGAACCGAGTTAAACCATCATAAACCAGTTCTGTCAGACCGATCTGACCCGTTTGACCTAAACCTAACCAGAATCATCTGACTCGAGTTCGAACCAAATCTACCCGACCCGAGTCTAACCTGACCTGACACGTTGATCGAGTTAACTCGTTGACCGAGTCAAGTCATCTGAGTCAACTCAGTTAACTTTGACCCGTTGACCCATTGACTGTTGACCCGTTGACCGTTGATTGCTGATGTTAGTATGACATCAACGTTGACTTTGACTAAAAAGTCATTTTTTTCGAAAACCCCTATTTTAAGTTTTTCGACGTCCTGAGTCCGTTTTGCAAAATTTTAGCCTGAAAGTCTCCAAATGTGACCTTGAACCTGAACTTGTATACATATTTAATTATTCAGTTAAGAGCAATGTGAATAAGGACTGAATTTGAAATTTGTGTAATTGAAGGTATTCACAGTTCCTTGTATTTGAAATGTTGACGGATGTCGAATTCAGGTTCGAGAGTGTTCGAATTTCGTTTCAAGGGTCGAACGCTATAGCAAGGATTCAAGGTAAATACATTACTACCTCTTGCATGCTTTATGAAACATGTTGGTATCCGATTAATACTTGCATGATCATGTTTAAGCATATGGTTAATTTTGTTAATGTCTAATCGATTACGAAAAAAAAAGATAGTAAAACCAGTTAAGACTAAAATGCTCGGTTAGAAAGATGGGTGACCTAAAAGAACTTCTGAGATCCAAGAATAATTTATAAGACTGTTATATTTTGAATCTGGTTATGCTTGTTAATGATTTAATTTCTGAAATGCTAAGTTAAGAAATGACGGAAATGCCCTTGAGGTGCGAGAATGACCAAAATAACCTTGATAATAAAAGCAACCTGGGATCTACATTTGAATTGGTAAAACAACTGATTCATCTAAAACCTCGATTTACTTGGAAAGATTTGGTATAAGATTTATACCTCTGAGAATGTAAAATACTTGGATTTTTCCTGAATTTAGAATAAGTCTCTGAGGATAAATTTTCTGGGAGTTCTTCGTAAGTCTGAATAAATTAAATGACAGAAAAGGCTAAATTGATTGAAATGACTGAAATATCCTCTGGTACCAAATTTCTAAATTAACTAGAATGAATAAATTGTTTAATAGTACCAAAAGTATCTGAATGGCTGAAACACCCTTGAGTACTTAAATGATTGAAATACCTATGTGACTTGAGATAAATGGAAGCTTGAAAAATCTAAAATCTTCGATAGATCACAAATGACTGTAATGCCTCTATGGGTTTGAAGTCTGACTTATGTAAATCAGTCGTTCTTAAAACTGTTACAATAATAGAAGAATACTGCACAAATACATGTTCAGCCATTTGAGGCTCGTTCCAGGATAATTTACGACGGTGTCCTGTTCAACTGTACCTCATAGCTAGAACTAAGTTTTGAACATGTGTGAGGTGCACCTATTTGAATTCTTAGAAAGTAATGCATTGATGAGACGTGTTTAATGGAATTGACTTGGAAGCCTGGCAAGCCGTCAACAATCTTCAGCACCGTAAATCATTGACTTATCCTATCGGGGTTAAATTATAATATTGCCCGGAGTGTTGAAATGACCAAAATGTCTTTTTGAGCAAAATTGACTGGAACTCTCCTGATATATCTAAAATCATGCATAGTCATGATATAACGGAAATTCTGAATGATCATGAGGTATAATTCCTGAATACTTGGATGAAGTTATTAATCATCGGATTCTTCGAATATGGTTCTGGATTCTGAAATAAGTCTAGAATGGACTATAGTTCAGTGTCTCCTTTCTATATTTAGCAAGGACCCCTAGGTGATAAATTGGACCATATAGTGTATTCCATGTGTCCATGCATATTCTCTCTGTTTTAAACCAAGACTATCTGCTCCAATTTAAAAGTATGACTCTTTTTTCTGAAATGAAAGTACAATTTCTGGCTTTTGTTTTCTGATACAATGATATATCTGACACTTGTTATCTGACATTTCTGTCTTATGAATAAAAACCGGTTCTATCTGGGGAATATTATCTGGAATATGATTGAAGATCTGTAGGCTCAGCGCTGGTAAGTCCTTCTGGACCTATGGTATCCCCTTAGGTAAGCTTCTACGCCCAATAAGCATAGGGTAAGTCTTTCTGTAAGCTCCTATACCCAATGGGCCTAGGGTAAGTCTTTCTAGATATAGTTCTGGGATATTGCATATCGGTGTACGGTTGGAGGGTAGTTATGTGTTTAAAATAAAACTTTCTGTCCCCTTCTGAAATCTACCCTACTGAATTAATTTACCGAAGTCTGAAACTCTCAGTATGCTTCTAATCTGCGGTTAATGAAACACACTAAACTCTCTGAATCAACTTCTGTAATCTATATCTCTTCTGAATCTCTGGGCTATAGGCTTATCGCCTGATACTCGTGTGATCGAATAAAGAACAACTATGTTACCTTCAAATAAACCGTTTTACTGGAATATCGAATCAAAATCAGACCCTATTGTTGCCCGGAACACCATAACAACTTTACGCTGTTCCACATACCTGCTTGTGCCTTTAGCATCTCTTGGTAGTTCTGTATTACTGAGCTTTTCCAAGCTCATGCTATTCTTTACCATCGCAGGTTAAATGATTGATCATGGTGTAGTTATTGATCAGCAGCACAAAAGTTCTTTCAGCTAGCTTGCAGAGTACGGTACCTGTGTAATTGGGGGCATGTATGTCACATTTTGTTTTAGATTTGAGTTTGAAATTCGTTTGTATAACATGTATTCTGAACTCTGTTTTATTGTTGGAAGATTTTGAACTTATATTTCAAGTTGTAACTTGTTTTGCGGTTTTAAATGGTTTGGCTATTTGTTTTATCTGAAATTTTAATGTGGGTTGCTCCGGTGACCCGAATGTGACACCTGAGATTGGATCGGGTTACCCGTATCGATCCGTGGGTGTTAAATTTCTAGATATACTCACTGATTCTTTTGAATGTTGCATATTTTCTATAAACAACGAAAATCATTGTAGTTATGTTAATAGTCTGTTCCAGGACCATGCTTAGTTAATGTATAACAGGACTTCTATTTAACTAGTAGATTCAGATGTATACTGTACATCAGTTTCTTCTTTTGCTAGGATTTACAGATACGTCTAGTTTGTTAGCAACTTCGGGTCTTCTATAGCCTGTGTCATGTCAGATTCTGCATTCTAGTTCAAGAAATAGCTATGATGCTCCAACTCATTATTTTTCTTAAAGTACCTGTGTTGAGCTCCCCGTTCCCGACAGAACATGGGTATATGAATATTACCCTTCAAGGACCTCTAAGGACATGAAAAACTTGGAAAATTTGAGCAGGCCTATGCCAACACATTCCCGTATTCAACATTCACATCCGAGTCCTAGTAATATAGGTCAATTCTGTAGTTTTCAGTTTACCATTGGATTGTTGCCTTTTTGTGTAACTTGTGAAGCACATGATCTATTAAAGGATGTTTTGTGACTTTATCTTCACTTCGGAGTTTTAGACAATGAGATGCATATTTTTTCAAGGCCCACGAAAAGCAGCTTCGTCTCTATGATATTAGACTGAGGCATACCGAACTGCATTCTTTTGGGCGGAAGCAAGAAAGCAGTGACTCACAATCAAGCTTGGTCTCCTGATGGTCTATACCTCTCATCTGGTTCAGCAGATCCAGTCATCCACGTTTTTGATATCAGGTACAATGCTCGAAGGCCGTGCCAGTCAATACGAGCTCATCTGAAACGAGTTTTTAAAGCTGTATGGCATTACTCTTTACCACTACTCATTTCCATATCTTCTGATCTGCAAATTGGGCTACACAAGAAGTATATGTAACATATTTGAAGCATATTGTTCTCGTTCCCACAAGAGCTCAACTTCTTCCTTTCTTCTCATTTTGATCCGATACTCAAGATCCCAAGTTTGCTTTGGATAGGAAATCTTGCAACTTGTTCTGAAAGAGGAATTTGTCGATCAGCAGTTCTCGATTATCCGGCAAAACCTAGCCGATATTGATGCTGATGAACAGGTTCCAAACGGAACCCAGATATTGTGACATCTTCATTATGCCGACAAACCTTTTGAAAATCTATTGGGGGCTTACCTTTTACCAAGCACTCATCAAAACCAGGGATGACACTAAAAATTTAGATGTCAATTTACAAAATGTTAAATATTTAGAAAGTTAAATTAATAAAAATGTGAAAAAATATAGAATTTTAATAAATGCAAAATTATATCAATAAAAAATTTGAAAAAATATATAAAAGTGTGTGTTTTTTTGGAGGAAACCAAAAAATAACCCCTCATATGTAAAACTATAAAAAATTTCCTTTAAAGATCAAACAATTTCATCAAAAATATCCTTACCACACAATTAATTAACTTTTTTTTTAGTTTAGCTTCTAGAATCTTTTGAAGTCCAGATAAATATATTACTCTTTTTACTACTATTTGTTAAATAAGAAAAAGATTTTCAAAACAAAAATATTTTTTTGATATAAAACACTCGTTTTGGTAAAATAGTTTGAACCCTTCTTCCAATGCTAAGTCGTGGATTTATGTATAAAGGGATAACAATTCTTTGAATTTAAAGAAAAAAAAAACTTTGCTGACTAATTACAATTAAACATTATATAGTTCCATGTACAATTAGAAATCCTAAATTATATGTAAATTATTTATTTATTTATTTATTTTACTTTCGGTCAATCTTAGATCAGGTAATATAAGATTTTAGAACTATTATTTCCTTTTGTTTTCCAATATTATATGGTGTGATAATGTAAGGTTACCAGTAGCAAATTGTAAATATTATTTGAAAATATAGGAAAATGTCATTTCACCTAATTTTTAAGTAATATAAAATTAACAATATAAAATACTATAATGAAAATTTGTATCAACAACAATATATTTTTTAGCAACTATCTCACGTTTTATTTTGAGTCAAACACACCCAAATATTTGAAAAAAAATCGATTAGTATTCTTAGAAAATACATTTTTATTGAGTCCGTTTCAATTAAAAAATAATTATAAAAAACTATATAAAATTTTTCTAAGTAATTTTTTTCTTTGAACGGTCTGTAAATGTACCTAAAAAAAAAACTAATTCAGTACCTTATAATTGAATTAAAATACTCAAAAAAGTGTTTTTATTCAAATTAAGAAAAAAAAAACAATAAAACCATCTTAATATTATTAATGAGGCAAAAATACTATTGAAAAATTAAAACAATTGTGCCTTGATACAAAACCTAAAAAAATTCAATTAAGTCTGAATAATCTTACAAAAGTGTTTTTTATCGAGTCCCATCAACCCGATAAAGTTCATATTTTTCCTTTCTAACCATAAAGAAGAAATTTTATATTCATAAACAACAAACTCTAAAATCAATCCATAAACCTTAATTGAGATCCTGCACACTAAACCCCTAAACCCTTCTATCAAAGTATTTTCCATATTATTAATGATGCAAAATGAAGTATTAGAATTGTGCCTTGCACAAAATCTAAAATTTCAATTTGAGTCCCACTACATAACGAAAAAAGCCATACCACTTTTCCCTTAAAAAGACATTATCAATCTATAACCTCCATATCACTCTTATCTAAGCTTCCACCTCACGTAAACAAAAAAATAATACATCTCTAAGCTTATGTAAAGGAGTTCAAATTTACAAGCTATAACAAATATATGTAACAAGTTATAAAAGAATTATTCGTGCAACACAAATGAACCTTCTATCCTTTTCTCCATTGGCTGTGATAGAGGCGAGAATATGCCATTAAAACTAGAGGAAGATGCAGGCTTGAACTCGTAAGGACCTTTCTCCACTCCCCACACCTGTTTAACAGAGATGTTCACTTCATTGTTATAGAAAAAAAACAGTGGAAAGAATAACAGATATCATCGAAATTGACCTGATTTCCTTCATCATCATAGCCCCTATCCCAGGTATGTATTTCGTTGTTCTTCAAAACTGAAAGTTCAGTAGTGCAGTATGTCGCTCCATTCTTAGCCCAACAGTGAAAAAAAGGTAGCAATCAGTGCCTGTTAGTACAACATCTTTCATTGCAATAGAAAATTCATGGTAACTACTTGTTAAATAATCGTCTACTGCATAGATGCATAATGAACTGTTTCCTATATTACTTGAACAGTTGAACTCGGAAAAGAGTATGAGATAAGAGGTATGTGTCTGTGATGGATATGCATTTTTTCAGTTTTTTTCCCCATATATTTGTAAGATCAGGCCCCACACCAAAATCTGATTATGTAGACGTGAATATTTACAGCCTTGCAAAGTTGAAAATGATAAAAGAATGACAACATGATGGACAGGGAGAGGAATATACCCATGAATTTGGGAATCCACCTGGTGGAGTCGAACCTTCATATAAACAGTGTTTCCCCCTTTCACAGCGATTAAGATGTATAGTAGTCAGATGTTCTGCAATATCCTGTTCAGAGAATATAGTTTTACAAAACATGATAACATTGCTGAAATGGCCAAAATCTAGGCCTTGAACTAAATTTTATGCATCAAACGTCTTATTGCCAAAATGCAAATGATTATCAACCACTAGCAAAAGAAAAGAAAATTGTTTCGGATTTAATAAAGAAACAAGAACCTAAGCATGATAAGCTATGACAAGAGAGAAATAGCAAGTACCAAAAAAACCGAAGAAATCATATAAATGGTTGCTCGCATACAAGGGAATAATGTGAAAAGGCTTACACCAATAACTTCTTCGGGTAGCAGTCGTTGATCCCTTGGGCGATCACAGAAATTCTTGTACTCCTCCACATCTCTAATTGCATATGAACTTAACTGCGCCAGTAAAATACAAGTCAGAAATCCAAATGCCAGCAAGCTCCAAAGATATCAAATGAAGACAATAGGTGGCCAAAGATATAGTGTGAATATACTGAACATAAAAAGTAACTGTAGAACACATTGACATTGATTTAGAATGCAATGATTTTAAACTCTCTCAAAAGTAAGCAAGATTATTTCCTAGCATACTTCTTTTTATCTTATTCTAAAATCCTAAACACGATATTGTTCAACCGAAAAGTAAGCTCTTATCATAAATCAGTGCAGAAACAAACCTCAACATCGCATTTAAGATCTTTTGGACAAGGCTTCACCATGAGAAACCTCTACAATCAAAAAACTGTTAGAATTGATGGAGGTAAAGGCATTCTAGTGAAAACAATCTAAAAATCAAAGCACGAAAATAACTGAAGGAATTCGATTATCATAGAGATTGTCCGATTGGTATATCTTTTCAAATGGTAACTTACCTGCCGAAAGGGTTTCTGAGGAGTCCTCCAAAATGCCTAATCCAATAAAAAAAGTGCAAACCACTAAATTGAAGCATATCAACAAAACTTTCAAAACAAAAAGATTGAATAGGCACTGAGTTGAACAAAAACCTGTTCAAAATATAAAACCTTTGAACCATCCACCATCTCTGTTGCAGGACAAGTAAGTGTTCTGCAATGATCAGGATTTCTTAAATTTAGCTGTATTTAAAACATCAGCCAAATACCCAATCCTGGATATGTCATGAACCATAACATAAACTAAGAAACAAGTAATATGAAGCTCAATCAACAACCACAGAAACTAAAATTAACTTCTTTTTTAACCTAGATGCAGTAAATAAATAGCACCTGATGTTGAAGTAATTATCTGGGTCTCTAGAGGCTTGCTCCCACGAGAACTACAATCAAACACGAATAAAGAAACAAAATAGATACCCAAATTGAATTTCAAAAGGGAAAAGAAAATGAAGTACCTTTTCACCGCTAAGAGAACGAGCAACGATTTTTGCATGGTCCCAACGAGTGGTGGATTTTGTTAACCTCTTGAGCAAAAATGCGCCGCCAATTAGAACCAAGGTCTTCACCACCAAACCTCGAGCTCGGCTCCATCCATTCGAGTCCGAATTCGAACCGGACTCCGAACCTTTTTCCATATATACTGCTATAATTCCCCTAAACTTCTCAACTCATCCAAACACCCACATGTTCTTATATAATTCCCTGCGAAAAGATCAGAGGAAAATAGTAATTTAGGATTCTCCAGATATAAAGGGAGAGCCTTTACCCAAAGTGAAAATAGTGTGCTATATTATTTGTTTCGAGGCAATTATTTGTTTCGATTTGAAAACGAGGGTTTAGGGCTATATAGTATTGGTGATTTGGTGTTGTGTTGGTGTTTAACACGTCACTGATCTTTTTTTTCACAGGTGTTTACCATTGTTGTCTTGTCTGAAAAATATTGTTTCTGAAATGTTTCGATACAAGTTAGTATTTTATTTTTGGTTGTCTCTTAGGGGTGTGTCTTAATTAATTTAGATAGATCATGTCGTACATTTAATTATGATAGTAAGTTTTTTGACGAAAATTTTTTGTATATATAATACCTCAAATTTTAAATTTATTTAAATAATATCAAGCTGATTATCACTTGAATAACACGTGAACGAATATACAAGTTATATTAATTTTTGAAAGGCTTAATATCTAATTTCTCCCCTATATTTGATCTAATTTTAATTTTGTCTAGTTTGCTTTTGTATTATAATTTTATTTCACTTTACACAAATTTCTATTACTGTTAAAAAAGTCATACGGTTCAATCATATCATATAACGTGTATTAAAATTAAAATAAACCTTAAAATCATAAAAAATTAAAAAGAAATCCTACAAATATTTTGTTTAAAAATTATCTATAATTTATATATATTTTTTAACTTATTCTTTTCCCAAATTGTAATTCTTCTCAATTTATTCAAAAAAAAAACATAAAATCGTACAAATTGAATAAAAAATAATTTGAGTTTTTTAAAAAATAAATTTTGGACTTTTTAGATTTATTTTGTATTTTATGATTTTATTTGAATTTTCATTTTAAAACTGTTTAATTGTTTTTATTATCCCATGTACGTGGCATAATTTGATTAGGATATATCAACTTTAATAATAGTAAGACAAAATTATTGAATCATAGTACATGGACAAACTGAGAAAAAAATAATGCAGTGACCAACCTAAGAATTAACTTAAAGTCCAAAAATTAGCTACAAGCCGTTTGAAAATTGAAAAAGTAATGTTTTATTTAATTTTAAATGTAGATTTTCAACCATGATTTTTTTTTTTGGATAGATTATATAAAATGTTATTAAACTTTAGGTGTTATATCATTTATATAACTGAATTTTTAATTGATTCAATTATAGTATTGAACTTTTATATAATCGAAGAGCTGCTTTTGTTAAAACTCGATCAATTTATTAAAAATTTGATCATATTTTTTTTCGCTGAGACCTCGTTGAGTTCAATATAAATTTCGACGCGTTATTAAATTAACGACTAACGACTATAACAATACTTTGAAGGTTGAAGCATATATATATATATATATATATTGGGTATCCGTTTTCAATGAATAACAAAAGCTAGCTCTTATTCTTTGTGTAGGTAGATCAGCTCTCCCAAACAACATAAACAAATTTCTTTCAAAGTGTTCTTTTGAGTCAACAGACCATCTTTAAGAATTAAAGTAGATTTCTAAACCCTAGAATTTTGTAACCCTTTCAATGTCTCACAATTTCAATTCCCGTCTCTCGGCAAATAGTTTCCCGGTGACCTCCTTGTTGGGAAGCAAAGCAAGCCAGACACCCGTATCCGCCGCATGCTCAGCCGAAACATTGCCAGCCCAACCTGTCATAGCGGTTCTCACCCATCCCGGACAATAACAATTTATATAAATCTTTTCGCCTCCGGGTCGTTCGGCGAGTTGGTTCGCCATTAGCACACTGTAAAGGTTAACAGCAAGCTTAGATACGGCGTAGTCGGTAAACTTTTGAGGCCATCCACCCGACTGCCAAGTATTATCTTCAACTTGTTGTAGAAATGTGGACACCATGTTGTCAATTAGTTCCTCAGATAGAGTTTCTAAATTGCTTAGCTTTTCCCTCAAAGCTTCATCTTCAATCCTCTATAGAAAAATATACAAATTCAATTTGCATGGAAAATAATTAATAGAAATGAACAAGTAGAAAAAGAAAGTGTTTTATATAAATTTAGTTTGTAGGTTTATTTAGGGGGAAAATTCATTTATTTTTTAAAAAATTGGAAAATGGTCCATGTCAAAACCTATTTAGGGAATATGTCATTTTCTACCATATCAAGGGGAGTGTGGGAGTCGCCAGCCGCTGTCAGAGATTTTGGGAAGTTTTTTTTCACTTTAGGACTAAAATGAAAAGAGTTAAAATTACAGGGACAAACTGAAATGTTTAAAAACGGACACAAATTTACTGAAATTGTATAATTATACTACATTCGGAAATTGTGTAATCTTATTGCAATTTAGAATATTTCATTTTGGTCATATGGTAAAATTACAGGGACTCGGATGAAAGAAAATTAAAATTAAAAGGACCAAAATGAAAAAAATCAAAACTACTGTAAAATACACATATTGAATCTTTGTGAATAATGATATTTGTATATATATAGAAAAATCAAAGCTTTAAGCCCGACTAGTTAAAAAGATCGAAGATAAAGAGTTAAAAATTTCTATAAAAACTGAAAAATCTAAAGGTGAAGGCTAAAATAATGCTTTTCTCGATGAAAACGACGACAAGACATCTACATCTCTTGCTAACGTGTAGATCTCGAAAAGTTATGTGGATTAAAAAATCACCTCAATTGGACACCCGAACACAAGGTTATGCCCTTTCAAATTTTTTGACTCACCCTATAGTTGAAAAATCAAATGACTTAATTTAATTGTCTCTCTTTTGTGAGATTTGTTTCAAGTTTTCAAAAAAAATTATTTTAGTCGTTGTAGTTTCATATATTTACATTTTAGTCCAAATTGCAAGAAAGAGAAAAAGACCAAAGTCGCCGGTAGCTATTAGTGACCCCCTCACTCCCCACGGAAGTCGTTGCCACCTAAACACGAATCCCGTTGGTACTGTAGAAAATGATAATTTCCCTAAATAATTGTTGGTATATATGGATCATTTTATAATTTCTAAATAAGCCTAGTTTGGATTGAAAATAAATAATAAACACCTCCAATCCGAAATATATATTAGAAAATGAGAGATGAATTACTTACACTGCGTCGGCCATTTAGTTTACCTAGGCGTGAGCTAACGTTAACAATACGAGCACCAGCAGCCGAAGGTCTCATCAATGGAATCATTGCTTTAACCATGTTTTTGGTGCCATAATAATTGGTCTCAATCACCTGCTTCGCGAACTCCATTGAATTCTCAGACCCAAGATTGTAGTTAACACCTGCGTTATTTATCTGCAGAAGAGCACAGATTAATTAATGATACACATGCTTTTAATTTAAGCCAGCATGATAAATGGTGGAAAGAGTTGTACCAGAATATCAAGACCACCATATTTTTCTTTTATCCACTTGGTAAATTCAGACACAGATTCGTTGTCCAAGATGTTGAGCTGATGCACATCCACATTGAAGCCACCTTCTTGCAAGACCTTGGCTGCTTCAATCCCCACACCGGTGTCCCTTGATGTTAGTATTACTGTCAATCCATGCCCCGCGAGCTGTCTTGCAATCTCAAACCCTATTCCTCTATTTGCACCCGTTACTACAGCAATTGTTTCTTCTGACCACGACCTATATCATTATTCTTATTATTACATAATAAAAGTACACTGAAATGTAAATCTTTTTTATGATAGAATATGCACCCCCCAAAGTGTAATAACGTGTGCCATTCTCGATCAAGGATTTAAATTGCTGTTGTGGTCGCGTTTTCAGTCACTTTTCTAGGGTAAACATCATCCATCATTAGTCGTTAAACTATTCCCGCTTTTTTTAGGTCACCAAATTATTATTTTTGGTAAAATAGTCTACGTTTTTTTTCTATTTTCGTCTCCCGCCGTTAAAAAATTCACAAAAAACATGATTCTAGCTTTAGTGATCAAAATAGGAAAGAAACAATAGATTGGTGACCAAAACAAGAAAAAAAAGTAACATTATTGACCAAAATAGAAGAAAAATCGTAACGTTAGTGATGGTTTTGTACAAAATAATAGTTTGATGACCAAAACAGGAAAGCATTAATAGTTTAATGACCAATGGTGATAATTACCCTTTTTTATTGTGGTTGCAAACATAATGAATACTATTCGGTGGGAATCGCGGTCGTGATTTTTTTTAAAATTAACGCAACTTACTGTAAAACATAACGAAACAATGATAGGAATAGCGACCCGTTATTGTCACAATTAACCATTACCTGTTAAATTGTGGTTGTGATTCACCGCTATTGACGTGATTCGGCTTCACACCGCTATTTTCAAAAATAACAATTTCGAACTGTACCGCTATTGTTATACAACATCCACTATTACATACCGCTATTTAAATAACTGATTTGGGTATCACCAATGTCAAAAAAAAAAGGGGGAGGGGGGAAGAAAAGTACCTTTGATGATCAGAATAAGGAATGGTTCTGAGAAGGGAGATCTCTTGGAGTCTCTTTTCCCTTTTCTCACTGGATTTCTCCTTTTTCCCTGACATCTCCTTGCCCTATTGATTAATTTTCGGGTATTCTGGGAACAATTTTCAGGAAGGCATTAATTAAAGAAGAAAAGGAACAAGGAAATCTATATCTGTGTATGTAAATGTAATAGAAACACAACAAAAGGAAGACATGGAGGTTTGCAACCGCTGATTTGGTGTCGGGTCTCTCTCATCTTAATTGTGGAGATGTTGGGGGTCAAATGTTTGAGCTTGTTTTTAGGTCAAATCTTCCTATTTTTATGCCTTCAGAAACTAAGGTGCGGTTCCTGATTAATTTCATAAATTAATTCTAGATTAACATGAAATTTTTAATTTTTCGAGAGAAGATCTCGAATTTTTTAACGGATAAGAGAATCGAAATAAAACTTAAATACGCTAAGAATTTATGTATTAATCTATTTATAAAAAAAACATATATAGTCTTTAGTGGGAGATTTCGAGCATTTCTCAACGACTAGAGAAAAAACGAGAATTATCCCAACTCGAAAAAAAATCTCGTTTTTATGGAAATGTTATAATATCAAGCTAGAATCTCATTTAAAATAATCTTAATATTCTTCAACGGTTAAAAAAGTAATGAGAACCAAATTACATTTTTTTGAGTGTTTGTGTCGAGTTGTGTATGGAAGGCTGTCCTGAATCTATGTGGCATCGATAGGGATGTAAGGTGTTGGGATGGGGCTGCCACTGTTTTGAAAGAGAAATCGGTTATTGTTTTTATTCTCAAATTAGCTTGGTGTGCGTATATATACATTGTATGGAAAGAAAGGAATTTTAGATACTTTCAAGGTAGGCTACAAAGCATAGATAGATTGTAAATAGAATTAAGGAGATAGTTTATATTCGATTGCAGGGTAGGTCTATTAGGCCTGATACTGTAAATAGAGATTTGTGTACAGCATGGGGTTTTTCCCCTTGAGGGGACAATGTCTATTGCTGCTTCTTGGATAATAGAAATACAAAACATTTATCTAAAAAAATAATAAGAATCAATTTTACACGATACAATAACTCGTTTTTTCTTGTAATATGAATGATAAAAAAACATGTGTCTTACTAACAAATTATAAAATAAAAAACAAGTTATGTCAAACATAAAATATACAATATAAACGTATGTAAGGAAAACCTCGTTTTATATAATATTATATATAATAATAAGTTTATTAAACACAAAATAAGCTAATATATACGTTTATTACCAAAAACAATATATAATTAGCATACAAAAAATTATATATATATATATATATATATACATAAAGGAGATATGTCAAACGATATATATATATATATGTAACAAACATGGTTATATAAAGATAAAGTAAAAACGTGGCACATAATTTATCATATAGACTAATATATAGTATAATGTAAATTACATATTCATTCAATTTCAGGATTAATTTTATTTTGGTCACTAAACAATTTTTTTTTATCAATTAAGCCGTCTAACACTATATAATTTTATCAATCGAGTCACATGTCATTGAATAAAAAACAAAAAAAGATGGCGTGGTAGTTTTTAAGACATGATAATAAGAATACCTTCCATATCTACACATTCTTTTACTTAAGTTTTAATTTTAAATAATTCATCAAAATTAGATCTTCACATTTACAAATTCTATTAATGTAGCCCACCTTCATATTATACAAGCAGCAGCAGCTTTATCATCACCACAGGTGCCTCAAGTGCCACTCTCGACCGCCACCATTACCATGCATCATCGATGTCTCAAATGCCTACTAATAACTACATCCTCTTAGCTGGTATGAGACATAGGGATGGCAGGCGGGAGTAGTTTTACGGATTTCGCATCGCACCCGTCACAGTAGGGTAAGGATAGATATAAGTTTAGTGGGTAGTAGACGGGTGTGGATGTAAAAAATCATATTCACCATGGGTAGTGGATAGGTTATAGATTTGAGACCTTACTTGTACCGTATCCGTCCGCACACTAACTACCCACCATATGAATTTTGGAACATTTATGTTTGTAGACTTTGATTATGCCTTTTATTATGATGTTTTATGTACTAAGATCTTGGTTTGTTTTAAAATCTACGTTAATCCTTAAGTTTGTAGATTTTGAACTCAATTAATTTAGTTTGAAAAATGATGGTTTATAATCGAGCTTGAATTAATAAGGTTGTAAATCTATAATATGCGTGGTTAAGTAGAATTTATACGAGTATAAATATGCTTTAGTTAAGTTAGCTATAGTTAGCTAGTTAGTTAACTGTAGTTAAGTAAAATTTATACCGGTGAAAATGTGTTTTAGTTAAGTTAGCTATTGTTAGTTACCTAGATGTAGTTAAGTTTATACTAGTGTAAATGTATTATATATATGCACTTGATCTATTAATAAAGTATGCGAAGTTTTACTCTTCTTTACAAAAGTCTATGGTTTATTTTTACATAATTCGATATTATTGGTTGCTTGCAGGCGGGTACAGGTTGAGTGGTGGGTGTGGGGATGGATTTGAGAGTATACCCGTGTGGGCGGGTGTGGATTTAAAAATTGTACCATCCGTGGGTGTTGAGTAGATGGTAAATATGAAAATTTTAGGTGGATATGAATATAATGGGGGTATCCGCACCCGCCCCTTTGCCATCGCTATATTGAGAGTTGAGACACCTAAATTCAAATCCCTTTTCCCTCGTATTCGGCAAGAAAATCCCCGACCAACATATAACGAAACGAAGGTTATTTATCTGAACCAGTTGCAGCATTTGCATCAACAACTTCTATCGTGTCCCCCACGACACCATCGTGGTTGCCCATGGGAACATCCTCATTGACTACTTCCATATCATGGATCTCATTATCCTCTACGCGACTCAGTAGATACCGGAGATAATGGCTGCTTCTGCGACGACGCTGGCACGAGAAAGCCTTGAGACATTAGGTTAAAATATTTTAATTCTACTAACAAGTGTTGGTTGTAATGACAAGGTACGTTGCACTCTCAAGGAGAGAACTCTGCTTCAAACCTTGGAAACTACATTGTTGGAAGGAAGAGCCACGAATCCTGAACATGAACCATAAAATGAACTTGAACTATACCAAAAAAAATTAAATTCTAATTTAAATTGTTATTTGAATATATATATTTGGCATAATATCAAAAAACGTCCCTAATGTTTCACCGAATAGTCATTTTGACCACTATCCTTTTTTGTTCACTTTCACTCTTAGCGTTTCATTTTGGGTCAAATGGCCACCGTTGGATGGAAATCGTTAGTTGACTAACGATCAATGTAGGACACTAACTTGGCTTGGGACGCTGACGTATACTTTACGACGTCAGCAATTTTTTTAAATTTATTTTCTAAAAATAATAATAATTTATATAGTTTATTAATTTTAGTTTTTTTAAAAAATAATAATTTATTTGATTTATTATTTTTTATAAAAATTAAAATTTTAAAAAATAATAATAAATCAAATAAATTATTATTTTTATAATTTTGCTAAAAAAATAAAAAAATAATAATTTATTTAATTTAGTTTTCTAAAAAGATAAATTATTTTGTTATTTTTATAAAAATATATTTTAAAAAATAATAAATAATAATTTATTTAATTCATTATTTTAAAAATTAAAAATAATACATTAAACTAAATATTATTTATTATTTATAAGAATTAAAAAATAATTTTTTAAAATGATAAATCAAATTATTATTTATTATTTTAAAAAATTAAAATTAATAAATTAAAAATTTATTATTAATTATTTAAAAAAATTATTTTTTAAAAATTTGTTTACGTGTCAAAGTGTCAAGTCAGTGTCTCAAACCAAGTTAACATATTACATCAGCGTCTCGCGTTAACCGCTAATCAGTTAACTATTTCCATTTACGAAAGCCCATTTTAACTTAAACTAAAACATTAGAGGTAGAAATAGATCAAACAAAATATAAAACTAAAATAACTATTTAATAAAATGTTAAGGCATTTTTTACATTATGTCTATATTTTTCAATGGAAATCAAACCATGTACAGTTTATTACAATGTCCGGTTATATCAAACAAGAGAATCGCTTTTTAAATCTCAGTCAATAAGTACATTTCGAAAATCTCTCTAAAAATGCTCCTCCTTCTCTCTATCTTCAAAAGAAACTCTAGGTAAGTTTGCGCCGCTCTCATCGGCCACTAGCCGCCGGTGGCTGAATCGAGTTCCCCTCTGGCTTAATAAGCCTCCTCCATTTTTGAGGTGTTTTCTGACTCTCTTGATGGTCATTGGTCGAGCCTTTGAGACTCTTTTTCCTTCATATCTTGTGCCGGTCGTTTTTGAGGGGAATAGTTTCCTTAGGAAACAGCTTGATCGGAGCATGTTTGGGTGGCCGTTGTCGCCACGGTTTGGAGGTTCGGCGGTACCTCCTCCGCTGGTATTTTTGTTCCCAGTCCTTTGGTGGCTGTTCTTGTGTTTTTTCTTGTTGTTATTCTATTTTTGTTTGTTTTAGGATCGGTGATGGCGGCATGGCGATATGTGAGTCCCGACGTCGTCCCTTTCTGGTGTTTTTGTCCGGTTGCAGTCATTGTCTCGATTTTCGGCCCGTTTTCCCTGGACCTTAGCCATCAATGTTCTTATCCTTGACTGATGTTGCTGAAGGTTGCGGTTATAATAAGTCTCACCTGCTAGCAAGTTATTCGGGTTCGACTCGATTAAAGTTTGGTTCGAATGAGTTCGACTCGAGCTCAGTTCGATACTTTAACAAGCCGAGTCGACTAAAGCTCGACTCGAAAAATTCGTGAACAGAATAGAAATAATTATATATTATATATATATGTTATATATATACTAAAAGTAATCTCTTTAGCAAAAAAAAATAATAAAAAAAAATTTACTAATAATAAATTAACTTATATAAATTAGGCACTGTTTTTTTCTTTTTTTTTATATTGAATTTTATTTTAATGTTAGTTATAAAAAAAGTTTTTAACGAGACTCTATCTTTTATAAAAAAAATAGTAAAATTTTTTTAATTCGAGTTGAATCCGAGTCCAGCTTAATAGTATTGTTTTCGAGTTGAGCTTGAGCCTAAAATTTTGAGTTTCTCGAGCCGAGCCTAATATCATTGTTTCCGAGCTTGGCCTAGCTGAAGGCGGTTCCGTCTGCATTACCCCAACCTCTCCCATCCTCTGGTGACCCTCGGATCGACGTGCAGATCAGAAAATTTGGTTGCTGGCATCGTGATTTGTTTCGGCCTTGGCCGTTTGTTGTTGCTTTGTTTCCCCTCCCCCTGTTTTCTCAGGCTTGCCCTGTTCTTTGCTTATGTTTTTGTGATGTGTTTTGATTTGTTCTTCTTCCCCTGTTTTATCGGTTTTCTGATGGTTCTTTTTCGGCCGCTGGTATCGGTCTTTATGTTTGTTTTTTTTTTTTATTTTCGTTTAATGCCAGGTGACTTACCCTCAAAAAAAATTTCAATCAATAAGCCCACTGTGGTATGTTTCCCTCACATTCTTCACCCATTAACTATTGATATTTTGGTGGAGAACAAAAAAGCTTTGATAGTTAACAAAAACATGTTACAAGTGGTCATGGAAAATGGACCAAATAACTTTATACAATTAAGACGGAAGTGGGATCAACTGTGGACACAAGTGTCTCAAAGTGAGCTTTACGCTCTTTTTTTAATTAAAAAAAAAAAGCGAAAGTAAACTTTAGCTTAGATTATATCATTATTATTGCTATTTAACATCATCTCCAAATCCTTAATGTGGATTAAAAGAGTTCTCCTTATGGAAATCAAACTTGGTGGAGGTTTTGTGAGAGAAGTCTGAAGCTAGCTAGCGTAGCTCCGCCGTCAGCGCCGGTGCCCCATAATAAAAAACACCTGCCAATGTTATTTCCGCGACGATTCAATATTAAAACTATATCATTGTGTATCCGTACGGTGTTCATGTTTAAAAACTGTTAGTTCAGCGTAGTACTACGTACCAACTCGAGCGTCGTTGTGATTAACAGCAATGTGTTTGTACACACTGTGCCAACTCGGCTTGGCGAAATGTGATTTGACACGTGTACCGGAGATGACATCGACTCCGTTTTTAGCATGGTTGAGAGACTGAAGCATGGTGATGAGAGCGGCACGAGCATCACCTTCCTCATAAACACTGGTACAATAGTTATGGAGTTCGATCACATGGTGACGGTCCATTTCGGCCACTTCATTCATGATTCCTTTGAACCAATCAAAAGAGCCTTGTTCCCTTGTCACCCGGTAAAAGTATGCCCTCTTTGTCTTGAAGTTGTCTTTTGTTTTTGAACTTGGTGGAGGACTCACTTCTTCTTCTTCATCAGCCATGGATTTGATGTTGTTTACGATGTCTTTGACAATGCTGATCATGGGGGTTGCTCCAATCCCCAAACCCACTAACAAAACCACTTCATATTTCTTGTAGTCTTGTGCTGGGGCTCCGTAGGGTCCATCAATTAGGAATCTTGGGAAAATATCGTTCAGACAAAATTGAAGAATCTATTGTTAATACATCATCTGTCATGTGAAATGAAAGAAAGTTGTCTGAAGGAATCAGCAGTTAAATATGTATGTTAAAAAGAAAAAGCAACTAAACATGAAAATGACATTTTTTTCCCACTTTTCTTCTGTGGTTTGGTTCATCCAGTTTCCATCAAGGGAAGTTTGTGAACATTGTTGTTCTTTCTAGACCACTATATCCCATTTTTTTAATTGACATGCAAATAATTTAGTTCATGAGTCACAACAATTGAGATTAGTGTTTGTAAATATCTAACCAACCCAAGTTTTTATTGCCAGGCAGCCATATTTTCAAGATCCTGATGTCATTGTGTTTGTCTTCTTGCTTTTAGATATTGGAGGAGACTGCATAGGTAAGGATAGAACATGGCACCATATTTCAAAGACAAGTGACAAAAAAAGAAAAATGACATTTCTACAGCAGCCAATGGGCACCACTCCATAAATAAATACCTTGTGCAACCAGAAAAGATACGGGTTCATGCTGTAAAATATCTTGCATTATGCAATGGTGGACCAGGTCGAATTCTGATGGGACGGTGAACTATTATGTGCCTAACTTACCTATAATATTAATGATGACTTACTTTGGGTTATTATTTCCTTCCAAGCAGTCGGCTCTAAGGAGGCCACTTTTGCCATTAGTGGGCTGTTGACACACCTGGAAGAGCAAATTTATTACTTAATCTAATCTAATGGTTGTGCCGTTAATGTTGAAAATTAAAGGGTTACCTCTGAAAATACAGTCCCGAGTTGCCGTGTCCAGTCACCAAGTGTCCTAATATGCACACTCAGATAGTCGTTTCCTGGTGCAGAAGTAATAGAAAATGGGTGCCTGTATCCGCATCCGTATCTGTACCCGTATCAGTGCAACATAGGATACAATTACTGGAAATTTCGGACCTAGGTTTTAAAAGGCTAAGAAGGGTTTTACCATTCGAATGGAGACACTGCAGCGCAGTTAACAAACATGTATTGTCCACTCTTGTATCTAAATCCATGGGGCCTTGACATGTGAAGTGCTAATACATTTCCAGGATAAACGGCAACCTATAAAGTTTCCAAGGATCAAATTGTAACCGCAATACCGGAGTTCGAATTTGAAACTTGTTAGATATCATCTTAAAGGAAAATTGCTTACCTTCTGTATGGTTACAGCCTTGATGCTTGATCTGAGCAATCTCGTCAATCTTTCACAGACATAGAGGAAAATTGGAATTGCCAAGTACATCCAAGTCTGTCATTTACAAAGAAAGGAACGAAAAGTATGTTTTGGTTACTATGTATGCTGGATATCTGGAATTGGAAACTATTGTAATCTTTGCTTACCGTTTTCTTGTACCATTTGTCTGTCAAGAAGAGCTTGATTCCATGGACAATGAGGAGAGTGTAAACAATGACAAATAGATGGTGAGAATACCAGAAGGCGTTGAAGTGGGCGAGCTTGTTTAGAGGCTTTGGTAGGCTCATCCTACCCCGTCTGAACCAAGGCGTAGCTAACACGAAAGATATGGCCATTAAAACCACCATTACAATCCCAGTTACCTCTTCAATATGCTTCACATAATGCCAGTAGCTCTTGGCTTGTTCTCCGAAATATTTTTCCATCGGTTCATACTCGTCGGGTGTGGCATGAAGCAGTCTGGGAAAATCTCATGCCAAATGAGAAATCCCATGTATGCCAACCCCAATTGAAATCCCAACTGCAATCACCTGTATGTATGGAAGTATTCATTCAATCCTTAACTACGGGAAAAAAATATATACCACAAAACATGTTCTGTTTTACCTTATGGAAGTTGAGGTTGTCATCAAAGGGTACAACAGCTCCTAAAGTTGTCTTGTTCCTTAACCAGGTTATGGTGTTACGGCAGACGGGAAGCAATATCAGAGCCATGTTCAATTTGAGTGTCTCAGCGGCACCTTTGGCAAAGCAAACACAATGCCCCATTACTTTAAACACGTCTTCTCTCCGTCGATACTCGATATATTTGTATGTAAATAGGCCGCACATGGCCCCAATCCAGAGAGCCATCACCCACACTCTTTGCCAGTTATCTAGAAAGAAATACGTGGTGTCCTGGTAGAGTCTTCTCACTGGATTCTGGTCATATGTAGGCTTAAGCTTCTGGCTTAGCATTTGGCTAAGGTTCTGGCTTTCTCCTCTTACGGATTGCTCCGGTCCTTGTAACAGAAGCATTTCTAGATGGTTTATCTGCTTGAAACAAAATAATTCCGGTCACTGAACTGAAACCAGGAAATACGGGTACTCGGTTAGGGACCAACAACAATAGTGAAACTGTGAAAGAACTGGTTGAACTTACCATGATGTATCCTATGTTGTCTGGGTCTAATGCTTCCATGATCAAGGCTGCATATTCATCAGCTTGTTTCTGGATGCTTGAGAGTTTGTTTGCAGAGGCACTGAGGCTGATAATCTGTAAAAAGTAAATCAACGGTGAGAAATGAATAATATGGTCAGCTTTCTTGGTTTGCTGCAATTAAGTTCACATACCTCTTTAACTTCCTCTTCAGTAATTCTTCCATCTGCATCTTTATCCACCCTGCAATTAAAGGTGTATGGTTTATACACCGATAAACATTTAATCAAGAAAAAAAGTTTAAGAAAAGAAAAGCATAATTAGCAAACTTTACATGTCAAAGAAAGTTTGAAGCCTCTCATCGAAGCTTTGATTCGAGATCTGATCCCAAAAGTCTTTGAGATGAGCCTTATCGATCGAATCACATTCAAGGTTTCGTTTTCGAGCAAGAGCATCAAACAACTGCCCTGCAAATTCCTTAGACTCCATCCCTGCAATTACATATGAGTCACATATTGATCATCATAGTTCAGATTTGCATATTGATTATCATATCAAAATACAAAACGTACCTATGCATTCGCCGAACCGCGAACGAGGCAAAACTCCATTGTTAGAAGCAGAAATATCATCAAACCTCTTCTCCACAGCAGCCCATCCATGTCCACCATCAGTCTTGCTTATGAACTTAAGCCCCTTTAGAGCATGAGCTGCTGCAGACTTAGTCCTATCAAACCGAGCAGGCTTCTTGGAGAAGGATGTTAAGCGCTTAAGCTCATTCCCCACTTGCCTAATCTTGGCCGAAGCATTCCTCACCATTGACGAACCCACTGTAGATTTCTTCTCAAGACCTTTGGCCAGCAAAGTTAGCTTGGGGTCGTCTTGCAAATCGCATCCATTTGCCGCCTTTAGACTGTGAACCGCCACGGAATCATTACCAACATCCAGGGTAACCTCAACATAGCCATCATCTTTTGAAGAACTTGAGCCAGGGACGTTAAACCGGGCACTTTTTCTTCCTACCCTTTTGTTCAAAGAGCCGCTCACTGGACCGCTATGGGGCACTTTATCGGTTCCTAAAGTCTCTGTTTCGGAATGATGATGGTGGTCGTGGTACTGGTTTCCATCGTCTGGACTCATTTTCTGCATGTGATTTGATTTCAGTTCTCCGGGGAAACAATTCCCAGGCTAGCTCTGTGAACAAAAGATGCAAACAGAGTGAAAACTAGAAGAAAACAAAGACAAAAGGTGTTTGATGCGTATTGAGTTATCATCAGTCGATAAATGGGTCTTGAAACACCATATAGAAAACAATTATAAAGATTTTTTTAGGGATAATGAGATATTGTTGTTGAGTTTTTTACTTCAAGGTTTGTGGTGTTTTTTTATTTATTTCAATCTATGGTAATTTGAGTAGCCAATCGATTTTGTAATTAATTTTGCTGAAGTGACTTGCAATGAGTATTGCAGATGGTTTGAAGTCAGATTTACAGTGCGACGATTTTCCTTTTTTACGACTGAAGTCCACTTACAGTGTTGGCAACTTCCCCTAAAATCAGCCTGTAGTGACATAATTTCCCCGATACTATAACAATCACAATATTGTAAAAAAAAAAAAAAAAACTTTTTAACGTTATATACCTGTTCAACACTCGCTTTCAACACATATATATTAAAAATAGTAGTATGAGTTCACAAAAAAAATCTCCATTCTTTTTTCGGTGTCTATTTCTATGTTCTAACACTAAAATTTTAAATTTTAAACTCTAATCTTAAATTTTAAATCCTACATTCCCTTTTTTGGTGCCCTTTCTTATGTAGCACATTAATCCGATTAACATAGCATGTTACAATCCTACATTCCTACTCATTTTTCCCATTTTCGTTCCATCCCCAGAGTTCATGTAAGGTTTCATTGCTTTTACAAAAGTGGAACTTACTGTGAGAAGCCATGTTAACCTAGACAGATAAGCTTCATTTTGCTACTCCCTGAGCCCAGATTTTTTCTTTCAACTCTGGGTGAAAGTGATTGCGAAATAAGGCATCCAAAAGCGTTGGGGTTTTGCTTGGATTTTGTTGTTTTCGCTTGTTAAAGTGAATTTCCGTTAGTGCTGTTAGTTAAAGCACCGTGATTGAATTAATTGATATCATAAAATATCACTATATGTTAGTAATTATTAACCACTGAGATGGAGTGGTCCTATTAAATTGTTATGCCAACTATGCTGAAGGGCGACGTATAGTCGTACGCAAACCCTCGTAAGTCGTAATTTATCCTCAAAATCTTGAGAATATTCTTTTCTAAAGATGAAATACAAATAGCGAACGATGAAAAAAATTTCCAGGATAATTTGTCTGCACAATTTAAACTCACACTCTCGCAAAAACACTAGACAAAACATTACAACGAAGAACAAGTTAATGTTCAATGAAAGAAAGATAAAATTTAGTACAATGTTAGATTTTTTAGCGCTTGAATGTTTGCTATAGCTTTCTTAATTTCATTCGGTCTTTTACCTGCACATAAGTATTAAAAACTCTAACATGAATTTTGGAAACCCATAAGATGAAAAAAAAAATATTGGGAAGCAGTGGTAACAGAGCCTGTATTGTGGGTAAGGGTTTTAACTAGCCGAGCCCGAGCCTGGGCAAGCTCTACTCAATTCGGGCTAGAAGCTCGTCGAGCTTGAAATTTTAGACTCGAGCTCGAATTGGACAGTTTGAGCTCGGCTCGGCTTGTTACTTTTCTCAAATTGCTATTAAATTTTTTTTTGAAATTTTGGAAAATAACTTGTGAAAATTTGTTTGTGAAAAGATAATATTTATTTTTGAAGTCCGCAAATAACCATACTACATTTTTTAAATTATACAAGTCCATGAGGTTCAGGGGATTTAAAGTATTTAACCATGATAACAATTTAACAACACTAAAACATATATACACTATACATATATAATATTATATATAATTATTCTGAGTAGTTTACGTGCTTTTTGAGCCGAATTTGGGTGGGCTCGACTCGACTTGTTCAGGTCTCGAGCTCGAGTCGAGCTCACTCGAGCCGAACCATTCTTAAGTGTGTGCTTTGAAACCTACAACCAAGCTCGAGTAGCTTGCGAGCCGGTCAAGTTCATTATCACCCCTAATTGTGAGTATTGAAACCCACAACCAAGTCTCCGTTCTTAAGTGTGTGCATCAAACCTGAAAGCACACCGTAAAAAGAATTTCAAAACACATTTAAGGGTGTCGAAACTGTAATGACCAAAATTTTTTAAGTCAACGATTGGGCGTTGATCCAGATTTTGGACCTACGTGTTGGTTTGGGTCGTTAGACCTATTGGGTTGGGATTAGGCCTTTTGGATGAGTTTTGAGCATCGGGCTTGGCAAGGGATTATTTTGAAAAAAGATGAGTTAGGGGGGGGGGCAATATAGCTTTTGATGAGGTCGCCATTTCTCACCCTTTTTCTCATCTTTCTTCTTGACATTTTCTCTCCAACACCAATGGCTATTTGGATTTAAAAGAGTCAACTTTCCTAATCATTTTTATCACCCAAGATTCAAGGTTAAAGTATGTTAATCTCCTCTCCAAGAGCTTCATGAAAAGTGTTTTCCCTTCTCAAATAGGTGAGTCTACCATTTATGGGTTTTTATGAGATTTTGAGCTTTGGGATTTCTATGGAGCTTTCTCTTGGCTTTTAAGGTTGTAAATTCGTGGTGGATTCTTCCAAAATTTTTGGTTTATGTTTTAATTCATTTTTCATGGTTGTTTGGCTAGAGGAAGTGTTTGGGGGTTTCTTCCAAGCTTGTGTTGAGAGAAGAAGTTGAGGATTTTGAGTGTGTGAAGCAAATTCGGTTAGTTGCTAAAAGGTCAGTACATCTCCAACTCCTATTCTTCTTGAAGATCATAAAGTGATTGCCTTGCTTGATGTTGTGGTTTATTGTTGCTTAAGTTGGGTGTTTGATAGCTTAGAGCCTTATTAATGGTGAAACCCAAATTAAATGTTAATATAGTATAAAAAGGGTAGCAAACCACTCTAATCAACTCCCATAAGATTTAGGATTAAGTTAAAGGGTTAAAGGTTACGTTTTAAGGGCTTAGGAAGTGATTTCCCGAGCCATGTAAGCTATTTTTGGGTTTCGGTATCAGTACACAGGGAGCTCGTACCGATAACCTGTGTTATATACGATGAACACGTGCGAGTACTAGAGGGGCGTATCGATACGCCTAATAAGGGTATCGATACCGCTTATTCTACCAGAATTCCAGTAGCAAAAAGGTGTACTGGTACGCGTGTGAGAGTATCGTACACGGCCCCCGTGTACCTGTACAGGGTCAACGGTCAATCCCTTCATGTAAAGCTGAGTATCGATACGCCTTGGGTGGGAATCAGTACCCAAAGAGGCGTATCGGTATGCGATGTTAGGTATCGGTACCCACTGGGCAGTCTGCCCATAAATGTTGAAATTGAGTTCTAGGGGTTGATAATTCGAGGACTATGGTCCAATGGGCTTCTAAGGTAGTAAAATGAATTGTAAAACTGAGAAACTGAGGTTTAACCCTCATAGATGAGAATAACGTGTAATAATTTGGTAAATGATGACTCGATATAACAGTGATGGTTAGTGTCATGCCTTGAGGCATTTGTTGATGGCTTGGCTTGGTGTCACTTACCTCTTGGTGAGGTGTATGAATGATCGAGGAGCACGTGTTAACTTATGGTTGTTGTAAAAGAATCCAGTTGTCCTAAGAGTCAGTACTACGGTACTTATATAAGGGGATGTGTACTTCGGGCTAAGTGATCAAGTACATCCAATATACCCACGGGCTGAGTGATATGGGTGCGGTTAGAAACCTATCCGTGGCTATGGTGATCTAGATGAAGTAATAAACTCGATGGGCTGAGTGAGCTTGAGTAACCTGATAGGCTGAGTGACCTCAGGTAAATACTACTTGTGGCTAATGTGATCCAAGTATGTCTATGACATATCCGTAGCTATGGTGATTCGGATATGATCCATCTACCTGATAGTTGTGTCAGAACGAATAAAGTAAAGTTTCGTTGGTCATTATATAAATGATGTATGAATTTATTATGTATGTTGTGTAGATATTGTAGATGATAATTTATATACCTGATGGATGAGTGATCAGGGTACGACATGAATTAACTCAATAAACTAAGTGGGTTCAAGTAACTCGATAAACTATGTAACCTCGAGTATGATAAAATATAGTAAAACTTATAAGACTTCTTGTAGACTTGTTAATTATCCTCATTGATTATCCTCCGCCTCATTTACGGCTCTTGCCTATATAGACCCCCCTCCTTTCTCTCGGGGAAAGGCCCTCTTTTTCTCTTCCTTGTCATTGTTTCATCAATCGTTAACTAATCAACCTGCTCATCTTTACTCCCCCCCCCCCTTGTAACTCACCAGCTCTTGTTTTTCTTTCTGGGTAATTCTTGTTTTCCGACTTCCCAGTAGTAGTAGGTAGCCATGAATGCTCTTGCTGCAACCAACCGCAATTTCCGGCTGGCCTCCCGTTTACTTGGGTTGGACTCTAAGCTTGAGAAGAGTCTTCTCATCCCTTTCAGACAAATTAAGGTTTTGCTACGAATTTCTCTTCTTCCTTTTTTGCTGGGTGTTTTGGTTTGAAGTTTGAACCTGATCATGATTTCCTTGGTGTTTGTTTTCGATCAAGTGGAGTGCACGATTCCCATAGACGACGGAACCTTGGTGTCGTACGTTGGATTTAGAGTACAACATGATAATGCTTGTGGTCCCATGAAAGGAGGAATCAGATATCATCCTGAGGTGTTTCACTTTCTGTTTGGATTCTTGTCTTTCATTATTGCTGTTTATGACTTGTTGTTTCTTTATGTTTCCCTTTGTTAGAAAGAAAAGACATTTTTTTCCTTGGTGATTTTTCTGGTTTGTTTAATTGTGGATTCTTAGTTTGTTAAATCAACTTTACAGCTTTTGCTTTTTATTTAATGTTTGTGGAATTACTTGCACTGATATAATCTCTGATTTCCTTTTAGACCTTTGTTTTATATAGATTTTCTGCACCTTTTCAGGCCAGTAAAGATAATAATTGAAAATCTAAACCTTGGCATATGAGGAATTATATATCAGTTTAGCCTTTTACTTTACCTAATAGATAGGCCCTGTTCTTCCAGATCCCAACTTTAATGAAATTTAGCATAGATTTCTGTATGTTCTGACTTCGAATATGCCCTCTACATCTGATTTGTTTCCTCTGTTCTAAATTTCAACATGGAATTTTAGTTGTGCGTGTCTGCTTGCGCTTGATCTCACGGTATAAAAGAGCCGAAACATCTTTGGGATTCACAATCTATGTTTGTTAATTTTGCTTAAAGGTTGACCCTGATGAAGTAAACGCCCTGGCTCAACTAATGACCTGGAAGACAGCTGTAGCTGACATTCCTTACGGCGGTGCAAAAGGTGGCATTGGATGCAATCCTAGGGATTTAAGTAAGAGTGAATTGGAACGTCTAACTCGAGTCTTCACTCAAAAGATCCATGATCTTATTGGTATACATACAGATGTTCCTGCACCAGACATGGGGACTAATGCACAGGTTATACGGTCCTCACTTTTATGTTTCAATTTTTCATGTACTTTCTTTCAGTTTGTAAATCACCAATGTGTTTGAATTCCATTTTTTGATTTAATAAATTATTTAAATATACTAAGAATAAATATGTACAGACCATGGCATGGATTCTGGATGAATACTCAAAGTTTCATGGACACTCACCAGCTGTTTGTTACAGGGAAGCCTATAGTAAGTGCTAAAGACAGATTTAATGCTTTTAATGAATGTTTGGCAAACTTAGCAATAATTGGGCAGAATAACAAAAGCTAGATATACTTATACCGGAAATCTTAGGATCTTGGTGGATCGCTAGGCAGGGAGGCTGCAACCGGGCGTGGTGTTGTATATGCAACTGAAGCTTTACTTGCCGAATATGGGAAATCAATAAAGGGGATGACGTTTGTTATTCAGGTATAGTCAACGTAAATTGTTACATGGTTAAAATGCATTTCCTTCCAAGGTGCTTCGAAACTTCTTCTTTTAGTTATTATATTATTATTCAATTTTCGTAGGGTTTTGGTAATGTGGGGTCTTGGGCATCAAGGCTCATACACGAGAAGGGCGGCAAGGTTATTGCGGTGAGTGACATAACCGGTGCTGATACGAATCCAAAGGGAGTCGACATTCCAGAACTGCTAAAGCATAAAGAAGCTACTGGAAGTTTGAAAAGCTTCAGCGGTGGAGATTCCATGGATCCAAATGAAGTGCTTGTATATGAATGTGATGTTCTCATCCCATGTGCTTTAGGTGGAGTCCTGAACAGGTTAGGATCAGTTTCCGAGCATATTAGTTCTCACATCCCTGTATAAACTATTGCATGGTCTTCTGTGTTTTACCATGTTTTTATTTCATCTAATTTAACTTTTCTTTTACTGTATCTTAGTTGGTACCATCTTATATCCCCATGATTGCTTCTCGTACTGATTGTCTCACGTATGGACTTATTTATCTTCTCTTTTAAAGAGAAAATGCAGCAGATGCGAAGGCGAAGTTTATAATCGAGGCAGCAAACCATCCCACAGATCCAGAAGCAGATGAGGTAAATTTCCACCTTGTTTTCCGCTACTATAGGTGGACGAATATCTGACCCGAAATCTCGGTACTGCAGATTCTATCAAAGAAAGGAGTAATAATACTACCCGACATATATGCAAATGCAGGGGGGGTGACTGTCAGCTACTTTGAGTGGGTTCAGGTAACAAAACAATTTTTACTGCTAAAGAATTGCACGAACAACCTATGGATGCTTTGTTTGACTCTCAATGCATACCTAGTTTAACCATTGGTCTATTGTTTAAGAAATCGAACCACTGGCGTTGAGATAATTAGTGAAGTTAATGGAGGATGCTATATTGATTTTTCATCTGATTTGGCAGAACATTCAAGGGTTCATGTGGGATGAGGAGAAAGTGAACCAGGAGCTGAAGAAGTACATGACTCAGGCTTTCCATAACATCAAGAACATGTGCCAGTCGCACAATTGCAGTCTCCAGATGGGTGCCTTCACCCTTGGGGTGAACCGTGTAGCAACTATCCTTAGAGGATGGGAAGCATAAACTGCTCCCTCCATGTTTTCATTTCTGTTTCTTTACTTATATTAGTCTCCATTGGAAAGCTCAAGCAATAGCTTTCAAGAATTCTTAGCTTCCCCCTGCCCAAAGCTTTTAACATTTTTATTGTTCTCCCATTTATCCTTTATGAAACTTCAAACATATATTTATAGGGGGGTATCTGTTGCTTTGTATTTGGAATAATGGCATTCAATGTGTTCATTATTCTTTCTTTGAGACATTGCAACTTATTATTATTATTCCATGCAATTGTGACGGGATTTTTTTTTTTTTTGGTTCATCATGTTGTTGGAAGTTTTGGGTAATTTTACTTTATCATTGTTATTTATTTTTGTTAATAAATCACATAAATTCCCCTTATTGTTGGTTTTATTAAATCTTTTATATATATTAGTGTCTCTTAACATTTTCACCTAAATATCATGTCCTTAATATTTTCATTATTATAAATATTGCAGATTTAGTTAAAAACTTTAATTTTGTCATTTTTAGTCATGTACTTTTCATATTATAAGATTTTTGTTCTAATCCGTAAACTAGTTGTGTCATGTTTATATTTTTTCTATTTTGTATTTGTAATTTAGTCCCTAAATATTTTAGTTGTGGCTAAAATTGACCTTATTTGTTTTTAAATTTTATAATTTAATCTAATATTTGTTATTATTGATAATATTATTTTATTTCAATGTTAAAATTTGATTTAAAATAAAATAAAATAAATTAATTTTATATTTGATAAACCTCACTTTTCTCGCATAAAAAAACGTGAACCAGTAAAAATGTGATATTTTTATTTAATAAAAAATATTATGGAATATTAAATAAAAAAATAAATTTAATTAAATCAACTCACAAATTAGTTTTTTTTCCTTGTAAATTTAGTAAAGAACTAAATCATCAAATTGAGGGTTAGAAGAAACCCTTTCCTGGATAATAAATAAACCAATTGTATAGAAAAAATATTAATATTAATAAGCAATTACATATCAACTGGAATAGACTCAGTTTTAATATGCTTTAAAAGTGCTGGAAAATATAATTCAACAGTAATGATGCACAATAGCATTGTCATTTGTCAAATAATAAAAGAAATAAATTACCAATCTTCTCCAAAATATTAATTCTAATTTGAGAAAGAAATACTTTTAATACCTTAAAAAGTATCCTACAATATAAATATAATATAATTCAACAACAGTATAGCATTGTCAATCAAATTTATGATTTCCTACAAACAAAGTTCAATGTTCATACATTAATCTTCTTATACAATGTTGAAAAAATCATAATTTTCAAAATGGTTCATTTTTGTTACCTTTCCTGGTAATAAACCCAATGCGTAACCTAAGGCCCGAAAGCCTTGCAGTCTAGCATTTTCCCGAATTGAGAGGACACGATCTTGTTCAGGGTGTAAAATCGCCTATTAAACAGGAAACATTTAGGTCTAAATGGGTTTTAAAGTTTTAAAAAACACACAAATTAATAACCTGATTATGAGGCTCTGCCCTAGTCACCACCGTTGGTACAGTTTCATCCCACCATAGACGTGCAAATGGTCTGCAAGATTTGGTATTATGAGGAGATATCATTTCGGTTCAAATAAATTACCATTTCTGTTCAAATAAAACACTCACTTGATGTTCCTGTTGGATTAAAATTCAATAATAGTGGGCACATATGTATAATGTACGTTGTTATTATAAAGTTTAACACATAATTAAGTGACCAATTATGTTACACGTGTTATAGGTACTAAATTGTCATGAAATTAAAAGTGTAGACACCATAAATTAGATTTATAACTCAATGAGGGGCAGAGTTGTAAATATTAATAAACTGTATTAATTCAGTTTATATAAAGGGTAGTGGTCCCCGAAATATAGGTTAACTTGCATATCTCTTTTCCCCGTCTGAGAGTTGTGTGCCAAGAGATAATCTATCATCTCGGAAGATCAAACCCTCTCTGGAAAATCTCCATCGATGGATTTAGGTACGCTTTCGCAAATCTAGTTTTTTTTTATCTTAATGATTTGACATACATATAGATCTTGAGTTTATATTCATATCGAATATATATTTTGGTTTCTAGCAAGTGGTATCAGAGTCAGGTTGTTTCGAATCATTGAGATAATTTATGTATTAGGGTTTGATCTCTGTTTTCCCTTATATGCGACTTTTGTTTCTATGCAATCGAATTATTTCACTTTCGTTATTGATGTGCGATTTCAATTCTATTGATTTCCAGCCTTCAGCAATAATCGCATAAGATGGGATTGAATTTCAATTTCATTGTTTTTTGCTTTCGATGTCTGTGTGCGATTTCAATTCCATTGATTTCAATTGGTTAATTATTATTTGCCATAATTAATGGGTTTTGTTTTGCTTTATTAATCGGCAATTGAGAATCTGTCAGTTCTTTATTTTTAGGTTACTGGAAATTGAATTTCAACTTTAGTATATATTTATATTTGAAATATTGTTTCCAAAATATGAAATTGCTTTTAAATGTTGCATTGTTTTTTGCTCGTTTAGCAATCGCATACTTAGGTCACATTTATGAAGTATATATTTTATTTAAAAAATATATATTTAATTCGATTAGATCAAAATTTCAATTTTGGTCATTAGGTATAACGATAAATCTTTAGAAACGGATAAATTCATGTTTTGGCTATGTCTAATATTTTAGTGGGTTAATTGAAACACAATGTCACCAAAATAACCGCTTCTGCGTAGATTAACTTATTTAAAATGTTAAGATGTTTGTGTTTTTGTAATTCATGCATTTATTAATTGGCCCAAAGGAAAATTAATATTTGGCCGAATTTCAAATAATATTTGTGGTAATAAATGTGTGACAATTATAAGGTAATTTATGTGTGCAATACGTTAGTCCAAAGATTAACCTGTTGTTCGACATAGTTTATTGTCAATGTTTGATTGCTACAACAAGAGTACCGCTTACAATTAATATTACTGTCCAAAGACTTGATATTAATGTTGTGTTTGGTATCTTGAGGGGAATTAGTCATTATTTTGAATTTATTTGTTTACTTATGAATTATTGGTGTGAGCATATTTATTTATTATTCTTTTGTTCTATATTCAGCTAGTTCTTCTGCTGCCACAATATCTGCTAATGTCAATTCTATACCCATGCTTAATGGGACGAATTTCAAGGAATAGAAAGGGCACTTATTGATAGTGCTTGGCTGTATAGACATAGACCTTGCGTTAAGGGAAGAACAACCTGCACCTCTCACTGCGGTAAGCACCTCTGATGCAAAAAGGGATTTTGAGAGGTGGGAACATTCTAATCGCATGAGTCTGATGATCATGAAACATAGCATTCCGGAAACATTTAGGGGTGTAGAATCTGAGGAAATTATTCAGGCTAAGGATTTCCTTGACAATATTGAGCAACGTTTTGTTAAAAACGATAAGGTTGAGATGACATCACTTTTGAATTCTTTGATGTCTATGAAGTACAAGGGTCAAGGAAATATAAGGTATTAAGATCAAGTTTTCTGATGATTTACTCGTCCTTATGGTTTTGGTATTGCTTCCTGCACAGTTTAACCAATTTAAAATTAGTTATAACTGTCAAAGGGAGAAGTGTACTCTAAATGAGCTCATTTCTCATTGTGTTCAAGAGAAAGAATGGTTGAAGCGTGAGAAAACTGAAAGTGCTTATTTGTCTAGTGCCTCTAAAGACAAGGGCAAGAAAAGGAAATATCAGAATGAAACTGCTAAGGGTCCAGCTCAAAAGAAACAAGAGAATGTTCCAAATAATTGCTTCTTTTGTGACAAGCCTGGACACATGAAGAAAGATTGTACCAAATATCACGCATGGCGTGCAAAGAAATGTATGAATCTTACTTTGGTCTGTTCTGAGGTTAATTTAGCTTCAATACCTAGAAACACTTGGTGGTTAGATTCTGGTGCTACTACTCATATAAGTGTTTCTATGCATGGTTGCCTGAGCTACCGAAAGCCAAGCGATGGTGAAAGAAACATCTTTGTGGGCAATGGAAAATCGGTGGAAGTGGAAGCAATTGGGCAATTTAGGTTGTTATTAGGAACTGGTTTTTATTTGGATTTGAAAGACACTTTTGTTGTTTCGTCTTTTAGGCGGAATTTAGTTTTAGTTTCATTGTTGGACAAATTTGGTTATTTTTGTTCATTTGGAAACAATCAGTTTACTTTGTCTTTAAATTCAAGTATTGTTGGAATTGGTTATTTAAATGCTTATGACAACCTTTATTTGTTAGATACGATTGCATCCTATAATGAAACCTTGCATGTGGAATCACGTAGTACTAACCAAAAATTAAATAAAGAAAATTCAGCATCATTATGGCATAAATGCTTAGGTCATATATCAAAGTGTAGGATTGAGCGTCTTATGTCTAATGGTATTTTAGAGTCCCTTGACTTTACAGAATTTAATGTTTGTGTTGATTGCATCAAGGGAAAGCAGACCAAAACTAAGAGATTAGGTGTCAATCGTTCTACAGACGTCTTAAAATTAATTCATACTGATATTTGTGGGTCATTCCCTACGGCATCTTGGAATGGTCAACAATATTTCATAACATTCATATACGATTACTCACGTTATGGGTACCTATATCTCATTCATGAAAAATCTCAGTCTTTGGACGTGTTCAAATCCTATAAAGCTGAAGTTGAGAATCAACTCAACAAAAGGATTAAAAAAGTTTGATCTGATCGTGGTGGTGAGTACTACGGTAGATATGATGGATCAGGTGAACAACGTTCAGGATCATTTGCAAAGTTCCTAGAGGAATGTGGTATTATCCCACAGTACACCATGCCAGGATCACCTAGTATGAATGGTATTGCTGATAGACGTAATAAGACTCTTAAGGATATGGTAAGAAGTATGATTGCTCATTCTACCTTACCTGAGTCACTCTGGGGAGAAGCATTAAAGACAGCAGCGTACATTCTGAATAGAATACCCACTAAAGTAGCTGAAAAGACACCTTATGAGCTTCGGGTGGGCAAAAAGCCCACTCTAAAACATTTTCACATTTGGGGATGTCCAGCTGAGGCAAGGCCTTATAGGCCACTTGAAAAGAAATTGGACTCCAAAACAATAAGCAGCTACTTTATTGGTTATTCTGAGTGATCTAAGGACTATAAATTTTATGATCCAATAATTAAGAATATTTTTGAGACGGGAATTGCAATATTTTTTGAGGATGTTGAGTTTGAAGGGAGAAATAAGGTAAAAGACATTGTCTTTGAGGAGGAATTGAGTTTTAACTCAGTTCCTACTATCACTTTTGATAATGTTCAAGTTTCTATACCGATCATCAATTAAGAAGTGAATCCGGAACCTCAACAAGACAATGTCGAACAACTCCCTCTTATTCAGGATGAGGTAATTGTTCTAGAAGAACAAACTCAACAACCTCGAGAACAAGTGCCATTAAGGAGATCCACGAGAGAAAGAAAAAATGCTATTCCGGATGATTATATTGTATTTCTCCAAGAAAAGGAAGATGATAATGGAATAATGAAAGATGATCCGATCAACTTTCATCAGGCCATGCAAAGTATTAACTCTCAAAAGTAAATTGATGACATGCAAGAAGAGTATAAATCCATGCAAGACAATAAAGTTTGGAAACTTGTCCCATTACCTGAAGGTGCAAAATCAATTGGTTGTAAATGGATTTTTAAAACCAAGAGGGATGCAAATGGTAATGTGGAGAGGTATAAGGCACGTCTTGTAGCTAAAGGTTATACTCAAAAAGAAGGCAGTGACTTTTCAGAGACTTTATCTCCAGTTTCATCGAAAGACTCATTTAGGACAATCATGGCACTTGTAACTCATTTTGATCTTGAGTTACATCAGATGGATGTTAAGACTGCGTTTCTCAATGGAGACATTGAAGAAACAATTTATATGGTGCAACCAGAAAACTTTGAGTCAGGAGACCCAAAGAATATAGTTTGCAAATTAACAAAATCCACTATGGACTCAAACAAGCTTCTTGTCAATTGTATCACAAATTTCATCAAGTAATTGTCTCGTTCGGTTTTGAGATGAATATTGTTGATGATTGCGTGTATCACAAGTTTAGTGGGAGTAAGTACATATTTTTTATTTTATATGTCGATGACATTTTGCTTGCCACAAATAATATAGGCTTACTGCACGAAACCAAGAGATTTCTATCTAAGCATTTTGAAATGAAAGATCTTGGGGACGCTTCTTTTGTTTTAGGAATTCAGATACATCAAGATCAATCTCAGGGTATTCTTGGATTGTCACAAAAGAACTATATCAATAAAGTACTTAAAAGGTTTGGCATGCAAAATAGTAAACCAATAGACACCCCTGCCACTAAAGGAGACAAGTTGTCTTGCCCAATGCCCTAAAAGTAATCTTGAAATTCAAGAAATGCATAAAATTCCTTATACATCAGCTATTGGGAGTCTAATGTATGCTCAGGTATGTACGCGTCCGGATATTGCGTACATTGTTGGGATGTTAGGCAGATACTCAAGCAACCCTGGTATGGACCATTGGAAAGCATCCAAGAGGGTTATGAGGTATCTTCAGAGAACAAAAAATTATATGCTCACATACAGGAAATCAGATCATTTGGAGGTAGTAGGGTGTACGAATTCTGATTTTGCTGGGTGCCAAGATAGCAGAAAATCTACACCAGGCTATATTTATCTGTTAACTGGTGGAGCTATATCTTGGAAAAGTGCCAAACAGACACTTGTAGCTTCTTCCACTATGGCATCAAAGTTTGTAGCATGCTACGAGGCATCTAATCATAGAATATGGCTGCGAAATTTTGTCACTGGACTGCGTATTTTGGAGAATATAGAAAAACCACTTAAATTATTTTGTGACAATAAATCAACAGTGTTGTATACCAACAACAATAGGAGCTCGTTTAAGTCAAAGCACATTGACATAAAGTTCCTAGTTGTGAAAGAAAGAGTGCAAAATGGACAAATATCCATAGAACACATTGGGACAAACTCTATGATAACGGATCCGCTCACAAAAGGTTTACCACCCAAGGTCTTTCATGAGCACACTGCTCATATGGGTGTTACATCATTTAAGGATATTATTGTTTGAGTGGGAGTTTGTTATTTGTTCACTTTATGTTTATGTTTATTTTTAGGCATTTATGTATTTGGTTATTTTCTGATCAAAAATAAAGTATTCAGTTAATTCACTCTTTTCTTATTTGGATAAGGACCTCACTTATGTTTAAAAAGGACCAATTGGAAATAGGCATATTCGATTCACATTTACATGTAATTTCCATGCTACACATCCATGATTGATCTATGTCATTTGATTATGTTTGTATACGTGACCATTGATGGGTCCAATCATGATTGATATGGCGAAGACCGCTTTGATCCTATTTGGATATAATTGATAAACGAGATTGTTATAGAATATCTATTACATGATAGCAAGTTTTTGAGCTCATAAGGTCATACATTTGTTAGGAAACATATGTTGCCCAAGTGAGAGATTGTTGGATTAAAATTCAATAATAATGGGCACATATGTATAATGTACGTTGCTATTATAAAGTTTAACACGTAATTAAGTGACCAATTATGTTACACATGTTATAAGTACTAAATTGTCATGGAATTAAAAGTGTAAATACCATAAGTTAAATTTATAACTCAATGAGGGGCAAAGTTGTAAATATTAATAAACTGTTTTAATTCAGTTTATATAAAGGGTAGTGGTCCCCAAGATATAGGTTAACTTGCATACCTCTTTTCTCCGTCTGAGAGTTGTGTGCCAAGAGGTAATCTATCATCTCGGAAAATCAAACCCTCTCTGAAAAATCTCCATCGATGGATTCAGGTACACTTCCGCAAATCTAGTTTTTTTTTTATCTTAATGATTTGACATACATATAGATCTTGGGTTTATATTCGTATCGAATATATATTTTGGTTTCTAACAGTTCCACCAAAGAAGCTCATGGCATAATCAAGGACCTGTGATTTGCATTATAATATGTTTTTCATTTTGTGCAAGAGAAGTAAAGAAAGAGTAACAATTAAACTGAGAAGATTACCAATGGTTTTCCGGACTCCAAATAAACCCTGTTCACATTAGAATCCCATTCCACCTTGTTCCCACTAACTCTAACACCTGCTAGGTCTCTGAAGTTTGCTCCCTAAGTTATCATTGATTCAAATACAACCAGTTGCAACTTAGCATGAGACGGAATTTGGCAAATTGGATTGAGATGAAAAGGTGTTACCTTTCTCCTGGGAATTTGGCAAACTCGCTGGTAGTCATCTGTATCCAGTTGAAGTGACCGATGATCATAGAGCAAATGTTTTCCTGGTTTTGCCTTTGACGAAGAACCAGGCATCTCTATACGACATAAAAGAAACAAGCCAGCATTTATTTATCCTGTTTTCTTTAAGTTGTAAAATGCCGGTCATAAGTCGAAACTAATCAAACACAAGCCTACACAATGTATACAAATTTTTCAGTCTCAAAGTTCTGATGAAATGATGTTCCTAAGTCACTACGACAGAAGAACAATACAAAGAGTAAAAGAAGCAGTGCATTTTGTATATGCACAGCACAAATTGAGTCAACATTCAAACTACAACAGAAGAAACAAATTCAAATATGATTTTATGAATGTGGGATTCGAATTCACAAACAATAAATAAATGAATAGAAAGTATGAAAAATCAACCTGCCATCCCTTGTTAATCTAATGAATCGCTGAAATTCTGTTTGAGGATCCTTGTCAATAGTCCAATTCATCTCGTTGCTCATAATTTCCAACCTATGTGCAATTGGAGCAGATGAAAACATCACATGTAAACTGGTAAATGAACTATCGACGGGGAGGAAAAAGATAAAAGAAATCATGAAACATACTGCCGGAAGGTCAGAAATTGCTTCTTCTAGGAGAAGTTTTTTTTCCAACTCAACTTGTTGCCCTTCATCCCATGCTACGGTGTTCATCTGTGTATATCAAATAATGTAAGAATATGAAAGCATTTAAAATCAGAGTCAAAATGCAAGTTCTTGTAGCTCAAACTCAAGAGGAATTACTCCCCTTACTACAACATCATGTGTAGGAAGCGGATATTGCGGCAGTTTCTGGAAACAGTAAACATTCAGTTAAAACCACAGTTTCAACTTTGTTGTACTTAAAGTGTTAAAAGAACTCGCTTCAGTAGGACGAGCGCCCCAAAAGAAAACACGCATACGAAATTGGGGAAGACCATAAGCACCAGCTGCCATCATACCCATTCGGACTTGGAAGTTTAAATGGATTAGTTGACTCAAAGCATACCGTCCAAGAAACCCCTCAGAAAACTTTACAATGTCAACAACATTCTCCATCAAAACAAACTTCGGCTTCAAGTACTCCACTATCTCCATGAAAACCAAAAGTTGTTTGTTCTTTTCATCTTCCAAAGGATTATCCTTGTTTCTAAACCTATTGAACCCACTGATACCTTGACAAGGGGGTCCTCCACAAATCACATCCACATCACCCTATAAGGAAGGGAAACACATCTAAGAACTTGTGGAAGGAACAATTCCAAATAAATGAGCTTATGATACTGGAGCTTACAGGTAAAGGCAGTATTTTTCCATTAAAACCACGAGTCACAAAGTCCTTCAAGGATTCTCGACAATCACTGTTAAAAAGAGGTGTTAACTATTAGAGACAAGTTTGTGTGCCAAGATGAATACAATCATATATACTGACTTCATACCCCAATCCCTCTAGTGGCTCCCATGTATCTTCTTCTGGCCCATAATTCTTCCAATGAACCTAATAAGAGAGAGAGAGAGAGTAAGTCATGGAGCACACCAGAAGTACATGGACACTACTAATGTCTATACAAAACATGAAGCAAAATAGTGAACATCAACCATTGAAGGATTTTAAAAGTAGTTCCAAAAATAAGAATTTCAAAACAATCTCAATAACGTACATAAATAAAAGACTAAACGAATAAAACAAATTGGCTAACAATAACACAATAAAAACTAGATGCAGGACCATGAAATGCTCATACTCTGACCAACATATATAAACAATAAAATCGATCATAGAAGCATTACACCACACTTTACCACCCTCATAGGCAACACACGTCTCATTTTGGAGGGTGAAATCAAACTCTTGTCACAACCATTACCAAAGATATATTTTATAGGATGTGGAGCGTCACCATTTTTAAACTCTAGAATCTCTCATTTTCTTTCAGATGTATAATTAATACACACTGTCATCCTCGTAGACAATCCACCTTTCTCTTTATAGCCTCGACATGACACTTTACAGGACCGTAATCTTATCACTTAGAAGTCAAGTAAACATAATCAATGATTGAGAGTTTTACTACACCTGAAAATATAATCCGCGTTCCCCTTTGTTGTTGGGATCACCATAACATATGGCCAGAAATTTGTCAACTTCAAATACTTCACCATCAGTATCACCATCTTCACTATCAGCTTCATCATTCTCATCATCTTCAATGGCAAAAGAATGGCAGGATTGCTTCTCCGAATCCTTGGATTTTGACAATGAAAACGAAACACACAGCTTTTCCCACTCTTTCAGTAAAGCTAAAAAGTCTTCAGCAGATTTGTTCCTAACCTAATGTACCATGCATTTCACTGAAAATTATTAAAATTGCTACATTATACATATAAAAATAAAGAAGATATATTTAACTTTTACCATTGTTTCTGGATGATTCCATTGCAAACTTTCACAGGCATATTTATTTATATCCACAGTCCATCTCTAGAAACATGCAACAAAAAATTGAAGTCTTGATAAACAATTAAAAACTTATGAATTGCTTAACATGCATTATTTCTAGATTTTGCTTAGTAACTCACTGTCACAAGTTTTAATGCGGACATATTTGCACCAAGACCAAGGCCGGTTGACATTGCACCACACCCTGAATATAAATCTAATAATGTAGCCTCCTCAGGACTAGTGTTTGCTCCAATGATACAATTTGAGTCATCTGTAGAAATTGTCGAGGAAGCTTCTTCGCTGACATTTGGCTTTGCTTCCATGTCTTAATGAAAACATGAGAAAATGAAACAAATGAGCAATACTTAAATGCTTATTGTCATAAACTTGAGAATATGTAGAGAAATCAAAGGGAGACAAACTACCTGGAGGTAAGTTAGTAAAAGAAGAGTATGGTAAAAGATACAACATATCACAATAATAATCACAAGACAGAATCATTTTCTTCTTCGCCTCCAAATCAACCAAAAAATACAAATATACAACATGTTGAAAGAGTGAAGGTATATTGGACTAGGAAGAAAGTACAGGAAACAAAAAAAAAAACTTACATTCAATGAGACTTTTGCGATATTAAGCTTTCCAACTAGACAATCCAATGGATTGTCATCTTGAATATGAGAAAAAAATACACGCTTGTTATCAATATGATGACCTAACTTTTTCATTACCTGAAAATATATTAAAAAACAATGTAACGTTAAATTAAAACTTTAAACCTAACGAAAATCAAATAAACAAATCCTCTTACAGTGTCACGAGCTCTATAAAACCACTGAGCCGTAAAATATAAAGTTCCATCAACTGCCTCAAACATCTCTACAATTTTACAGATGTAATAATCCTCTCCTTCTTCAGCCTGTACATACATAAACAAGTAATATAATCATTTGCTTGTAACAAACTAAGTAATCACCGATCAAAAAAAAAACTAAGCAAACAGGTAAACATCTTCATAAAACCTATTGTTAACACCTCATTACAACATAAGAAACACATTCAAACAATAATGAAACAATTAAAACATTCGCACATGTGAAAAGTATATCCTTAAAAAGAAATTGATATGGATCCACTACCCAACAAAGTCTTAACCACCTGGCATGCACAACCCCCATGATCTACACAACTACCAGTTCTGTCATGTTTTCATTATTTCCTATTTTTTAGAACATTAAGTCTGTTTTCCAGCAAATAACAGTCCAGACTATTTATTATAAATAGGCTAGGATTTGTTCTTAGTTTTGAGGATTAAGATTATTACTTATTGTTATTTGAAATTTCTAGTTTATTGGTTGCGTTAGTGTTGAAGATTCTTGCACTGTTACAATTAGTAAATAAAATCTTTGGTTCTTCACCATTTCTTTTCTTCAAAAGATCGACTCCTATCATTTTGGTATCCGATCAAAGTTTGATTCGAAATGGCGAAAACTCGCAACACCACTTCCCAAGAGCAACCACTCAACCCTCCAACTGATCCAAATGTTCCCACCTCACAATCCGTCACCCCTAATAATGACCCAATTGCCTTACAACTTGCATCAATTGTTTCTCGTCTCGATATCACTGATGAATTACGGGCTGATGTGGCAGCTCTTAAAGCTCAAGCAAAAAATGCACCACATTTGGAATCCATTCCAGAATTTCCTAACAAAGGCAAAGAGAGCCTCAACGATTCGCTTGGTCGGAAGTTGAAGAGAATGTTACTAACAGTCCATGGCCACATCAAAATTTACCTAGTCGACTTCATGCAAAGATGGATTTTCCCAAATTCGAAGGTGGAGACCCTCGAGGATGGATTCTTAAAGCTGAAAAATATTTTCGCTACTATCAAACACCAGATAAGTTGAAGGTGGACATAGTTGCAATGTATCTAAAAAGGTGATGCACTAGACTTGTTTTCATGGCTCAACAATGAACGAGCTTTAGTTTTTTAGAACGAGCTTGTTAAGGCGTTTCAAATAAATTTCGGGCCCGCTGAGTTTCAAAATCCAAATGAGTATCTTTGTGACATTCGCCAAACCGGGACCATTCAAGAATATAGGCAAGAGTTTGCAAGAAGATCGGCAATAGTATCAAATTGGCCAGACCATTGTTTATTGGGAGTTTTTCTTCATGGGTTACGAGAAGACCTCAAAGCTGATGTAAGAATTCATAAACCACGCACTGTGTATCATGCCATGAGTTTGGCCATAGAATTTGAGTCTAAATTAGGTGCAAACAAAAAGGCCAATCCTTCATCCTCCCAGCAAAACATCCAGCCAAATACATCTCGTCCTTGGGTTGTTGAGCGCCAAAATCGAATTTCCAAGGGGTTGTGTTTTCGCTGCAATGAGAAATTTGGTCTTGACTATAGATGCAAAACAATCTCTTTTGCCGCGTTAAAGATCATAAACAATGATGAAGATGGAAAAGACAATACTGATCTTTCACTTCGACTTGAGGACAAGTCGAGTTTTCAAGGGGAAGTACTGATATGGATCCACTACCTAACAAAGTCTTAACCACTTGGCATGCACAACCCCCATGATCTACACAACTACTAGTTCTGACATGCTTCCATTATTCCCTATTTTTTAGAACATTAAGTTTGTTTTCCAGCAAATAACAGTTCAAACTATTTATTATAAATAGGTTAGGATTTGTTCTTAGTTTTGAGGATTAAGATTATTACTTAATTGTTATTTGAAATTTCTAGTTTATTGGTCGTATTAGTGTTGAAGATTCTTGCACTGTTACAATTAGTAAATAAAATCTTTGGTTCTTCACCATTTCTTTTCTTCAAAAGATCGGCTCCTATCAGAAATCCTTAACTCTCTAATTAACTCTCTAATTATAAATTAAAAAGAAATCCTTAACAAACAAGAAAAATCATAAAAGACCTTGACTACTATTGTATTTGTGTAGGGAACAAAAATGGTTAAACCTTTATTTTCTGCTAATTTCTGGCATTGTTATTTCATAAGAGAGGGAAAATTCAATTTCTCATTCTAATATCAATAACTATATTATTGTATGTAGACTTATATTCTAATTGATAATTAAGTTGAGATTTATTATAACTTCTTTCAACTGAATTTATATAAGATACAAAATGCTTTAGAATAAAATTTCTTAGTAACCAAATGTTTGACTTTAGTATGTTTTATCTTTAAAAATATTAGACATGTTTTAAAATATTAACCTTTTTTATGATCTTTGCAACTAGAGCAGTAATATTACAAAAAGGTTTTAGGATACACCAAATTTGGGATCTCCTAAGTTCTATGTTTGGAGTGGATTATTTCCTCTCATTTATGGAGGTAAACAAAGTCAAACCACATTAAATCTTGTCTTTTATACATGTTTTATTTATGTTATTTTAAGTTTCAAAAGAATTTATTACTATAATTTTTAGCAGTAATAAAGACATACAAGAGGAGTTTTGTTGCAACAAGTTTTTAGTTGCAAAGAGTAATTCTCAATTGATCTATCGATGCTTTAACGAATATTTATAAGAATTGAAGTTGTTGAAATCTTAATAATTTTAGTCATGTAATATTTTTTGTGATGTTTTTTTGTATTGTTTGTGAATCAAAGTTTATAGAGTATTATTGTTTCCCATTTGTAAAAATAGATAAGATTAAACCATGTCAAATTTCATTTCTTGCGTGTATCATACTTTATGTTGAATTGTTGATCTAATGATCTCATTATTTTCTTTTACGCTTATAAATTCATAGCATATATTTTTCATCATAACAATTTACTAAACAAATAGAAACCTAATTAAAACCCATAGCAAACAAATACACATTGTGTCTTCATTTTTATGGCAGATATAAACTAAACAACAACCATATTATGGGATCTATAATGACAAAATCTGTCAACGAAATAATTAAAAATAAAGCAAAATAAGGTTAAATTGGAGTTTGTGCATTTATGTTATATTTGTATCTTTTAGCTATGGTAAAAGTAAACTCACTTTGACATGAGCGTCATCATAAAGATTGAACGTGATATAGCCATCCACTTCCGCTTGTGTGTAGTGCCGTCGAGCTTGAATGACCTCTGAATCAGACTCGCTGTGCCAAATAAATTGAAAATGATACTGGTAACTGCAACCCTTTCACCCAAAAGAGGCCAAATACTTCTATCTTAGCTCTTATTTAATGATGAACTTAGAACTCTGACTCTTGAACTTTGCTTGAAAATGAAAGAAAAGTAAAGAAATGAAATGAAAGAAAATGAAAAAAAATCTACGCAACCAATCAACTAAACACTCGTTTTATTGCAATCCCTTCAACATTGACTCCTATTTCAACATGTTTTTAACCAAAACATGTCATGCTATAGATGGAAAAAGATAACAAAAGTAAAACACTTGGAAACTCAAAAAATAATAATAATAATAATAATAATAAACAAAATTAATTTGATTTCTAAAGATGTATATTTACGTACTCTTTGGAACTTTCTGAAACAACTCGCTTTTGCTGCAAAACATAAATCAGTAAACAAGTATTAAATAAAATACACTGCATAATTTAGCTTGTATATGTGAAATTTTATATTAACATATAGAAAATCTTTGAATGATCAGATTTTTCCAATGTTAAAAAAAGTCGGATAAAAAGTCGAATTAATCATACCTCCAATTTATAATTCAACCAATTTAATCGTCAGTTCAATTAGGTTAAAATATGATTGTACTTGTAGTGTATATAGTTGAGCTGCTGGTTTGAGATGCACGCTTCAACCTAAGTCATCTTTTTTTCCTTAAAAATGGCTCAATTTATCATACTCTGTAGATCCCATTTGTATATTAAAACTCTAACAGCTAGGGTTTTGTCTTTTTCTACATGCCTCTGTTCTATTCTGACCAGTTTATTATGTTCTACTTATTTAAAACTTCAAATCGTAACAGTTTTTAAAAAGATGTTTGATTTCATCTTCTCTTTTAATGCGCTTGTATCTTTTAACTATTTTGTTTTCTAAATTGTAAATAATGCTCTGTGATATTAGTGAAACAAAAAAAAAAACAGAATGAACAGAAGCTAAAATAGATACAAGTAAAAGATAGAATCGCTAAGCTAACCTTTCCTTGATAGCGTTTTGGCCAGCGCCGTCGTGATTCCTCTTCAGCTACGGGCGCACCAATAAATTTGGCGTCCTGCTCCTCATCTTTATCAACAACAGCACTTCTCGTCTTTTTCAAGATTGGCGGAGTGGTTTTGCTGCTGTTCTCACTGTCGTCAAGCAGCATAGCGTCTTCATTTCCAGTTTCTGACGGTGTCGTTTTCGAGACTAGCTTTGTTATGGTCCGTTTTAACTTCTTGGAGTCCGTAACAGAGGCGGAGCTTCGTTTGTGCTTGCGTCCGCGAGAAACTTCACTGTTCTCTTCTTCATCGGGGACATCAATGGCTTCCTCCTTTTTCGGGTTCAATGTCATCGTTAGATTCCTCTGGCTCCTTCGAATCTGAGTCGCCGGAGAACCATCCAGCTCCAGAGGAGATGAAGACGACTTTCGTTTGGTCGGCATGACAAATCTGGACAAGGGATTCCAAGCTTATACTTAAAAACTAGTACTCCAAGAGAGAATCCTCGAGACGAGCCACTTAGAGTTTTCGCAGACTAATATCCGAGTGCTATTCGGTCCGCCGGAGAGGTTGTCCTCGTTGGTGATTTCGACGGCGGCTGTAGCCAAGGAGAAAATAGCAATGTTTAAGGAGAGTGGAAATGAAAGGGTTTAATAATTTGAGTAACGAGTAGAGATAATAATTGACTTTCCAAAAACTAATAAATAAATAGGAATAAACTTTTGAAACCACGAGAAAAAGCGGGAAACATAACTTTGCCGGGAAATGTTTAGGACTCCTTTTCTCTATGCAGAAGGACCAAAGTGTTTTGTGTTCGGCTCAAAATATGAAATTTGCAACTTATACCTCGACTGTCAAAAAAAACTTATACCTAGAATGTCAATTAGGGATGGTAATTAAATCCGTCTCCGATGGGTCCCGACATGATCGGGTCAATTTTTCATTAGTAAAATCGAGTTTTATATTGGAATAGGGTGGATTTATATTAAATAAATTGTTGGGTTAGGTTTAGAATTTGAGAACTTCGGCCCGACCCACTCCGAAATATTTAAAAAAGCTATTTAATTTATTTACGAAATTGTCATCATATATATAATAGGGTTCAAAAATACTCGGCATGTTGACTCGTAGACCCGGCCCATTGACTTGTCGACTCGGACCCTAAAAAATTAGGTATTTCTCTAAAAGATATTACTCGACTGGGTCGGGTATTTGGCCCGTAATTTTTTTTGTAGTCGGGTCTAGTTGAATTTTTTATAATCGAACCCAAACCAATACTTTTAATATATATTTTAAAATTTTAAAATTATATTTTTATTTTATGTTTTGTGATATTTTTACTTTTTTTTTCAAATACTTCTGATGGATAATTAAAGAATAAGTTATACGAGAATTAGAAATATTCTAAATTTTTGTAGAAAACTGTGTTAAATTTTATGTTTTCTAACAAAATTTTGCAAGATTATATAATGTCAATGTTGTATTATACTTCACACTTCACATCTTGCTTTTATATATTTGATGATTCAAGGTGAATAAATTTTTTGTTGTTTCTCTACTGTTTTTGTGAGCATACAAACATGACTCATTACTTGCATGAGTGTTTATACCACATAATCCACTATTTTTCGCATTTAGATTATGTACTATACATTTTTTAATTTTATGTGTTTTATATTTATTTTTTATAAAAGTTTTAGATTTAAAAAAATGTGAAATGGATATTTAATACCCAATTTTGCAAGTATTCAAATTTTACAGGCACCCGATAGTGCAGACCGAGACACGGACTAACAAATATGTTATTATGATATTCAACACTTTGAGTATTCAAAAGTTTGAGTACCCAAATTCAAACACCCTTAATATATAGTATTGTTTAGGTTAAACCTCAAACTCATTTTTTTTTCTCTTATCCTCTTGGTCGCCCCCCCCCCCCCATCTTCTCTCCATTCCATTTTTTTTCTTTTTTTATATATTTCATTTTGAATCTCACTAAAGTCATTTCTTTTTTTTTTCTCACTATAAAATTCTCTCTTCTTCCTTCTATTTTCTTCTTCTTCTTCTTCTTCTTCTTTTCATTTAAAGAAATGCTGACGAGGTATACATGTAATTTAAGTTTAAAAAAGTAAACCTTTTAAGTATTTTGATTGTATTCTTCTTTTCAGATCTAAGTATTTTGATTGTATTCCTCTTGCAAATAGATTAAAATTGTGGCTGCCTGAACTAATTTCAAAAAATCAGAGTGCTTTTTTAACTGGAAGGGATTTGGTTGAGAATGTTATGTTGGCTTAAGAGCTTGTGGTGGGTTATGGAAGAAAGAATCTCTCGACTCGATGTGCCCTGAAAGTAGACATTCAAAAAGCTTTTGACTCTCTGAATTGGGAATTCATTTTTCAACTTCTTAGGGTTCTGGGATTCCCTACTCAGTTCAGTGGTTGGATACGGGCCTGTATCACTCACTCAAAGTTTTCTATTGGGCTTAATGGTGGTTTGGTTGGTTTTTTCTCAGGGGCGAGAGGTGTGAGGCAAGGAGATCCCTTGTCACCTTATATTTTCATATTAGTCATGAATGTTCTCTCCAAACTGTTAAATTTATCCTGTCAGAATAGAGTTTTTGATTTTCATCCAAGGTGTAAGAGAGTTGGGCTCACCCATTTATGTTTTGCTGATGACCTCTTGGTATTTACTAAGGGCACTGTGGATGATTTATTGGGGGTGCAAAATATTATGAATTGGTTTTATATGCTTTCTGGTTTGCAGATGAACTCCTCCAAGAGTGAACTTTATTGTGCTGGTCTTAGTAACGATGAATTGCATGTCCTTGTGGCTCAAACTGGCTTCAGAGTTGGATCCCTCCCAGTTAGGTATTTAGGGGTACCATTGGTTGCTAGGAGTTTATTTGGGGACTGTGAGGGGCTAGTTAGAAGGATTGTGCAGAGAATTCGAGCTTGGCCATCTAAATGTTTGTCTTTTGGGGGTAGGCTGCAGCTTATTCAATCTGTTCTCTTCAGCATTCAAAATTTTTGGTGTAGAGTCTTTGTGTTGCCAAGCAAAGTTCTAAAGAAGGTTGAAAGTTTGTGTAGCTCCTTCCTTTGGAAGGGCTCGGAAGAGCCTGCTAGAGGGGCTCGAGTCAGCTGGGATAAAATATGTCACCCTAAATGTGAAGGAGGTCTTGGGGTGAAGAATATTTCTGTATGGAATAAAGCTTGTATGATGCGTTGTCTTTGGATTTTATTTGCTCGAACTGGTTCTTTATGGGTGGCCTGGATAGAGAGTTATGTGTTGAAAGGAGGCTCGATATGGCAAGCCACTGTCAAATCTACTCTTGGAGGAAGATATTAAAACTTAGGGATACATATGCTCTGGTTGGGAATATAGGAGGTGGTTTCAAAGCCAAAAAAGTTTGGGAGGCAATCAGACGTAAAAATGAGAAAGTTCCATGGTTCCGAGTCATTTGGGGGGGCTCTTTATCCCTCTCCAGTCCTTTATTGCTTGCTTGCGGTTCAGGATAGGCTGCCAACGAGGGAAAGGATGCTATGCTGGTGGGGTCAGATTGATACTCGATGCTTGTTGTGTGAATCTGCGGTTGAGAGTAGGGACCATCTCTTTGCTGACTGTGTTTTCTCTAGTCAGGTTTGGAAAGCAATCCTATTTGAGTGCAATTTGGATGTACAAATTAATTGCTGGTCACATTTGATGCAGTGGGTAATTGTGCATGGGAAAGGGAGGTCTCTCTTAGCTATGATACTTCGGCTAGCATGGTGTGGGTTTATTTTCTATATCTGGCAAGAAAGAAATTGGAGATTGTATGGAAGAGGCTCTAGACGAGTAGAGGATATTACCTTGCTTATAAGGAGAGATGTTCGGATGAAGTTGTTGGGTTGTAGGAAATTCATTCATTCTACTTCAGCTCTTGCTATTCAGTGGGAGATTGCTTAGATTTATTTCTTGTTTCTTTGGCCGTGATTGATGGCTGATTTTTAGTTGTAAATGGTGGTTTCTTTGGATGAATAAGAAAATTTCATTTATCCAAAAAAATTGTAGTTAATTATCAGGTACACTAATTTAATGCTATAACCTCGCAGTTAGTAACCAATTTCTAAATATAACTGTTTCTCTCAATACCAAAAATGATCTTTTATAAAAGGATTCAAATTTTTTCTTTAATAAAAGATGATATTATAAGTGATCAATCACGCCTATAAGCAATCGATAGTAACTCCAAATTTCTCAAAATTCATATAGCGGTTCAAAAATCACCACGACACAAATCATAAGATGATGCTGAAGTCAAACATCTCAAACCTCGAAAATGATCAATTGCATGAGATCAATGTCTAAATGAGGACTGAAGTTTTTGCGTTTCAAAAGTGGGGATTGTCTCCGTAACATCCATTTTCATTTGCTTGAATATTTGTATATGAAAAGATTGGTTACACAAAGATACAAAGAAGAGATCTACATTTCAATACGAGAGGGGGGGGGGGGTGCACCTTTAATCAAAAGGGTCAATTCGTGGGTCGTGTTCGCTAGCCATTGCCATTCCAGTGCAAATACATGTAGGGCACATGACCTGCCAAAGTATGTAAAAACGAAAAAGGATTATGAGAAAACATTCGGACTTTATGAACTAATGAAAACTAAACCCGAAATCCCCACATTCGGATAAAGAAATTGCATAAGCAAAAATTTCCCAGTTGATATGCACAAGTAGAAAACTAACTATTAAGACTACACAGTTTTAGAAGCCATGCCTTTCCAGATCCAGAACAGTTTGAACATCTTTCTGTCTTGGGGATTGATAAAGGCCGGTCTCCACCATGGACTGTTGAGATTGGTTCAATAAGAACAACTGGTCCAGTATTTGAGCAGCGAGCACAAGCAAGATATCCTGCATTTAACATCAACGCGGATAGCGATACAGTATCTGGAATATGGTATGGAATTTTAAAAAAGAAAGTCTCGGAAAATATACCTGTTCCAAGACAATACTTGCATCGTTTATGCTCCTGCTGTTTAACATTGTTTATTTCAACTATCATCAAGGCTGAGATAATACCAACTGCTCCTCCAGAGAATGATGCCACTATAGGATCAACCTCACTGCAGTTACCACCGACAGAAATGTTTTTAATACTACATGAAACCAACTTGCATACAGAATACCAAACAGGAGACAAATGAAAAATGTCTCTTCTTTGTAGAAGCAAACTTTTGTAAGTTAATTTGCCATTAATCTTTCAAACGTAATATCTTATATTGTTACGATAAGCCGGCTTACACCAATAGCAACTCTCATTCTTGCTCAACACTGTCTCAAAACAATGGTTAAGATGATGCATGTAACTTCAAGAGTAAATTACAGACTGTGATCTAAGTCAAGTCCCAAAAGAATATGCCAAAATCTAGGGTATGCCTGACAGAAGCAAGTGCGTCTAAGGAAACCAAAAGTACATCAACCTAATGGTAAAAAGGGAAGCATCAAGAATCTCAATTCAATCTCTTAGAAATAATAGACACACATTACAAACAAGAGGATTGTCATACCTCAACTGCATAGGCAGGTGCATACTCTGGATGAAATCTGCATACGAAGTGCCCCCTAGTCCTAGCTTAAGCTCCAGCTATGATACGGGAGCAAAAAGAAATAAGGCAAAATAAGTTATGATCTCCAAAATCATGTGTAGACCTTCATATTAACATCACCTAAAGTGTCAGTGGCAAATAACTTGTTGCTTCAGCTTCAGCATAATAAGGTGAAAGCTGTCACCCCCTTGCCTGTTCTCCTATTTTTAATTGATTATTTCCCTTACAAATATTTTATCCTCTCAAGGAAAACACGTGCCTTTAATTTTCTTTCAAAAACCCATGTTACTCGGACTTCGGAGTAAGTATTGAATACGAATGTGTCCGAAACCAGTATACTCATTTTTTTCAAACTTTTTCCTTTTTTCATATATTTGGGAGGATCATACCCCAATATCCGAACATGTGTCTAACATGACTATTTAACAAAAATGAAGAGTGTGGGTAAAATAACTTAGAAGCCCCACAACTCACTCAGCAATTGACACCAAAAGAGAGATTACATTTTGAGAGTTGAGGGCACGAGTGACTCACAGTGGGTGCTATAAGTCCACCAAAAAGGATAATCCCAGCAATAAGAGAATAACAAGTTGCATAATAAACCTTGAGATTTGTTGAGGTCTGTGCAGACAAAATACATTGGTTCACTTTAATTAACGAGCATAATCAATGAACAAAAGTTCGAACAAAGAACAAGTTGAGGGGGGAAAAGCAAACAAAAAATACATCTTACCAGTGGAGGCAGGAACGGGATGAATGATTGAAAATTAGGAAGTTCATTTTCTTGCTCTTCCTTAAAAATGCCCAGTTCAGCACTTTTAATCCTCTGTCGTATCCTTAGCCTCCGAACCTACAATTGGGTAGGTTTAAGTTATCATATTGTACTTTTCAGTACACTAACTACTCAATGAGCAGATGCAGAAACTTCCACCATTGAGATCGAAACTCAATCAAAATGAAATCTTATGAGCAGATGCAGAAACTTCCCATATTGACACCAAAAACTCACTGGAAATCAAAAGCTTTCTACTTGATGAGTATATCACTAACTAATGGTATATAAAACTCAATGGCAACAGAACTTCCAACTTGATATGGAAACTAAATTGAAACCAAAGCTTTCTATTTTATAATCAATTTCAGAAACTTCCCCTATCCTAAACGGTAACTAACTGGAAGTCAAAAACTTTCTACTTGATGACCACATGCAGCCATTTCTCAATAGAAATGGAAACTTTCACTTTGAAGTGCAGATGCAGGAAGCCAAAAACCCAATGAAAACAATCAAAGCAAGAAAAACAAATCAGTGGGGGTGACCTCTTCCATTTGGAGAAAGATTTTGTTCCGCCGGCTTCGGATATTATCCTGAATTTCTTGCAGTTCCATTTTAGCAAAATCCTGGACTGTTTCAGGCCCTTCTATGATGCAGAATCTGCACGTTTGTAATATATATACATAATTCAGAATAACTAAAACAACGTGAAACCCTTAATTAAAGACAGGACAAAGAACAAATACCCGGCGGTAATTTTATCAGCGGAAGAATCAGAATCAAGAGAAGGCGAGAATGAAGAAGAGTCAGGTTCTGTCGCCATGGATCGCCATTTCGAATTCAATTTGGGTTTCGTTTGAACGAATCTAGAGCTTAACGAACAAGTTTTACATGGAACCGATGGCTTTACCGTGTAGGAAACCGCCAAGACTCGATTCAAAGAAACCATCCTACACAGAAGAAGAAATCTTCAATCAAATCTTCTTGTTCTTCTGTAATTGCTTGATGAAGAAGCAATCAATAGATAAGTTGTTTGGAACAGAGCACGAGGAAGGGTCCGTGGAGAGAGTGAAGACAAAGTGGAAGCATATTTTTGTTGCAAATGTGAATGGTGGGTATCTTTTTAACCGGCTAATCATTAAACTCATCGATGCCCGGTTCAGAGTCGGTCTCAGCCACAATTGTTTTGGGGTAAAATATACAAATAGTCCTCGACTATAAGTATTCTTTTGAGTTTGGCTACGAAAAATTAGAAAATAACCATACAAACAGTCCTCGATTACAAGTATTGTTTTGAGTTCTGACTATGACAATTTACAAAATAGCCATCCTAAATAAAAACAAGTAACAAATTGGTCCTCTGTTAGTAGGGGTGAGTATTCGATCGAGTCGAGTCAAAAAAATTTGAGTTGACGAGCCCTATTTTATGACTCAAATTTTATTTAAATTTTTTTATTCGAGTAGTTTACAAATTCGAGTCCAGTGGTCGTGTTTCTATACAAATTTAATTATTTATAATGCTATAGTACATATTGATTCTAATTTAAACGAATTTCTCTAATCATATCGCGTATGCATATATATATATATTTCTTCATATTCTTTTTTACATGTGTGAGTAATATTTGAAATGTTATTTAATAAAAAAATCTAAAATATATTTATAATGTTACTTTTAAGGAATGAACTTTTAAGGATAAAATATTGATAGAAGTATAAAAGAGTCAAGAAATTGATAATGAGAAAGAACTTACAAAAAATTCTAGTTGAAGGACCAGATTGAATGAAATACAAAGTCAAAAGACTAAATTACAAAAAAAACATTTTTGTTAAAAATATGAATCGAGGCTAAATGGGTATTCTACATTGGTTTAGGAGCATTTGGTTCAAATTTGGTCAAAAATAGACTTCAAACAAAGGAGGAATTGAAGAAATGAGGAAATCATACAAAGTTGAGGGGCTAAATTACAAAAATATAATTTTTTTTTTCAAAATATGAATTGAAGCAAAATAGATATTTTACAGTGGTTTACGATCATTCGGATCAAATTTGGTCAAAATGAACTTAAAACGAAGTAGGAATTGAAGAAATGAGAAAATCATACAAAATTGAGGGGCTAAATTGAAAAAATAGGAAATTTATTTTTAAAAATATGAATTAAAGCTAAATAGGTATTCTACAATGATTTAAGAACATGTGGTTCGAATTTGGTCAAAATGAACTTAACATGAAGTAAGAATCGAAGGAAAAGGAAATCAGGGACTAAATTACAAAATTGTAAAATTTTGTTTTTCGGTTTTTTAAGTTGGGAAAATTCAAACTGGAACTCAAAATTTTTATGAGTTATTAGAGTCACCTCAAATAAATCAAAATTGAAAAAAATAATTTTTTGAGTTAATCGAGTTTTGTTTATCCCTATCTGTTAGTAAAATAAATTTAACATAATATCATTGTAGATTCATTTCAGGTTTTCTGGGGTTGATGTTTGTTCCCTTAGTGATGAGGAGGTCTGTAGCTCTTGCATCGTTAAGGTAAGTTTAGCGGCTTACAGATTGACGGAGAAGATGGTGATCGAGGAAAAGACAAAGGGTGAAGAAAAGAAAGAATTAGAAATTAGATTGATAGAATATTAAAAAGTTAAAAGTATAATTTTTAGAATTAATGTCAAATTAAAATAAAGTGTAAAAATCGAAGGTTAAATTTGTTATTAGATTAATTTTATTATTTCTCACCTCGTTTTCTCGTCAATTTTCTACTAAAAGATCAATTTGTTATTTGTTTATGTCGGTGATTAATTTGTAACTTTTCATAGTTGAGTGACTCAACAAAATATGTCTTATACTTGAAAGATTATTTTATTCCGTTTTTAACTATCTGAATAGTTATCAAACTTTTAAGTCATACTTAATACGAAAGATGGAAAATGATTAAGATTCGTAATCACTTTTTTACTTTGAATCTTAATTACTTAATTAATTATTTTCCATCATTTATTTGGAATTTTTTCCATCCATCATACCAAGTAAAGCTTTAAACACTTTTTTATTTTAATTATCAAAAATATTTTTGGTCATGCTTAATCATGTTGATCACTATTTTTTATATTTAATCATTCAACTTTTAAATTTCATTTTTTAATATTAAGAGTGTTTTTATATTTATCTTGTTGTGAAGTAAAGTAAACGAAGAATAAAAAAAAGAGGTATGAGAGAAATAAAAAATTTATATTATATTTTCAATGTGAAGAGGCATATAATGTTTTCTTCAAACTATAGATTTATAAAAGGGTTATATCTTAAACTCTGAACTACAATCTAAATCTTTATACTCTAAACTATAATTTACACAAGCTTGTGTATCAAAGTATTTTACTTTGTAGAATATAGAACTTTAAACTCAATACCCCTTGGATTAATATATCACGTTAAACTTTACTAAAATGAAACTCTATGATAAAAAAAATTCTTAGTTAAGAAAAATAATACACACATCTTTAATAATAATATACGTTTATCTTCTCTCGTGAAAAGATAAAATCTTTAAATCTTCATAATTTAAATTTTATTTTAATTTTTAAATATTAAAATAGACAATGTACTAATGAATAGATTTTCCAAATTATCACTTGAATGAATTTGTCGAATATGTATATATATATATATTGTAATTTTTTTAAAATAAAGAGAGAAAACTTTGGAAAAATATGTTTCAAGGTGAACAAAGATAGGCAAGGATGTGTGCTTGTTTGATATAGGCGTTAGCAATGATCATTCCTTGAGTTGGGAATGTGGAGTGTTCTCTTTGATCATGATAACAAAAGAATGCCGCACATTATGGTATTTGCCATGGAAGATGTACCTCCATTGGAGGAGTTAACATATGCCTATAAGTATGAGATAAATGATGTTTGTGATGCAAAGGGTAATACCAAGCCTTGTTATTGTGGTTCTAATGAGAGATTGTACTAGTTACGATGTTATTATATATATAATTGTTAATCTCGAGAATTTTGAATTGCACAGTTGATCCAGAAGCACCATAATTTAATTGATTTAAAACACTGGATTTTAGTTGGTCAAAAGTACTATCTAAGTGCTATAAGATCGTTACCTTTAGATCTTATACTCGCATATAAAATTTCCATGACGGATAAAAGTCCGTAAATTAACAACCTCATCCTTTCGTTTTAGTCTTAAAAACTTCTAGATGCGTTCTCCATAATTGTACCCGGCTCTCCATTATTGAAGATGCAAGGACAATCCTCAGAGTATGAGCATCCATCAATACAATCACAATCATCTTCGATCAATGAAGGATGATACGACTCTTAACGCCACATTGGTGACATAATTAAATATCGGAAGCTTCTCATCATACAAAGGATTCATTAAACGAATAGGCATCCTCTCTTTACCATGAGAAATATCGTCGGTGACATAATGAACCATTCGAGGCTTTTCATCATCCAAAGTGTTCACTACACATATAGGTGCTCTCTTTACCTTCAAAAGTATCATTCATAAAGTTTCCTGACTTTTGTCCAATCAAGTTTTGGTTGTGCGGGAAATTTCTTCAACAAGAACTTAAAAACAAGCTTACCAGATGATGCTGTTTCTTGTCGATAACTGTCAGCAAAGTACAACCCATCATAAACATATTTGTGCTTTTCAATCTTCCCCCTCTTATAGAAAAACTTGCGAATAACCCTTATAGGAGTTTTTGCCTCTGCACTGTTCTTTAGTGCAAGGTTTCCTGCTCTAAGTTTTTGGTCCTCTATAGGTTTCTTACCTTTAAGCTTTGGATTTTCACCTTCCCCTAAATAAACTAAGGAATCAGGAAACTCTCCTTCCTTAGACTCAAAAATATTGTCATATCGCCTGGAATCCACCACACTTATGGCTAAAATTTTTTCATCCAACTTCATATAATCTATGCCATGAATGTTTCGACAATGGAGGCCAATAATATTCAGTTCAACTCTCCAATCAAAGTCGTGACCGACTTCAATCCCTGGGGATAGGGCCCAAATGCTTATCCCTTTTGATCCAATTATGTCGCTTTAGAAGAATTGAAACAGCTTCGGAAGTAAAACCAGCTTTTGATTTCCCTTCGTTACCTCGTGAGAGCTCATCGCAAACTTCTCTAAAAAGATTAATAATTCCCTTAACCTTGTCACGATCATTTTTCAACTCATTGTTAGTGACCAGCTCGTCGTTGCTATGACTAACTTGAGAATCATTCACCTCGACGGCTTTCACACATTCTTCATCATCATTAAGAGCTGCTTGGGAATCACGCACTTTGACACAATCTTCAACATTAAAGGTTTCTTCAGAATCATATATGGAATACGAACATCATTCATCTGCAACAACCATTGATGAATTCACTCCTTTGGTAAGAGACGCGTGACTTTGACAATCCTCAAGAGCTACTTGATAGTTACCCAAACTAAATACAGCAGCTTGACATTGCTCTTCCCCAATGTTCGTTAACAAGCTACTTTCTTCAACACCTGTGCACACATAAAATTTAATTGCAGTAAAAACATCCACTTTGTAATTGCTCATTACTAACAGCAACCAACAAGATTCTGTTACATCTATGCACACATATAATCTTAAGTTAAATTAGAAACAATCATCAAATAGCAAACCTTACAAACCATAGACATACCTTCTTTTTTAGGTTTAATATCACAAACATCACTAGCTTTAGGAACATTGGGTGGCATGGAGTCCCTAACATTTGTGCATGAACAAATATTATTTGCAATAGGAACATCAACTTCACATTGCTTGTCCTCAGTGTTCATTAACGAGCTGGATTCTTCAACGCCTGTGTATTTGTAAGCATTAGAAGCAGCAGAGCATCAACTTGAGATTGCTCATAAGAACAGAGTCTGACAAGTGAGATTCTTTGTGAACACAAACTTTAGTTAAAATAGAAGCTTCCATCAGCCTACAATTGTTAAAGGCCATACACAAACCTGAATTCTTTAACATATGTGTATGGATGAATATTATTTGCAATAGCACATTTCTCATCAAAAATAACCATAGAAAACCTGGATTCTTTAACATATGTGCATGATAAACTTTAGTTGGAATATAAGCACCCATCAGTTTGCAATCCCTAAAGACAATATACATACCATCTTCCTTGTAATTTATGCAGGCAAGAAGATCATGAGCATTGGTAGCAGTAGGCGCATTAAATGACTCAGCGGGCATAGAAACTGAGCTGTTGCTCTGATTAACAACTGTGCAGGCAGAAAAATTAGTTGCATTAAGAACATCTAACCGTTTGCAATCTTCCATAGGAATACCATTATCAGAATCACTCCCCTCAGAAACGGATATTTGATTTCTTGAAGCAATAGGAACATTCAACTTAACAGGGAAATCTCGTGTGACAGTAAACCCTTTTCAAATTTTCGGAGGGGGGGTACTTCTTTAAAACAGGGCAGCAAGCATATGGGTGGACGTGAGCAACCTCTTCTTGTTCTTTTCTCAAGTTCACTCCAAACTGTATAGGATAGTCACTAACAGCAGAGATTCTTCGTCGCTTAAATTTTGACAAATCCACATTGCTTTTTGATGGATCCATATTGCCATTGACTTGATATTGCAATTCCATGATAAATTCTGATATAAATTGCACAAATATTAATTAATAAAACCTTAGGAAACTCGATTGACTCAATTTTGTTAAATTCAAGTAGTTAAACAAACCACAATTCTTACATAAATTATGTAAATACTAGTTCATGGCCGAGTCTCAAGAAACTCAATCCCATGAACAAAACCAACAATTCCAAGAAAAAAAATCTGCAACAGCACAAGTGAGCAATGTTTTGTTCTATGTTGACTGGTACATGTCAGTACGGATACGGAAATCGATACGGATATGACAAAGGTACGACAAATAATTTATGCTACGATTAAAAAATAAAAACAAAATTTGAAATTTTGTTTAAATTAAGAAATTATATTAGTTTTAGATAATAGTTGAAAGATAACAGTATTTCGTTTATATTAAAAATAAATTGTTTAACATATATTGTTTTATTAATAAAAAATAGAATTGATTGATGCTAAATAGTAATTAAAATTATATTTATGCTATAAAATAATATAATGAAATTAATGATAGAAATTTTAAAAAATGAAAAGGCTAAAGGGAAAATTACTCTCTAGAGAAGTTTGCTCTGCTCGAGCCTTGAGCACCGGTTAAAAAACTTGGAGCGTTTGGGTCAAAATCACTTCATTGGTGGAGATTAAAAGGGCATAAACTCATAAATGAGTTTCGATACACAGGTGAAGCTCAAAAACCGTCTATGATATGTTCCCTATAATCTCTCACACGTACACAATTAATTCTAGTCGTATCACTTAAACATGAGACATTCTGGAACATACCCAAGCCGTACCTGTCCCAAAGATATATCCAGTACATGGTACGCCCTTGGGCTGCCATAGGGATTCAAATAACGGTCCGCTGCCGTAATAGCAGCCGTTATATACTGGAAAAAATAACCGCAATAACGTACATTATACCCGCAACCACGATAAAAACACAGTGACCAAAAATGCAGCAACAGCCATAATTTAAATCCCTAACCCCTGCTTCATAGGTTTTGTTAAATTAAAGAACTTTCAACAACCTACACGTTCTCTCTTTTCCATTTCCAGATAAAAGGGACAATTACCATAGTAACAATGAACCGAATTAGCATTGTCAAAATACAACCAAAAGCATACAATGAAAGATTCAAATACACCCACAGCTTAGAATCGCGGACTCTAGATAACAGGTACGACCATATGAACTAACCGCAAATATCATAAAGAAAACATTGAACAAGTAATCTTAGTTCTTAAACTATAAGAAAATATAAATAAAACGAAAACCCAATAATGGAAAGCAGATTAAAAAAGAAAAAAGGACATACAAAGCCAAATCAAAATCCGCCGCCGCCGCCGCCGCCGCTTGGTAAATACGAGAGGAGATGGAAAACCCAAGCGCTTTTTATAGACAAAAAAGTAGTAATTATTTCCCTATTAGGAGGCAGAAAACTCTGAGATAAATATGGAAAGTTGAGAAAGAAATCAGTATCTTTCAAATTTCGGATTTTTAGGCGAAAAAAACAGTTTTGTATTCACCATGAAGTTGTGAAAGGGTTCGAATTGCATTAGGGGTGATAACCACTAATTGTTATTTGAGAAATTACTGAAACTGTAAAAGTAGAAGATGAGGTCTTGAGTGGTAGTTTATGTTGCTTCTCTCTAAGAAGAAACCGGTGGTGATTCAAATTTGGACTAACTTTTTTGTAGAAGATGGGGTCTTGAGCGGAAGCTCGTGTTGTTCCCCTCTAAGACGACATAGGTGGTGATTCAAATTTGGATTAATTTTTTTTTGTTGCTCTTTCGGTTTTTTAGGGTTTTAGTACACTTGGCCTTGGTGAGTGAGTTTTCTAACGGGAATTTTTTGCATACACAAAGACCTCAAAATCAAGACATATTTAAGCGATACTAAGTTGTTTACCACTCGGATGAACCGTGGTAGATTTAGACTAACTTTAAACTATATATATTTTCAGAAAAAAATCATAATTAATTAACGTTGTGTTAAGTCATGTAATTTCCATATATTTATTTATTAAATTTATTAATAAATAATCATATGCTGATTTTTATGGGTTTGACTCGGGAATGTATAGGATGCCACTATAAAATGCGAAGTTTTCGGACAAGTCTAACCAACTTTATTTTAGTTCCAAACTAAACCAAAACAAAAAGATCTTCACTTTTTGTCTCTCTTTTCACTCAACCACAACAGAAACAAGCTCTAAATTTTATTTTATTTTATTTCATTTGCCTTTTTTGTAAAGGGACCCATCCTTCCGGCAACGGACAGGCTCGAGTTCTGTCAAACCAACAGCTATGAATGCTGAATAGTATGCTTCATCATCAGTGGATTTTAGATTTTTTATTCTTCGTTATTTTTCTTTTTTTGCTTGTGTTTTTCTTCCTTCTTTGCCATGTTCAATTATGGTTTTTTATTATGTCAAAGAAAGTTCTGTATCTGATGTTCTTTTGGGCACCCGAACTGAATAGTGGTTTAGTAATTTGTTTAGATCTGCAATAGTTATGGTATTAATGAAATTGGGTGTTTGTTACTTATGCTAAATGCTACAGCTTTTTTTTTTTTTTATCAAAAGTTATTGTTTTATTAGAAATTTATCCATTTTAATTCTAAAACAAAGCTGAATTGTGGGTATTGATTGTTGAATTCTGAACAAGAATTTAGATCAAGGAAACGTTGAGTTCTGGTTCTGGAGTTCTCAACGTCTGCTTTTTGCATATTTATGCCTTCATTTTGATCAGAAAACAAAGCTGAATTGTGGGCGTTGATTCTTGAATTCTGATCAAGAACTTGGATCAAAAAAATGTAGCTTTCACATAACCTTATTATAGACTGATACTCTAGACTAGATTTCATTGCATTCATGTCCTATGCCAATGTTCCTGCAATTTCTATGTTCAGGGTTTTTGATTTTGTCGAACAAATAAACATGTTTTAGGTTTGCAACGCCATGGATTTTAGTCCGAGCTGTTGTTTAGTTGCAATGTTAACAGGTTTCTAACTTTTTTGTGCAGTGACTATTTATTCAAGCTTTTGCTAATTGGAGACTCTGGAGTTGGCAAATCATGTCTTCTTCTGAGATTTGCTGTAAGCTTTCCATTGTAACAATTAAATTTACTTGTACCGTTTTTAATCTATATCCATCCTTAATCAAATTGCACGTGTTAATTAAGCATACGATCGGCTCTCTCCATTGCATCGTTTACCGGTTTAGTAGTCGGTTCTGAAATGATCCCTGCAATCTGACTACATTTCCTATGGCTCAACTACAGGATGATTCCTATCTGGAGAGTTATATAAGCACCATTGGCGTGGATTTTGTGAGCATTTCTGACCCGTAGGTGGAATTAATCATTCTTTTTGTTCGAATTTTTCGACTTATATGTTTGTTCTATGCTGTGCAGAAAATACGCACTGTGGAGAAAGATGGGAAGACTCTAAAACTTCAAATTGTGAGAATCCTTATTTATTTGCTTTATTTCTGTTCGTTGGATCGGGCTAGTAGACGGCTTTATTTGTTTGTTAGCCATGCAAATCATATCGATCGGACATCTTTTCCCATCGGTTGTCGAGTCTCATGACCTGGTTCTTGTTTGATTTGTTGTTTTCCATGGATTTTGGCTTTGGTCATGTGGGTATTCATCTGTTCTTCACCATGCAGTGGGATACTGCAGGGCAAGAACGGTTCCGGACAATCACTAGCAGCTACTACCGAGGGGCACATGGCATTATAGTATGTTCTCTTGACAAGCTTCTTCGTTGTTGTCCTCGTTTCGGTACATGTTTTTCGCATGTTACGGAAAAATTTGTAACATTTGTTCCACATCTGGCAGATAGTTTATGATGTTACCGATCAAGCGAGCTTCCACAATGTGAATCAATGGTTGAATGAAATCGATCGTTATGCAAGCGGGAACGTGAACAAGCTTCTGGTCGGGAACAAGTGTGATCTTATTGCTAAAAAAGAGGTTCCGTACGAAACCGCCAAGGTACTCGTGGTTCAAATCCCTCTTCTGCTTATTTTCGTGAACTATCGGAAGCTAGCAGGGTCGCATCCATAATGTTCTGTTAATAGGCCTTTGCAGATGAACTTGGCATTCCATTTATGGAGACTAGTGCAAAGGATGCTACTAATGTGGAGCAGGCTTTTATGGCAATGGCCGGTGATATTAAGAACAGGTGCTTGTTTTGCCTGGAAAATCGCAGTTATTAACAATTGACGCTTGAATATGAAAGTAACCGTATTCCGGCATCGGACTCATTAAGATCTCGTTACATAATTAGTCACTTAATTTTGTGTCATACTTTATAATAGCATAATACATTATACATATTTACACACAATTACGAATCTTAACAGTTGATTCTTTTTTCGACAGGATGGCAAGTCAGCCGGCGTTAAACAATGCGAGGCCGCCGATGGTGCAGATACGAGGACAACCGGTTAACCAGAAGACGGGTTGCTGCTCTTAGTTGAATTTTACGCATTACCTGAAGAATGAATGCATGTTAGAATAGATTTCGTAATTCTGCTCTCTTTCAACAAGAGAAAAAAACTATGCAGTTCCAGTTTGTCTGTAAGCCCTTCTGAAATTTGATTCTTTTACAGTTCATTGTTAATGGCCTGTACAAATTGAGTATGTTTATTTATTTTTTAAAATGTTTGTGATAGATATAATTTTTAATTAGATAAAATAAAAAAGGAGCATATTCATGTTAAATATATATCAATATGGAATAAATATAAATATAGCTTACAAATTCTAGTTTGTGATCCAACTCGAACAGTTTTTCTAATTGGTATAATAATACATTTAATTTTAATACCTACATTCTGTCTCTTTGGTCCTAAATCTAAACAATTAAAAAAATAACAATTTCGTCCTTATTGTTATTAAAATTGGTGTAATAGCCCATTTTGTCTGGGCCTATATTTCAACCCAATCAAAAAATACAAACCAAACATTACACCAGTCCATTATAATCAAATAACCCAAACCCCTTACAAATCTGGTAACCCATTTAATTACCCAAAAAAATATTCGAAATGCCCAAAACACCCTTAACCCTAATTACCCTAAATGATAACCATTCTTCTTATCCTCTGCAGCCGCAACACCCCCTCTTGGTCCAATTATCTTCTGCGCGTGGCTGCCACGCGCGCCTCCATTGGCCACGTGCGGCGGCCACCGCCCACTCTACCTGCCACCGCTTTTCCGCACTGTTCCACCGCCCACGCCGACCTGCAAAAAAGAAAAATAAGAGATAAATCTGAAAGATAAACATGTAATTTTTTATATATATTATCGGGTTATAAATACCCAAAGAAACGATGTAATATGGGGGTTTTTCCTGGGGTTTAATAAAAAAAAGGCTTTTTCGAATCAAGAAAAGAGAGAAAGAATCGAAAGATTAGAAAGGATATTCGAAGTAAAAAAAAATAAAAAGAAACAAAAGAAATCGAACAGATTCAAGAAAAAAGAAAGGTAAAAACATATTCGGGTTTGTTCATATCTACAATATTTGCGTGAGATTTTAAAAAATAGATACGTGATCTAAGATTAGGACCGAAAACCAAACTTAAAAAACCTCTTGCATGTGTTTCGGCCACCGTTCGCGGCGATTTTCCGTCGCCAGCGAACGGCGACGCGCGATGGCCGACTAATGGACGAAAGCGGATGGTGAAGAGAACGGGTGAAAAGTTGAGAGAGAATTACTCTTTTTTTATTATCAAAGGGGCAAATGATTTTTTTGGCCAAAGTTGGATATTTATATGGATTCTAAAATGACGTCGTTTTGAGCATCAGCTCCAAGCCCAAAACGACGTCGTTTTGGCTGTCCGATCCGAGCAGCGACCCGGCCATAGGATCCGCTCACTTTTAAGAAATGGGGGGAAATTGCGCGCGTAGTCATTTCATTTTTGTATCCTTTATGTTTTCGCCCTTCAGTTTATGTTTTCCTTTATTTTAGTCACTAATTTTATTTTTATTATTATTACAATTATTATTATTATTTTTAATATTTGTATATTTACATATTATTATTATATATGTATATATATATATTTTATTTTCTTAAGTATATACATTTTATTTTATATTTATATGTATGTATATATTATTATCTTATATATATTACTATGTTTATTATAATTGTTATAATTATTATTATTATTACATATTATTATAATTATATTTATTATCGTTAATTGCCATATTAAATTATATGTTACTTATATTATTATTATCATTATACAATATATATTTGTTTAGTATACTTATATATACATAACATTAGTATAATATATTTATAATTATTATCACCACTATTATTAATATTATTACTTGCATTATATTGTTATTCTATATATTATTATTATTATTATTATTATTGTTATTTTTGTATCTATTATTCCACATCCATTATTATCTTCTTATTTTTTAATGTAAATTATATTAATATATCACTTTTTAACATACTTTAGCATATTGTGGAAAATATGTATATTATTATTAACATTATTATTTACATAATATTTACGATCTAATATATATTCTTATACACCTTGTATGTACTTTAATTAAATTTCAAAAATGGTTTTTAACGGATATCGTGAAAAATGTACCTCGAACGTAAGATGTGCCGCTTTCCGTTAATCTCTATCGAAAAATATCTATTTTATTTTTAAACTATAATTTTCAAAATAGATTCGCTTCATTTGGGAATCTAATGGAAATTATGCCCCGGGCGTAGGGGTGTAAATTTCTTTCATACAAAAATATAGCTTTAAAATATTTTAATGGGATCACAAATGTCAAATTAAATTTGAATTCTTAATTTCGCTTGCTTAGACAATAAATAATCGACCAGATACCAATTTTGGGCATTGTGGGGGTGCTCATCCTCCCCCACGCGTAACTGACTCCCGAACCTATTTTCTAGTTTCGTAGACCAAAACTCGTTGTTTTAATAAAATGACAAAAAAAGTTTTATTAAAATAGCAGGGTTTTCAGGTGATCCAATCTCACCTAAATTAAAATATTGGTGGCGACTCCATCCAAACCAATTTTTAGTAAGAACGCGTCAAGTACCCAGCTCGCGGGGTGGGGCCGTTGTTACAGCTTGGCGACTCCGCTAGGGACCACCTTTTTTGAGAGTCGAGCCACCGGTCGATTACTTTTGTCTTAACGAGTGAAAATTATAAATTCGGTTCAATTTATTTTGTGATCCCTTTTCTGTCAATTTTTTTTATAAGAAAAGTTTTTAAAAATATTTCCCTGATTTTTTTGCATATTATGAGCTCTATGCCCGAGCTCCGTCCCTTTTAAGTGGGAGTGAGAAACTACGCCTTCGTGAGGTATCGTCTCCGTGCAGGATTGTAGATCACTTCCAAGATACATCGGTACCTTTGTCGCCGTGAGATCTTCATCTCCGGACAGACTTAGGGAAATGTATCCTCCCGAATCGATGTCCTAGCGATAGTTCGGGTACCGTTACTCTAGAACCTAAACCACATGTAATGAACTATAGCAGCCCACCTTGTTTAGAGCCATATCGAACCTCTGCCCGTTTAGAGAGTCACCCGATAGGTGCATAGTAGAGAATATTGGGGGGTTAATTTCTTTCAATTATGCCCTTTAATTTCAGTATTTATTTGTTTATTTATTCATTTCCTTTACGCAATAGAGTATGTTAGATACCATGCCTATATTTATGCAAAAAAGTATGCGAGTAGAAAGCATGTTTGGGTAGGACCTTTTTTTTTCAAAAAATATGTACGGGTAGAAAAGTATGCTCGGGTAGGTTGTATAGATTTACTTTTAAGTAATTAACGTTTATATTCAGCTTGATTATTTCATGCGTACTAACTGATTTTTGTTGTTGTCTATGTTTTTCTCTGCATTGCATATTCATGACATAAATCGCGAGCGATCTTCAATTTAGAAAACTTTCTTAATAGACAAAGGGTCACATGATCAGATGAAAAATAATGCAGGCATAAAGCAGTGCCTTAAAGTGATACCAAAACAAGCGAGAGGATTTTCTTTCAGAGGTTACACGTCAGACATACATGCCGAAACTCTTAAATGAAATAGAAAAAAATATTTGATGTAATGAGACCTTTTGTTAAATGAAATTTGTCTTATGATGATAATCTCGGGATCAATACCTCATTTCCATTCATGTTTACATTTAAGTTTTACATTGCATAATATAGCATTTCATTACATTACATCCATCATGGCACGTTCCATGAGCTTATTTTGACTTGGGAAAAGTCTTTATCCTTGAAGGAAGCAGCAAGCTTGAATCCATGAGCATGACTTCTCAACAATACATGATGAATGATTTAATCGCTCGGGTAGATAAGATCGAACGGCTCTAGGAACAATTAGCCAAAACACAAAAAGAGATGATGGATAACACAAAGAAATTCCAAGAAGAAACAAGAGAGCGAATGAATGAGCTAATAAGTATGGTGGCTACCAAAACCAAAGCAAAGAGGTCGGGAGAAAACCCTTCCATGCAAATTGAGATTGGAAATGCAAGCAAGAATCGAAACTGTGACTTTGTAGAAGAAGACGTATTGCCCGACGAAGAACAAGCTATCATCAACCAATACGAGATAACTCGCACCACCTCAGAGTGTCATACCGGGGTGATGCTGGACAAGATTCAAGATTTCCTTTTGAAAATCTTATCTCATCCGGTGAAAAAGAGGTCGAATAAGAAGGAGTTACAGAATGAGGAAAACATAAAGAGGACAAAGATAGCGATGTCTAGATCGACACCTCAACAGAAACAAGATCAAATTTGGCCACAATCTCATCAACCACCCGTTGATCCCTCTTTCGATCCTCAAGAAAGAAACAGGAAGACGAAGACCCTTCCTTTCAGATGTCTCTCATACACATACAAGGACTTATTTTTCACGTTGCTGGAAAATCGGCTGGTTGCACTATTTTTTGTCAAACCTACACAACCCCCTTACCTAAAATGGTACGACACCAACGCTCAGTGTGATTATCATGTGGGGAACGTAAGACACTCTATCGAGAACTGTATCACTTTCAAAAAGCTTGTTGAAAAGTTTATAAAGATGGGGATCGTGAGATTTGACGACCCTGCTGGGCCGAGTACAACTGGAAATCTGTTACCCAATCATGCTGAGTCAGGAGTCAACGCAATCGTCAGCAATGGTAACAAGATAATCAAAGCCAGTATCGAGGAGGTAAAGTCTCCATTAAAGTGGGTTTGGCGAAAGATGGTCGAGATAGGCCTTGTGTAGCAAGGCTTAGAAGACATGAAGAAAGCCTCCGAAAACCGTTGCCCATACAATGGTGAAGGAAATCATGATATCCAAAACTGTGCAGAGTTTAGAGCTCTAGTTCAGAAATTCATCGACAACAAAGAGATAGAATTTTTCGAAGAAAGAAAATTGGAAGGAATCAACTGGGAACATATTATTTTTTCTCGCCTGTCTAAAACTGTTGTGTCGGGGGGATCTATCCACCCTAAACAACTTACGAAAGATGAAGAGAGTGAGCTGGGACGGATACTGGGAGCGTTGGATATCCATGTTGTGACTACTAAAGCGAATGAATGTATCTAAAGGGAATTTGTCCTTATACCCCTGAAGCTATTCAGAACAATGTTTAGGAATCTTTCAAAGTAATGTTCAGAATGCACTTGTTACTCTTGCCCAAGGGCAACAAGGGTCTTTTTGTAAAGGGCATATGCTTATTGTCCTTATGTCAATAAAATAATACTTGTTGTGTCCTATCTAGCAAACATTTTTTCCATTATTTATTATTCCTTATATACATTTATACCATAAATTGCCTATTCCTGAAATTCATTTGTTCTATGAACATCATTATTCGTGCCAGGTACCCTAATATCAACATATCGAACTACAGTGAGACTGATCTGAAATCTATTTTTGAACAAGATATGTGTTTAGATAAACCTCAAGACTTTGAAGAAGATCAATATTGTGATCTGTCTCCCGATCTGTTGATGATGGTCAAGCAAGATGAAAAGCAAATCTCGCCTCGCCAAGAGTCAGTGGAAATTGTGAGCCTAGGGGATGAAAATGAAAAGAAAGAGGTGAAGATCGGCACATACATCACCGCAAAAACAAAACCTGATCTGATGAAGCTCCTCCTATAGTTTAAAGATGTATTTGCATGGGTCCTATCAAGACATATCTGGATTGAGTACAGATGTGGTGGTACATAAACTCCCCATAAAAGTGGATTGCAAGCCAGTCTAACAAAAGCTGTGAAGAATGAGACCCAATGAACTTCTAAAGATAAAAGAAGAGGTAAATAAATAGTATGATGCTGGGTCCCTGCGAGAAGTCAAAGTGGGTAGCTAATATAGTCCATGTTCTGAGAAAAAACGGTAAAGTCTGAATGTGTGTTGATTATCGAGACTTGAACAAAGCCTGGCCGAAAGATAATTTTTTGCCGCCTCACATCGACACCCTGGTGGATAATACATAAGACATTCTTTGTTCTTCTTCATGATTTTTCAGGTTACAACCAGATAAGGATGTACCTTGATGACATGGGAAAAACAAACGCAATATAGAATGTTCTGTTACAAGGTGATGCCCTTTGGACTTAAAAATACAAGGGCAACATGCCAACGAGCCATGGTCGCTCTGTCCTATACACAAAGAAATTGAAGTGTATGTCGACAACATGATTGCCAAATCCCAAACCAGAGAAGAGTATATCGTGGTCTTGAGGAAATTGTTCTTGAGGTAAAAGAAATACCAGTTAAGGCTAAATCCGACCAAATACATCTTTGGGGTTGTATAAAGGAAGTTGTTGGGTTTTATAGTTAGCGAAAGAGGCATTGAAGTTGAGCCAAGTAAGGTCAAAGCCATTTAGGATCTACCACCCCACGAACTCAACCCAGGGGAATGGAATGATGAATACCAGGAAACTTTTGACAAGATCAAGCACTACATGTCATGAATGGGGCATGGATGTCAGCAGGCCCATATCACTAAAAGCTTCCAATGGGCATTAATTTATCTTTATGGGCATTGATTATTTCACCGAGTGGGTAGAAGTAGCCACTTATGCTAATATCACCAAATCGATAGTGTGTAGATTCCTAAAAAAACCATATATCGGTATGGGATGCCAAAATATTATATATGATCATGCATTGAATTTGAACAATAAGACCATAGAAGAAAGTGTGCAAATAGTTTAAGATATGACATCATAATTCCTCACATACCATCATCGAATGAACGGAGCCGTGGAAACGGCCAATGAGAATATTAAGAAGATTGTTGGAAAGATGGTAGAAACTTATAAAGATTGGCATGAAAAACTATCATTTACTCTATATGCTTATTGTTCATTAGTCAGAACCCTCACTGAGGCATCATTTCCCCCTAGTTTATGGGATGAAGAAGGTACTATTCGTCGAGATCGAGATTTTTTCCCACAAGAATTTTGTCAGAATTAAAACTAGAAGAATGGATTCAAACCAGATATGACTAACCTGTTTTGATTGAAGAAAAAAGAATGAAACCTATCCGGTATGGTCAAATGTACCAAAAAGAATGGTACGAGCCTGCAATAGGAAGATTTGCCCAAACTCTAGGATGGAGACCTAGTGCCGAAAAAGATCCTGCCAATTCAGAAAGATTCTTAGGGGAAATAGAGACCGAATTAGGAAGACCCATATGTTTTGAAAAAGCCTTTCCGGTAGAGTATGGATTCTGGTCAAAACGAATGGTAAGGATCTGCCTAGCCCTATAAAATCAGATTCGGTCAAAGAATATTTTGCTTGAGGAATGAGGCATCTCAAATTTTGAAAGCGAAAGTATGAAATGATCAGTTCATTCGAAAAAACCCTTGAAGGGAAATAGATTCTGCGTGTTGAGGTATGGACAAAACACTCAATGTCTCCTAGACACATGAGGGTTCTCGGCAAGCTGGTTCAGCAAAGCTCATCTGCTTGATGTTTGGGGCACCTAATTCTGTCTTTTTGCTTTATTCTCTTTCAATTTTAGCCACTTAAATGTCATGAACTTTACTCTTAAAAAATTATTCCTTCCATCCCAGGTCTTTGTTTACACAAGTATTATGCATTGACATGACGGTCAGTAAGCTAACAAATATGAGAAAATCTCTCCACATCGCTCTTGAAAGATTCCTAGAAAATACAGGGACCAAAGGCAATCCTGATTAAAAAAGGGGCATTCCCGGGGTAAACAGCTCAATAGAAAAAGATATACTATCCGGACAAAATATGGGGCAAGTAGTTTTCTTGCAGTCTGACCAGACCTGATAAAGAGAGGTCTCAGTGACTCAAACAGAGTTCGAGCAGTCGAGGATGCTAGTTTAAGAACGGATACAGATGCTCAAGTCAATCTCGAGACTAAAAATCATTATCGAATAACATTTTGCACTCATGCTAGAATTATTCATGCATTCATTAGGCATGTTTAAGCTAAAATCGTGTCACATTTATCACACGCATCATGCATACATCTAAAGTTTATCATGAATTTAGACTAAAAACATACATTTAGGCATAAAGATACATTCATACTAAAGGCATTTTTGACTTGAACGTACAAACAGGTCCAGGAAAGGAGACTAAAAGACCTCAACTATAGGGGCAACAACATGATGACCAACCTTTAACCCTAAAGGAGGCCGAATACGCAAAAAGCTCAAACATCTAGATAACAACGGTAAAATTTCTTGAACAGCTCACTAACTAATGTTTCATTTTTGTTCTGAGGTCATGACTTCTCCACCATGAAGTAACATAATAATTTTTTTCCCGATCTCACCTTCGTTGGTGGTGGCGGGCCAGTTTGATCCAGATTTTGCATCCCTGACATTGGTGTTACAAGCCAATTTCCCTTGAGAAAAAGATAAGAGATGACATCAAGGTCATTCAACAAAAGTTCAAATTCAAAAAAGAATGAGGACCATAAAGTTGGGGGCAAACTTTTGTTGGGGCAAATTTTGAACAGAAATGGATCAGAAAATCAAACTGGGACAGAAGAAAAAGACTTCTGCAAGTGTGACATCCTTAAACACGAAAGAATAGATCATCATCATCAACAAATTCCAACATCATTGACACAAGAAGTGGGGTAAGTATTGTCTAGTATCTTCAACCAAGAAGGAACATACATCTTCGATAGGAATGAGTGGATCAACCGGCCAAACATTCAAATCAAACCCTACAGTCTCATTATGAAACAATTAATTTATAACTCATTTTGACCAAGTACTTTTCAAACTTTTGCAAGGCCTATCTCACCCTAACATGGCATAGCAGATCAACTAATCTCTTACAGATTTTGCCTCTTCAACAAATGGTCGAATAGATCAAACAAGACAACAATTTTATCTCATTGAGTTTATAGCAGAATGAGCACGTCAGCAGTTTTATCTTCCTAAGTTTGCAGCGGAATAAGCGCGACAACAATTTTATCTCCCTGAAGTGGCAGCAGAATAGGTACAACAAGTTTATCTCTCTGAAGTGGCAGTAGAACGGACGCCTCAACCATTTTATCTCCCTGAAGTGGCAGCGGAATGGGTACACCAACAAGTTCATCTCTCTAAAGTGGCAGTAGAATGGACGCCTCAACTGTCTCATCTCCCTAAAGTGGCAGCGGAATGGGTACACCAACAAGTTCATCTCTTTGAAGTGGTAGTAGAATAGACGCATCAACCGTCTTATCTCCATGAAGTGGCAACGGAATATGTACACCAACAAGTTCATCTCTCTAAAGTGGCAGTAGAATAGACGCCTCAACCGTCTCATCTTCTTGAAGTGGCAGCGGAATGGGGCACCAACAAGTTTATCTCTCTAAAGTAGTAGTAGAATGGACGCTTCAACTGTCTCATCTCCCTAAAGTGGCAGTGGAATGAGTACACCAACAAGTTCATCTCTCTGAAGTAGCAATAGAATAGACGCCTCAACCGTATCATTTCCCTAAAGTGGCAGCGGAATAGGTACTCCAACAAGTTCATATCCTTGAAGTGGCAGCAGAATGAACCTCTCAACTATCTCATCTTCCTGAAGTGGCAGCAGAATGAGTACGCTGACAAGTTCACTTCCTTGAAGTTGGTAGTAGATCCCACATTTTTTTTCAGATCTCGCTTTACTGTTGTTGGTGCAGCAGGTCAGATTTTTGTCCATGTCTAGTTTCTCCAATGATGGTGCGACTAGACTAGATGTTTTTCTCAGATTTTCTCTCCGGATATATGTGTAAAAAACAAAAAGATAAAAAAGGATAAGCAAAAAAAAGAAGAACGAAAAAAACAAAAAGAATAAGAAAATTAAAACCCTCTTCAGATCACCCCTCTTCGTTAGAGTGGAAGCCTGATCAAAACCCTCATCTTCCGAACCTGTATCTTCGCCAATGATGTAGATGGATCAAAACCATTTTGACAAGTCTAACAGAAATGTTGGCACAACGTGCTTAAACACTGTAAAGTTTAAGATAATGGATAATTTAAATGTCCATCGAAAATCCATTTTCATGAATGGTTGAAGTAAAATAAATCTTTGAAAAATATTATTTCATGATTGGTATAAACTGATTATACCCAGGGGAATGGTACAACTAGTCTAGAGCAAACGGCTACCAGTAAAGGCAACTCAAATTCGTTAATCCCTGTGTATTGGGGAAAAATGCAAAAGAGATGTATGAAGCTCTGGATCAAAGCTTTCCGACTTCCGATGCCGCCTTCTCGGCGATATTGTAGCTGGGCCAAACCTTCATTATTCGATCATGTGTCTTCATCAGAGTTGCAGTTGGATCAAGTTTTGCAGACCTTGCCTCTCCGTCAGTGTTGCAGCTAGGTCAAATTTTTTCCAGGCATTGCGTCATCGTTAGAGTCGTAGCAAGCCGAACGCATTTTGTCCCTTTTAATAGATCACCTCTGGTTTTTGTCTTCCCCAACGTATCCCTTATTTTGAAGAATTTGCTTATAAGAGCGGCAAAGAAGATCAAGTGAAGCCCAAAGAAGAAGTGTTGGCCAAAAAAGAAGAGCCCTAACAGACCAGACAAAATGGTTACTGTTAAGTGTTTAAAAGTACTATTTTTATTACCCTTTTTATTCATATTATTGCTAGACTTAGGCTCATATTAGTTGCATTATTAGCCATTCATGCATGTTTGCATCGTTTCCTTGGTGGACAAGCTTGATTTCATATTTTGCTTAATTTTGTGGAAAAATATACTGCTTTGGTGTGTTTTGTGTGTGTGTGTACAGAATCACTTGCCAAAGCAAGGCTGGAACCAGTTGCCAGGACAATGCATGAAGGAGATGCCGAGCTAGTTGCCAGGGCAATTTTTGATAAGGGATAAGATGATATGGTAGTCGAAATTGATGACTAGATAAGCCCAAGATGACGTAGAGCAAAGTTAAATCCCAAAGGAGTTTGATTTCCATGAAGAGGTTAAAGAGAAATTAAATCCCAAGAAGATAGAAGAAGTTCTAGAAGGAATTTAAATATAATAAAGAATTATATTCTTTAAAGATATTTAATTCCAACTTAACTTCCTCCTCAAAAAAGACTTTGACCTAGCCCTATAAATTGAGGACCAAGCCGTCAACTCCAAATGGAGAGATGAGAGAAATTTTGACAAAGAGATGAGGGAGATTTCGACAAGAGCAATGAGAGATTTTGATAAGGCTTCAACCATTCTTCATCTTTTTCTTTCTTGTTCAATTCGGTTTATGCTAGGAATTCTTTATCTTGTGTTTCTTTGGAACCTAGCCATGAACTAAATCTATTTGGCTAAGGTTATTGTGTTTTGTGGTTGTGAGAAACAATTGGATTTTGTTTAGGTAATAAGAGTTTGCACTTTCAATTCAAAGTTTACTCATTCTTGGTTCTTATTCTTGTTTGGGAGTGAACTGGGAGAGAATCTCATAACTTCATCTATTTATCTAATATCAGGAGAGTTAGATTCAAGAAACGAATGAGTATGGTCTTTATTCAATCTATTGATGGTGAAGATTAATCTGGCTTAGGAATAAGTTAAGGATTTCAACGGCTAAGAGGATCGCAAGATTGGTTGTTGTTCACCCTTGATTCACGCAGTGATGTATTATCAAGGCATGCACAAATAGCTAGAGTTTCGACTTAGGGATAAGAAGAAACCATTGAAGAACGCTCTGCCGAACCTTGATTTTGCTGCCCAACTGCCCAAATAGTTGTCCAGCCAGTCGCCCAGGCAACCATCGATTAGTTGCCAAGGCAAACCCGCTGTGCAAGTTGCCACGACAACTGGGTTGCCCTTGCACTCTTTTACCAAGACGATCCAATCGTCTATCACACCTCAACTCACGATAACCTGGCCTATTCTCTCTCATGTGATTACATCTTCTTTTACTTTATTGATTTCTAGTTTAGTTGTTAGTTAAAACTCCTACAATTTTCTACTTGTGTTCTTTTACTTTTTACAGTGCACGAGATTAGATTCTTGAAGTGGCACCAATCCCTATGGAGACGATATCTTTTATACTATAGCTTGCGACGTGTACACTTGCACAATTGATGAGCACTTATTACGCTCAACAAGTTTTTGGCTCCGTTGTCTGGGATTGGCAATAGCAACTTTGTTTTTATTTTCTTGCACTTTTTATTTTTCTTGTTTAAGATTCAAAGGGTTAACAAAATTTAGTTTTGCATTGGTATATGACCAGGGCGAGACCGATTACACCAAAATATCCCTTTGATCTAGAAATTGAACGAACCTTGCAAAGACTCAGACAAAGGTTAAGAGTAGCAATGCCTAATCAAGACGGCTATATGAATCAGGATGTTCCAGTAGGAGGAGGAGTGATTCTTGCGCGAAACAGAACTATTCAAGACTATCTTGAAGAAGATCTTGATGGACTCAATCCAGGAGTTGTCACACCTGAAATTGAAGCCGACCACTTTGAGTTGAAACCAATGATGTTCAATATGATCAACAAATTGGTCAATTTGGTGGCTCAACAACTGAAGATGCACGACAACAACTTATCTAGGAGTATGTCATTTGCCGAGGCATCTAGCATCATCCTTGTTGGTGTATTCACGGCGTTGTAAAACATTGTTACTTGAGTCCACACCGGGAATCCGTGTAGGGGGCATTTGTGTAGAAGTTCTCTGTATCGCTCCCAAGCCTCGAACATGGATTCATCATCTGCCTGTCGAAAAGAAGTAATGTCGTTCTGGCTTATCACCAAATTTGTAGGATTAAATCTAGCAAGGAAATCACGACAAAGATTAGTCCAAGATGCTATGGATCCGGCAGAATGCTATTCAACCATGCTTTCGCCTATCCCTCGGTGAATAGGGGAATAATCTTAATCGTAGGACATCGGGGTGACTCCGTGTATCTTGAACGAGTTGCAAATCTCGAGGAAAGATTTCGAGATGTTGCCGTGCATCTTGATTCTTTGAGCCGCCAAATTGACCTATTGTGTTGATCATATTAAATATTACCGTTTCAACTCAAAGTGGTCGGCTTCAATTTCGATTGCGACAACTCCGGGTTAAGTCCATCAAGATCTTCTTCAAGATAGTCTCGAATAGTTCTGTTTTGCAAGAATCACTCCTCCTCCCGCTCGAACATCTTGATTCATATTGCCGCCTTGATTTGCCATTGCTTCTCTTATCCTTCGCCTAAGTCTTTGTAAGGTTCGTTCGATTTACGGATCAAAGGGATATTCTCGTGAAGTCGGTCTCGCCCTGTCATATACCAATGCAAAACCAAAGTTTGTTAGCCCTTTGAATTTTAAACAAGAAAAGTAAAAAGAAAGTGCAAGAAAATAAAAACAAAGTCGATATTGCCAATCCCCGGCAACGGCGCCAAAAACTTGTTGCGCGTAATAAGTGCTACGCAATTGTGCAAGTATACAAGTCGCAAGTTATAGTATAAAAGATATCGTCTCCACAGGGATTGGTGCCGCTTCAAGAATCTAGTCTCTTGCACTGTAAAAAGTAAAAACACAAGTAAAGGATTATAGGAGTTTAACTAATAACTAATCTAGAAAGCAATAAAGTAAATGAAAAGATGAGATCAATTGAGAGAGAGATAGGCCAGGTTATCGTGAGTTGAGGTGTGATAGCCGATTGGATCGTTTTGGTAAAAGAGTACACGGGCAACTCAGTTGCCGTGGCAACTTGCACAACGGGGTTGCCTTGGTAACTAATTGATGGTTGCCTGGGCAACTAGTTGGGTAACTACTTGGGCTTCTGGGCAGCAACCTTCAAGGTTCGGCAGAGCGTTCTTCAATGGTTTCTTCTTATCCCTAAGTCAAAACTCTAGCTACTTGTGCATGCCTTGATAATACATCCCTGCGTGAATCAAGGGTGAACAACAACCAATCTTGTGCTCCTCTTAGCCGTTGAAATCCTTAACTTATTCCTAAGCCGGATTAATCTTCACCATCAATAGATTGAATAAAGATCATATTCATTCGTTTCTTGAATCTAACTCTCTCGATATTAGATAAATAGATGAAATCACGAGATCCTCTCCCAATTCACTCGCAAACAAGAATAAGAACCAAGAATGAATAAACCTTAAAATAGAAAAGTGCAAACTCTTATTACCTAAACAAAAACCAATAGTTTCTCACAACCACAAAACACAATAACCATAGCCAAGTAGATTTAGTTCATGGCTAGGTTCCAAAGAAACACAAGATAAACAATCCCTAGCATGAACCCAATCGAACAAGGAAGAAAAGATGAAGCTTGTCGAAAATCCCTTGCCCTAGATGCTTGTCGAAAATTCCCATTGCTTTCTCTCTTGGACTTGTCAAAAATTCCCCTAATGCTCTCCCTATGGATTGTCGAAATCTCCTTGCTATTTATAGGGCTAGGCCAAAGTCCTTCTTTGAGGAGGAGTTTGAGTTGGAATTAAATTATCTTTAAAGAATATAATTCTTTATTATAATTGTATTCCTACTAGAACTTCTCCTATCTTCTTGGAATTTAATTCTTCTTTAATCTCTGCATGGAAATCAAATTCCTTTGGGTTTGGGCTTTGCTCCACGTCATCTTGGGCTTGTATAGTTATTAATTTCGACATCCCTATTGCATTTTCTCTTTGTAGACAATTGTCATGGCAACTGGCTCGGCGTCTCCTTCATGCATTGCCCTGGAAACTAGCTCGGCATATCCTTCATGCATTGCCCTGGCAACTAGCTCGGCATTGCTTTGGCAAGTGATCCTGCACATGCACACACAAAGCACACCAAAGCAGCATCTTTTCCACAAAAACTACCAAGTTATGTAATCAAGCTCAACGATGGAAGGAAACCTGGATTAATGCATGAATGGCTAACTATGCAACTAATATGAGCCTAAGTCTAACAATAATATGAGTAAAAAGGGTAAGAAAAATAGTACTTTTGAACACTTATCAGAAATTTCCAATGGGGAATTGAAGGGTATACTCGAGAAAGTTGTAAATCCCTCTAGGAAAGATTGGTCAGTAAGACTAAATGACGTACTTTGGGCATATCGCACTGCATTCAAAACACCCTTAGGTATGTCCCCCTTCCGACTTGTCTATGGCAAAACATGCCATCTACCGGTGGAAATCGAACACAAGGCATATTGGGCAATTAAGACCGTGAATATGGACTGGGAAAGTGCCGGACAAAAGCGTTTGTTGGACCTCAACGAGAAAGAAGAATTTCGTGCACTCGCCTATAACAATGCACGAATCTACAAGGAGAAAACAAGGCAATGGCATGACAAGAAACTATTGCCGCGGTAATTCTTGCCAGGGCAACTAGTTCTCTTATTCAATTCTCGGCTAAAACTTTTCCCGGGAAAACTGAAATCAAGATGGTCGGGACCATTCGAAGTTGTCAAACCATTCTCCCATGGTGCCGTGATAATCAAGTCAATCACTGACGAACATGAATTCAAAGTCAACGGACAAAGATTGAAGCACTACAACGGTGCCCATGTGGAACGTAATAAAGAAGTGGTCACCTTAGGAGATGCATGAGCATGCTATCCTTTCGATATTTTCTTTTTCTTTTTCTTTTTATTTTTATTTTCGAACTATTTTTTTTATTATTTTTGGTTATTTTTCTTTTTAGGATAGATTTATTTATTTTCTTTAAGATTAAAACTACATCTTTCTTTCATATTTATCTAATTGTTTTAAAATTTTAAGTTTAAAAATTTCTTTGCACATCTTTCTTTATTTTCTTTTATTAGTTGATCTTTAATTTTAATCCTTATTTTATTTCTTTTTGAATTGTAGGAAAAGAGTTCAAGATAAAGAGGAATTTTGATTCAAGAAGGAAACTTCTTCAACAAGGAAATTAATGGGCTGAATCTAAGGCTTATATTAAGCCTCCAATTTACCCTAAATAAACCCTACATAACCGGCCAAACCCTTCCCCTTCCCTAAACCCCCTAGCCGTCACCTTCCCCCAATCTAAACTCTTGTTTTCTTTCTCTGAAAATTACTCCCACCCACCATATTTACTACCTATCTTTTCTATTTAACCCATCACCCTTAACTTCCAAGAAACCTATTCCTACTTTTCACCTTGCAACTCTTTAGTTTCTTTTGCTTTCTTTTCTTTGTTTTTACCAAACTCACAACCAAGATCATCCATGGCATCCAAAATCGAATTTTTGGTTCATCCAAGTTCCTCCAAAGAACCAAGATACAAGAAGTTTGCTACATCGGTGGTTCAAGAAAGATTTCACTCCAAGTTTGAAAGCCGAAAGATTTGCGAAGAACAAGGCTTCGAATACTCCAACTCTCATTAAGATTTCAGCCTTGAACCATTCATCTTCGAAAGGATTGCACATCAAAAGTGGAAAATCTTTTGCCATCAATCGGAACCGGGTAACATCTCATGGGTAAGAGAATTCTATGCTCACTCACCTAACCCGGATCATCCATGGCATCCAAAATTGAATTTTTGGTTCATCCAAGTTCCTCCAAAGAACCAAGATACAAGAAGTTTGTTACATCGGTGGTTTAAGAAATATTTCACTCCAAGTTTGAAAGCCGGAAGATTTGCAAAGAACAAGGCTTCGAATACTCCAACTCTCATCAAGATTTCAGCCTTGAACCATTCATCTTCGAAAGGATTGCACATCAAAAGTGGCAAATCTTTTGCCATCAATCGGAACCGGGTAACATCTCATGGGTAAGAGAATTCTATGCTCACTCACCTAACCCGGATAATCCTTATGTTTTTGTTCGTGACAAGGCTATACTCATAAGCCCCGAAAATATCAACACCTTTTACGGGCTCTACGTTGAGAACGACGAGCATCAAGCCTTTGTTGATCAACTTATGCCCAAGCAACTCGACAAGGTGCTTCAAGAACTCACTCTACCGGGAACTTATTAGAACGACGGTAAATACAAGGGCGCGGTAAATTGCCTTCGGCTTAAACCCGAGATAAAATTAGGGAATAAGTTTGTTAAAACTTCTTTAATGCCCACCACACACAATACTACCGTTGATACACCTTGTCTTTTGCTCATACATTCTATCTTGCATAATCGCATCATTAACATTGGAAAAATTATTTGTGATGAGATTTTTGTATGTAACACAAAAGACAAGGGTTCTCTTTTCTTCGCTTGCTTAATTTCCAATCTTTGCAAGGAGATGCATGCCCCAAGTGAGTCCACTGATGAAAAGACCCTACCAAAGTTCGGTTGGAATCGAGCACAAATCCGAAAGCTAATAGGAGAGGCACCGGTAAAATCCCTAACGCTTTTAATTACTGCGACAACTCTTGCCGCCTCGGCAACCCCTAATGCCCAAGCAATCGATGCCCGGGCAACTCAGACAGCAGCCCCCTGACAACTTGAAGCAGTTTTACAACCATTGGCAAACCGCCTTAGGCAAATTGAAGAACGGCAACTAATGTTCATGCGGTACATGAAGGATCACAATAATGCCATCACCCAAGTCTTCTTGGAAAAGTACCCGGACAGTCGTGTGCCGTTCCCAATCTTTCCTGTCGAAATCCTTGCCACGGCAACCAGTGAAGCAGTTGCCACGACAACTGCAACAGATGATGCCGCGGTAACCTACACTGCGCTGGCCCAAGCAGTCACCACGGCAACCAACACTGGAGATGTTGCGGCAACCAAAGCTAAAGACGCCCCGGCAACCACAACAAAAGCCAAAGGTAAAACACCTATGCCCGAATCAACTCGTACTGAATCATTGTCTGATTTTTCAGATTCGGACGAGTCCTTCATTGCACCAACAAAGACCGCACCAATCGAATCCTCCAAGCCCAAGCGAAAAGCCAATGGCATTGATGAAGAGGATGATAAGGATAACCCCGTACGAAGGTCGATTCAGCATCGACAACAAGGAAGCAACCACCGCGTTCAAGTAAAAAAATCAAGACACTAATCATCCACGATGACGAACTCTCAGAGTAAGTCCTCGTTTGCATCTTACTTTACTTTATTTTTATTTTTCTTTGTTGCATGCATTGAGGACAATGCCTCACTCGAGTTTGGGGGGGATTGTTATTAGTAGTTACCATGTTAGTTGCATTCATCTTAAGTATTGCATTTAGGATACATAAATTGCTTGCCATGCCTTTAGTTGGAACAAGAATTGCCAAGATTTGATGAATATCCGATGATGACTTTGCCAATGTACTTAATTCATAGAACTTTTTATTCTAGGATAAACGTAGAAACACTTAGAATCGTACTATAATGCTAAACTTGATGAAACACTGTGTGGCTTGATTGATTTAAGGAATTATAGCGAACTTAGGTTGATAGTTAAAAAATTAGGGGATTAGAATAAAAATTGGATGAATACTAGAGGTGCCCGAAATTGGCTCTAGTATGTGCTAAAAATTGATAGCTAGAGGTGCCTGAAACCGGCTCTAGTCAAATAAATTAATTTAACTTAAGAAAACTAAAAACAAAACACTAGAGGTTCCCGAAACCGGTTGTAGTTAAAACATGTTAAAAGAACCCATTGGAGTAATTTGAAAACCTCTTGTTTGCATAGAATCCGAAAAATCAACTTGCACACAACTCCACACACACTCACAAACATTATAGTTTGATTCCGAGTAACTTCTAAGTTTTCCGAAAAATGAAAAGCCAATCATACTTTGTGCCACGGTTCTGAGAATTGAAATCAATTTCAAAGCTAAGTTTGTGAAAATTGAAGTCTTGGCGGGTAATTATTAGTTTGCATTGCTTGAGGACAAGCAATAGTTTGAGTTTGGGGGTGTGTTAAGTGTTCAAAAATACTATTTTATTACCCTTTTTATTCATATTATTGCTAGACTTAGGCTCATATTAGTTGCATTATTAGCCATTCATGCATGTTTGCATCGGTTCCTTGGTGGACAAGCTTGATTTCATATTTTGCTTAATTTTGTAGAAAAAGATACTGCTTTGGTGTATTTTGTGTGTGTGTGTGCAGAATCACTTGCCAAAGCAAGGCTGGAACCAGTTGCCAGGGCAATGTATGAAGGAGATGCCGAGCTAGTTGCCAGGGTAATTTTCGATAAGGGATAAGATGATATGGTAGTCGAAATTGATGACTAGATAAGCCCAAGATGACGTGGAGCAAAGTTAAATCCCAAATGAGTTTGATTTCTATGAAGAGGTTAAAGAGAAATTAAATCCCAAGAAGATATGAGAAGTTCTAGAAGGAATTTAAATATAATAAAGAATTGTATTCTTTAAAGATATTTAATTCCAACTTAACTTCCTCCTCAAAAAAGACTTTGACCTAGCCCTATAAATTGAGGACCAAGCCATAAAATCCAAAGAGAGAGAGGAGAGAAATTTCGACAAAGAGAGGAGGGAGATTTCGACAAGAACAATGAGAGATTTCGACAAGGCTTCAACCATTCTTCATCTTTTTCTTTCTTGTTCAATTAGGTTTATGCTAGGAATTCTTTGTCTTGTGTTTCTTTGGAACCTAGCCATGAACTAAATCTATTTGGCTAAGGTTATTGTGCTTTGTGGTTGTGAGAAACAATTGGATTTTGTTTAGGTAATAAGAGTTTGCACTTTCAATTCAAGGTTTACTCATTCTTGGTTCTTATTCTTGTTTGCGAGTGAAATGGGAGAGGATCTCATAACTTCATCTATTTATCTAATATCGGGAGAGTTAGATTCAAGAAACGAATGAGTATGGTCTTTATTCAATCTATTGATGGTGAAGATTAATCCGGCTTAGAAATAAGTTAAGGATTTCAACGGCTAAGAGGACGCAAGATTGGTTGTTGTTCACCCTTGATTCACGCAGTGATGTATTATCAAGGCATGCACAAATAGCTAGAGTTTCGACTTAGGGATAGAAGAAACCATTGAAGAACGCTCTGCCAAACCTTGAAGTTGCTGCCCAAACAGTTGCCCAGCCAGTCGCCCAGGCAACCATCGATTAGTTGCCAAGGCAACCCCGCTGTGCAAGTTGCCACGACAACTGGGTTGCCCTTGCACTCTTTTACCAAGACGATCCAATCGGCTATCACACCTCAACTCACGATAACCTGGCCTATTCTCTCTCATGTGATTACATCTTCTTTTACTTTATTGCTTTCTAGTTTAGTTGTTAGTTAAAACTCCTACAATTTTCTACTTGTGTTCTTTTACTTTTTACAGTGCACGAGATTAGATTCTTGAAGTGGCACCAATCCCTATGGAGACGATATCTTTTATACTATAACCTGCGACGTGTACACTTGCACAATTGAGGAGCACTTATTGCGCTCAACAAGTTTTTGGCTCCGTTGTCGGGGATTGGCAATAGCAACTTTGTTTTTATTTTCTTGCACTTTTTATTTTTCTTGTTTAAGATTCAAAGGGTTAACAAACTTTGCTTTTGCATTGGTATATGACCAGGGCGAGACCGATTACACCAAAATATCCCTTTGATCTAGAAATCGAACGAACCTTGCAAAGACTCAGACAAAGGTTAAGAGTAGCAATGCCTAATCAAGACGGCTATATGAATCAGGATGTTCCAGCAGGAGGAGGAGTGATTCTTGCGCGAAACAGAACTATTCAAGACTATCTTGAAGAAGATCTTGATGGACTCAATCCAGGAGTTGTCACACCTGAAATTGAAGCCGACCACTTTGAGTTGAAACCAATGATGTTCAATATGATCAACAAATTGGTCAATTTGGCGGCTCAACAACTGAAGATGCATGACAACATCTTAAATCTTTGCTCGAGATTTGCAATTCATTCAAAATACAAGGAGTCACCCCCGATGTTTTACGACTAAGATTATTCCCTTATTCACTAAGGGATAAGGCGAAAACATGGTTGAATAGTGTTACTGCCGGATCAATAGGATCTTGGACCGGTCTTTGTCGTGATTTTCTTGCTCGATTTAATACTACAAATTTGACTGATAAGCTTCGTAACGAAATTACTTCTTTTGAGTAGGCAGATAATGAATCCATGTACGAGGCTTAGGAGCGATATAGATAACTTCTACACAAATGCCCCCTACACGGATTCCCAGTGTGGACACAAGTAACAATGTTTTACAACAATGTGAATACACCAACAAGGATGATGCTAGATGCCTCGGCAAACGGCATACTCCTAGATAAGTCGCCGGAGGAAGCAATGCAAATTCTAAACAGGCTTGCCAAGAATGATTATCAATTCTCATCTGCTAGAAGAGGAGGAGTTAGACGCCAAGCCACAATACATGAACTGGGATCATCAGACTCAATTTCGGCACAATTGGCCACTCTAACCAAGATGGTCCAGAACATGCAGAAACCAAACAACACACAGGAGGTCAAGGTAATAGATTTATTTTGTGAGTTATGTGGTGGTAACCATGATTCTTCTGAATGTATGCAGAATCCCGAATCCAGCTTTTATGTGGGGAATTACAATCGGAACAACAATGTGATGTCCAATACATACAATCCAGCTTGGAAGAAGCACCCGAATTTTTCATGGAGTAATCCCAACAATGCTCTAAACCAAAACAATCAGAATGCACAAGCATCGGGATTCCAACAGAATATGCCACGACAACAGTTGCCGCAGCAACAACCGAAAATATCTAGTTCTTTGGAAAATTCTCTCAATGCTTTTATGTGAAAAACTGAATCTTATATGGCTGAGAATAGTAACTTCATAAAAAGAACCGATGCTTTTATTAACAGGACCGAGATGAGATTGCAAAACCAAGAGGCGGTAATCAAATCTTTGCAAAATCAAGTCGAACAATTTGCTTAAAACCTGAATACTAGACCGCAAGGAGGTTTACCTAGCGATACTGAAGTCGCAAGAGGAACTGGCCATGAGTGTAAGGCGATCACCACTAGAAGTGGCCAACAACTTAAAGAGGCTCAAGCTCACTCATCAAACAAAACTCCACAAAAAGATCAAGACGAACTCAACGGAAAAGCATCAGATGCTGAACCAGGAATTGCCGCTGCAACCAGTGATAAGCATGCCTCGGCAACCAGCGATAAGAATGCTGCGAAAACCAACGATAGGCACACCACGACAACCCCAGCTGACGATGCCTCGACAACTCCAGTTGCCCCGGTAATGCCATCAATCAGGTTCCAGACCAATGAAAGGATCGAAGATATCTGACTTCTGCCACCATTCCCGCAAAGGTTGAAGCGACAAAAGCAAGAATATCAATTCAAGAAGTTTCTTGACATCCTAAAGCAAGTCCATATCAACTTGCCATTGGTTGAAGCAATTGAGCAAATGCCGAACTATGCCAAGTTTCTTAAAGACATTGTGTCCAAGAGAACAAGGCTATGAGAGTTTGAAATAGTTGCCGCAACAGAGGGATGCATGGCCATGTTGCACAATCGCATGCCACCCAAGTTGAAGGATCCCTGAAGTTTCACAATACCCTGTTCCATTGGAAACCACTATGTCGGGAAAGCATTATGTGACCTTGGAGCAAGCATAAACTTGATGCCTAAATCGGTTTTCCAGAAACTAGAAATCGGGAATGCAAGACCTACAACAGTTATGCTATAGCTAGCCGACAGATCCTGTGTGCATCCAGAGGGAAAAATCAAAGTCATACTGGTAAACATTGATAAATTTATTTTTCCCGCTGACTTTATTGTTTTGGATTGTGAAGCAGATGAACATGCACCTATCATTCTCGGGAGATCCTTCCTAGCAATAGGGAGAACCTTGATCGATGTTGAAAAGGGAGAACCCACAATGAGGGTGAATGACCAGCAAGTTAAACTAAAAGTGTTCCAAACCCTAAGGCATGCCGATGATCCGGAAGAATGCCAACTTCTTCATGCCACGGTAGAGTTTGACTTTGAAGAGAAATTTAGTTGCCTCGACAACTACATTGCCGATCAAGAGGAACCTGAGGAGTATGAAGAACCGATTGATGAGGAACAACAAGAAGAGGCAAATTGGTTAGTCAATCAACCAGGTATATACTTTGAACCACTGGATTACTCAGGTAAGGAAGGTAAACTCGAAAAGCCCTCCATTGAACAACCACCGATAATTGAGTTGAAACAATTGTCAGGGCAACTAAAATATGCTTATTTGGGAACCGATAATACATTTTATGTAATTATTTCCTCTAAGTTACAGCCTGAGCAGGAGAAGAAACTGATCAAAATGTTGATGCTACACAAGAAGACAATATGGTGGATAATTGCCGACCTGAAAGGAAATAGCCTGGCAGTGTGTATGCACAAGATTTTGTTGGAAAATGATCACAAACCTTCGATTGAGGCCCAGAGGAGACCGAATCATGCCACGAAAGGGGTTGTAATGAAAGAAATCATCAAGTGCCTTGACGCCGACATTATATACCCTATCTCTGATAGTACATGGGTAAGTCTGGTACAATGTGTACCGAAAAATAGAGGTATAACGGTGGTAAGTAATGAAAACAATGAACTCATTCCAACCAGGACTGCGACCAGTTGGAGGGTTTGTATGGATTATCGAAAGCTAAACAAAGCCACTAGGAAAGATCACTTCCCATTATCCTTTATTGATCAAATGCTTGACCGTCTTGCAGGTAAACTCTTTTATTGTTTTCTTGATGGTTATTCAGGTTACAATCAAATTTCCATAGCACCAGAAGATCAAGAAAAGACAACCTTCACATGCCCATATGGTACTTATGCTTTCTGAAGGATGCCGTTCGGATTGTGTAATGCCCCGACAACCTTACAAAAATACATGATGGCACTCTTTTTAGACATGGTCAAAGACTTCCTTGAGATCTTCATGGATGATTTTTTTCCATTTTTGGTAATGACTTCGACAGTTGCCTCGGCAATTTAGAGAATGTGTTGGCAATATGTGAAGAAACCGATTTAGTCCTTAATTGGGAGAAGTGCCATTTTATGGTAGATGAAGGAATAATTCTCGGCCATAAGATTTCATCCAAGGGAATTGAAGTAGACAAAGCCAAGGTGGACGTGATCGAGATATTACCCCCACCAAGTTCGGTTAAAGGAATCCAAAGCTTTCTTGGACATGCAGGTTTTTACAAGAGGTTCATTCATAATTTTTCTAAAATTACTAAACCCTTGTGCAATTTGCTTGAACATGATAAAGTCTTCAATTTTGATTATTCTTGCGCCCAAGCATTCGAAACCCTAAAGGAAAAGCTTTACTCGGCACCCATTATCGTTCCACCCAATTGGACGCTAACTTTTAAGCTCATGTGTGATGCAAGTGATTTCGCGGTAGGAGCAGTCCTAGGCTAACGCATAGGTAAGACCTTTCATGTGATATACTACGCTAGTAAAACTCTTAATAGTGCTAAAGTGAATTACACAACAACGGAGAAAGAGTTACTAGCCGTAGTTTTCGCATTTGACAAGTTCCAATCCTATTTGATTGGTACAAAGGTAAATGTTAATACGGACCATTCCACAATAAAGTATCTATTTGCTAAAAAGGATGCCAAACCTCGTTTGATTCGTTGGATATTTCTTTTACAAGAGTTTGATATTGAAATTAAGGATAAGAAAGGAACAGAAAATCAAGTGGTCGATCACTTATCACGCTTAGAATGAAATAGGGAGGAGGAAGCAGATTTAGAGATATGCGATGCATTCCTGGATGAGCAATTGTTAGTTGCCTCGACAACCATAGACGTGTATGCCTCGACAACCCCTGACGCCTCGACAACCATGGATGTGCATGCCTCGGCAACCCTCGACGCCTTAGCAACTCTTGACGCGCATGCTCGACAACCCTTGGCGCGTACGCCTCGGCAACTCCAGACGCGTACGCCTCGGCAACCACTGATACACACGCCTCGGCAACCATGGATGCGTATGCCTCAGCAACCCTTGACGCGCATGTCGCGGTAACCCTTGACGCGCATGCCGCGATAACTCTAGACGCGCACGCCTCAGTAACCATGGAAGCAGTTGCCACGACAACACATGCCTCAACAATACCCTGGTACGCGGATTTAGTTAATTTTCTTGTTTGTGGTATTTTACCTTATGGCCTTTCTCACCAAGGGAAGAAGCGATTATGCTATGATGCTAAGCATTACTTTTGGGCCGAGCCTCTTTTGTTTAAACAATGTGCATATTACGTTATACGCCGATATATCCCTGAAGAAGAGCAGCAGAATGTACTCCGAAAATGCCATTCTTCACCCTATGAAGGACATTTTGGAGGAACACGTACCATGGCCAAAGTTTTGCAATTCGATTTGTATTGGCCAACACTGTACAAAGATGCCCAAGAGTTTTACAAGCAATGTGATCGTTGCCAAAGGACGGGCAATATCTCTAGACGACATGAGATGCCGCTCTAAAACATCATCAGGGTGGAAATATTCGATGTGGGGGGGGATTGATTTTATGGGACCTTTCCCATCTTCATTCGGCAACCTCTACATTCTACTTGCCGTCAACTACGTGTCTAAATGGGTTAAGGCAGCTACAGTTCCCACCAACAATTCTAAGACCGTGCAACGATTCTTGCAGAAAAATATATTTACACAGTTTGGGATGCCGAGAGCAATTATCAGTGATGAAGGCAAGCACTTCGACAACAAACTCATCACCAAAATGTTACAATACTTTGGTGTATCTCACAAGATTGCCATGTCATATCACCCACAAACCAATGGGCAAGCAGAAATTTAGGCCGATGTTTTAAGCTTGTAAAATGAGTTAGAATCTAATCGAGGCAAGAAATTGGCATGGCTCTTTAGAAAGATCAAGACTCTGTGTGTTAAGGCCAAGCAGCATATGACCACCTTATGTAAAGAAACTTGTTCTAATACAAGTTTCCTTTTGAAAGTTGTACTGAAATCAACACTTTTTGTGTCTTGCATGTATATCATATTTGCATTCGTATCATGCTGCATCATATCATATCATCGCAGTAATTGTAGGACATACAAAACTGCATGATCCAACACCCTTACTTCTCTAGAAGCAAAGCTAAAAGCATGGAAGAGAGTTTGGAAAATGTTGAAAAGCTTGTGGAGATATAAAGAATGCCATAGAGCAAAACTCGGAAAAGGGCAAAGATCCTGAAACAGGAAAGAGATTGGCCATTGGCCTCAATACTCCACAAGAATCGGAGAATCTTTGTGGCAAGATACCTCAGCAAGCGTCAGCTTCAGTTAGAAAGCAACAAAGTCTCCAGGCTGAATCTTCATTGCACAGAGGAACTAAAGAGCGTTATATCCCAGATCCAAATGGAGTAGGTAAGCCGAAAGTCGAACTACTCAAGCAGCTAGAAGGTTGGTGCCAGCCACTTGAAAAAAAATTAAAGCTGTAGAAGAGGCAAATGCAGCCTGCGAAATGGATGCAATTAAACTAAGTTTGGTCCCTAATCTGGTGTCACATTGGAAGTTCAAAATGCTAGACTTTGAGAAGTTCTATAGAACAAGCTCTTCGTTTGCTCACCTCGCCATATTCTACCAAAAGATGACGGGGCATGTTGACAATGATAAGCTCTTAATTCACTATTTTTTAAGACAGTTTAAAAGGGTCTGCTGCCAGGTGATACGGTCAACTTAGCCAAGACAATAGACAGTCATAGAGATACTTGGTTAAAGCCTTCATAGAGTAGTTCAAACATATAATAGAGGTTGAACCCGACCATTTAACATTGCGAAGAGGCCCAACGAGAGCTTCAGGCATTATATCCAAAGATGGAAGGATGTCGCAGCGCAAGTACAACCACCACCACTTGAAGGGGAAATAACACTTACTTTTGTCGAGACCCTAGAAGATCTATTCCTGAAGTGTATGCTGGGAAATACAACCAGGAACTTCGAAGACCTTGTGACATCATGTGAGCTCGCCAAAGAAGCCATTAGATAAGGAGAAATCATAGATCTTAGCAGTGCGATCATCAGATGAGGAACTGGACCAGAGGTTCATATGGCAGGATCTTATCCATCTAGCCGATATTGGTTCTTATCCCAATCAAACTATTCATACTCGTATCGACCCACGACATTTCTGAAAGATGACCATCCAATCCTGATAACATATACAAGGTTGTTTTTAATGTTTGTTGAAAAAAACTTGTTAGCCCCGGTTCGATCTAAACCAAAGCACCCTCCTTATCCAGAAGGCTATGATGTTAATGCCGTGTTTGATTATTATCCAGGAAACACATGGCACGCTACCGAGAATTGTAGAGCCCTGGGAAACAATATACAAAATCTGACTAAAGATGGCACTTTAAAATTTAATAGCAGAGTCCCTGAGATTTACGGATGACGGGATAATATTGGATTTGCCCAAAATTTAGACAACCTTTTAGGACATCATTTTTTGCATTTCACCAGCATGAAGTATTGATTCACGACTAGTTCCCAATTTGAAAAAAATTATCATCGAGAGAAAATCTAGCACCCTAAATATCAATGCAATATCTAAAGTTACGAATAAATCCCATGAATTATGAGGTTAAGCCACGGGAACCATTTTTGAATCAGTACCTTTGCATCCAAGGCATGTACCTTGCATTTACATGCATACATTTTAAAGATTTTGAAACTGACCCCCTGGGATGCCCCATCTCAACAAATACCAGATGAAGCAAAGTCGGCCAATCTAGCACCATGCTGAACATATGCGAGAGCTTAGTTTATGGGCATTTTCTAGAATAACCTTTGCATTCATACAGACGCCATGCTTTCACAAGACCTCAATCAGGGTGTATTTTTTGACATGTTCAAAAAGCGAGCCTTCGATGCCGAGTCAGACTTTCGCACCTAAGATGACTACATTAATTATCGTCTATAGCACTTCGCTAGAGCCAAAATCAATGAGCTGCCATGAACCAACAACAAATTTATAAACCCAATTGGGGGCACACAACACGCTCGTGAGAACAATAAAAGTCCTACAAGGAAAGGCGAAAATATATCTCAAGCTTTAAATTTGCTTCAGGCCAAACAAAGTTCAATAGAAATGCTTTTGAGGCATACACCCTGAAGGAGCACTCCACAAGAAGATCAAAGCCAAGGAAGATTGGGGGCATCCTCACAATACGAGACCAAGAACCCAGTCCGACCAACATAGAGTCAGAGGCATCCTTTCGAGGGGCAAAATTATTCACGCATTCATTAAGACCATTTAACATCAAGTTAATGCATACATCTAAAGTTATCATGCATTTAGACTAAACACATGCATTTAGGCATATGCATTCATACTAAATTTTTGCTTATGCATATAAACAGGTCCAAGAAATGAGACTAAAGGGCCTCAACTATGGGGGAAACAACATGACGACCGACCCTTAGTCCTGAAGAAGACCGAATAAGCAAAAAGCTCAAACATCCAGATGACAAATTGTAAAATTTCTGAGTGGATTACTAACTAAAGTTTCTTTTTGTTTTCAGGTCATGACTCCCCGCCATCAAACCTTTTCTCATTTCCGTCAATGGTGATGGGCCAGTTTAATCTAGATTCTGCATCTCCAACGGTGGTGTCGCAAGTTAATTTCTTTTGAGAAGAAGATACGAGATGGCATCAGGGTTATTCAGTTCAAAAGTTCGAATTCAGAAAAGAATGAGAATAATGAAATTTGATGGGCAAACGTTTGCCGGAGTGAACTTTGAACCAGAGTTGAATTCGAAGAGAAGCTGAGCCAGAAAGAGAAGACTTTTGCAACTACTCTATCATGAAAACATATGCGTTGCTGCATCATCACACACTGACATCCTCAAACAGAAGGAGCAGATATCGTCATTAACAAATTCCAACATCCTTGACACAAGAAGTAGGGGCAAGTATAGTCTGGCGTCTTTAACCTAGAAGAAAAAAACATCCTCGACAAAAAGGAGTGGCTCAACCAGCCAAACATTCAAATCAAACTTTACAGTCTCATTATGAAATAGTTAATTTATAACTCATTTTGACCAAATAGTATTTAAACTTTTGCAGGTCTTATCTAACCCATAACATGGTATAGCGGATCAACTAATCTCTTACAGATTTTGTCTTTTCAATAAATGGTGGAACATATCAAACACAACAACAATTTTATCTCCCTAAGCTTGTAGCGGAATGAGCGTGACAACAAGTTCATCTCTCTGAAGTGGTAGCGGAATGAGTACACTTACAAGTTCACCTCCTTGAAGTTGGTAGTAGATCATTTTTTTTCAGTTCTCGCTTTGCCGTTGTTGGTGCGGCCGGTCAGATTTTTGTCCATGTCTAGTTTCTCTAATAATGGTGTGACTAGACTAGATGTTTTTATCATATTTTCTCTCCGAACGTATGGTTATTAAAAAAACAAACAAAAACACAAAAAGAAGAGTCTAAAAAAGCAAAAATTCCAAAAAAAGAAAAAAAATCAAATTAAACTTCAAATCCTGCCTCCTCGTCAGTGTTGTAGCCTGATCAATTTTGTAAACTTCAGATCTTGTCTCATCGGCGGTATGGTAGCTTGGTCAAATCAAACTTCAAATTTTGCCTCATCGTCAGTGTTGTAGCCAGATCAACTTTGCAAACTTCAGACCTTGTCTCCTCGGCGGTATGGTAGCTTGGTTAAATCAAACTTCAGATCCCGCCTCCTCGTTAGTGTTGTAGCTGGATCAACTTTGCAAACTTCAGACCTTTTCGCCTCGACGGTATGATAGCTTGGTCAAATCAAACTTTAGATCATGCCTCATCGTCGGTGTTGTAGCTGGATCAACTTTACAAACTTCAGACCTTGTCTCCTCGGCGGTATGGTAACTTGGTCAAATCAAACTTCCTTCTCTAGATCCTGCCTCTTTGTTAGAGTTGTAGCGAATCAAACTTTCTTCTTTCAGTCTTGCTTCTTCGTCGGTGTTATAGCTAGACCAAATTTACTGACTTCTGATCCTGCCTCTTCATTGGTGTTGTAGCTGGATCAACCTCAGACCTTGCCTCTTCGTCAGGTGTTGCAGCTTGGTCGAACTATACTATTCTTCGGCCCCGCCTCTTCCTCAAAATTATAGCGGGTCAAAGTTTTTCTCTAGATCTTGCCACTTCGTCAGAGTTGTAGCAGATCCAACCCTTATCTTCTGATCCTGTATCTTCGCCAATGATGTAGATGGATCTAAGCCATTTTGACAAGTCCAACAAAAATGTTGGCACAACGTACTTAAACACGGTAAATTATAAAATAATGGATAATTCAAATATCCATCGAAAATCCATTTTCACGAATAGTCGAAGGAAAATAAATCTTTCAGAAAAATCCAATTTCATGATTGGTATAAACTGATTGTACCCAGGGGAATGGTACAACTAGCACAAAGCAAACGGTTACCGGTAAAGGCTACTCAAATTCGTTGATCCATGTGCATTTGGGAAAAATACAAAAGAGATCTATGAAGCTTTGGATCAAAACTCTCTGACTTCCGGTCCTGTATCTTTATCGTGTTATAGTTGGGCCAAACCTTCATCGCTCAAACATGCCACTTTGTTAGTGTCGTAGATGGACCAAAGCAATTTTGACAAGTCCAATAGAAATGTTGGCACAACGTGCTTAAACACGGTAAAGTTTAAGATAATGGATAATTCAAATGTCCATCGAAAATTTATTTTCACGAATGGTCAAAGGAAAATAAATTATTCGAAAAAAATCCAATGTCATGATTGGTATAAACTGATTGTATCCAGGGGAATGGTACAACTAGCCCAGAGAAAATGGCTACCGGTAAAGGCAACTCAAATCTGTTGATCCCTGTGCATTTGGGAAAAATGCAAAAGAGATATATGAGCATAGCTTGGATCAAAGCTTACTGAATTCCGGTCATGCCTCCTCGGTGATATCGTAGCTGGGCCAACCCTTCATCGTTTGATCCCGTGTCTTTATCAAAGTTGCAGCTGGATCAAGTTTTGCAGACCTTACATTCCATCAGTGTTGCAGTTAGGTCAAATTTTCTCTAGGCATTGCGTCGTCGTCAGAGTTGTAGCAAGCCGAGCGTATTTTGTCTCCTCTAGTGGATTACTTCTATTTTTTGTCATCTTCAATGGATCCTCCATTCTGAAGATTTTTGTTTACAAGAGTGGCCGAGAAGATCAAGCGAAGCCCAAAGAAGAAGCGGTGGCCAGAGGAAAAAACCCAAACCAGGCCGGACAAAACATGTTCTTTTTTATCTTTGCTCTATTACCGTTATACAATAATGAGCAAAGAGGGGAATCTGTAATTACCAGTTTAGTCCAGGCCTTAAAGCCCATTTTACATATATTATACAACCCAAATTAAAACAAAAAATAACCCATATCTGATCCATTACAAAAACCCAATATCACCTAAATTACATAACTACCCTTGAAGATAACCCCAAACCCTAGCCAACAAACTTTGCCGCCGCCGCACCCTGGACCATCCAGCTCACCGCGTGTGGCCGCCACACGCGGCTCTTCCTCTACCACGTAACAGCCACACGTCACTCCACCGGCAGTCCACCGCTTCCTTGCTACGCCACGCATCCCACGCCGACCTGCAAAAAAGAAAAAAAGAGATAAATCTGAAATAAACATGTAATATTTTATATATTTTTCTAGGTTACAAATACCCAAACAACGATGTAATCTGGGAGGATTTTAGAAGGAATAAAAAGCTTCCGACTTGGGAAGATTTTGAACTAAAAAATAAACAAAAAAAGCAAACAAGAAGAAGTAATTGAACGGAAAAAAGAAAAAAAGTAAAAAAAAATATATGAGCCGAGTTTGTATTTCTTAGATCTACAGAAATTGAGAGGGATTTAGGAGAAAACAACCTTAAATCTAGCTTTAGGATGGAAATCCGAGTCCCTTGGTGCGTTTGTATGTCGTCTGGCCACCGTGCGCGACGACGGTCGTCGTCAGCGAGCGACGGTACACGACAACCGGCAGGACGGCCCTATGCTTCGAGATCAGCAAGGGGAGAGAGATCTGGAGAGAATATTTGGGTTTTTTGTTAATCAAAATGAGGAAATAATGTTTTTGGGCGGCATTTTGGGCTATTTAAGATCTAACCAAAACAACGTCGTTTTTGTGACGGCCTTAAAGGCCTAAAATGACGTCGTTTTGGCTTTGTAACCCGCGTACAACCTGACCCGGCTGAGGAGATCCGTGCATTTTGAAGGATGAGGAAATTATGCCCCCAGTCCTTCAACCTCTATATCTTTACATTTCGGCCCTTAATTCCTGGTTTTGTTTCATTTTAATCATTGTTTTTAGTTCTTTTTCTTCTTTTATTTATATTATTATTATTATTATTACTAGTATTATTACGTAAATGACATTTGCATTTCATTATATATTATTATTACTACTACTTATTATTATTGCATATTATTGTCATATATGTATATGTATATACATCTATAATACAGTACATATTTATTGCGCATATTATACTTATTATTATTATTGTTACCCTTTTTATCACTTACCTAATATTTATAATCTAACAGGTAAATCGTATATATATTTTGTACATAGCTTTAATTGAATTTTAAATTTAAACTTTTTATTAGGGATTATCGTGAAAAACGTACCTTGAACGTAAAAGGTGCCGCCTTTCGTCAACCTCTATCGAAAAATGTCATTTTAATTTTAAACTAAATTAATTTCAAAATAGGTTCCTTTATTCAGAATCTTACGAAAATTATGCCCCGGGCGTAGGGGTGTAAATTTCTTTATTACAAAAATACATTTTTTAAATATTTTAACTAGGATCACAATTTTAAATCAAATTCGAATTCTTATTTCCATCTTTAAGACAATCTGTAATCGACCAGGTACCAATTTTGGGCGTTGTGGGGGCGCTCACCCTTCCGACACGTAACTAACTCCCGAACCTATTTTTCTGGTTTCGCAGACCAAAGCTCGTTGTTTTAGTAAAATGACAAAATATGTTTTATTAAAATAACTGGGTTTTCAAGTGATCCAATATCACCTAACTAAAAGATTGGTGGCGACTCCATCCTATCCCAAATATTTTTCGTAAGAGCGCGCAAAGCACCTAGCGCCGCGTTGCGGAGCTGTTGTTACAATGATAACCATTCTTCTTATCCTCTGCAGTCGTCGCACCCCCTCTTGGTCCAATTATCTTCCGTGCGTGGCTTCCACGCGCGCCACTATTGGCCACACGCGACAACCACCGCCCACTCTGCCAACCACCGCTTCTTCCGCACTGCTCCACCGCCCACGCCGACCTGCAAAAAGAAAAAATAAGAGATAAATCTGAAAGATAAACATGTACTTTTTTATATATTATCGGGTTATAAATACCCAAAGAAACGATATGACATGTGGGTTTTTCCCGGGGATTAATAAAAAAAGTCTTTTTTGAATCAAGAAAAGAGAGAAAGAACAGGAATATTAGGGAGGATATTCGAAGTAAAAAACAAAAAAAAACAAAAGAAATCGAGCAGATTCAAGAAAAAAGAAAGGTAAAAACATATTCGGGTTTTTTCAGATCTACAATATTTGCGTGAGATTTAAAAAAGTAGATACGGGATCTGAGATTAGGACCGAAAACCAAACCTAGAAAACCTCTTGCATGTGTTTCGGCCGCCGTTCGCGGTGGTTCTTCGTCGCCGGCAAACGACGGCGCGCGACGGCCGGCTAATGGACAGGAGCAGATGGTGAAGAGAACGGGCGAGAAGTTGAGAGAGAATTACTCTTCTTTTATTATCAAAGGGGCAAATGATTTTTTTGGCCAAAGTTGGATATTTATATGGATTCCAAAACGACACCGTTTTGAGCATCAGCCCCAAGCCCAAAACGACGTCGTTTTGGCTGTCCGACCCGAGCACCGACCCGGCCATAAGATCCGCACACTTTTAAGGAAGGGGGAAATTGCGCGCGCAGTCATTCCATTTTTGTATCCTTTATGTTTTCGCCCTTCAGTTTACGTTTTCCTTTATTTTAGTCACTGTTTTTATTATTATTATTATTATTATTATTATCAAATTTATTATTATTATTATTGTTATTATTATTTTTGATAGTAGTATATTTACATATTATATATATATATATATTATATATATATATTATATATATATATATATATATTATTTTCTTAAGTATATTGTCACGGGGCTAGACTTCTGAACCAACCCAACGTGCGGCCTTAGTCGATTCCTTAAGACAAACGACTAAGTAAGCCTGAATCCTCGATCCGAAAGATCGAATACTCCCAAGTCACAGAAACACAAGATCGTTCCAAGAGGAACCGAACAAAAGAGAAAGGCAACAAGAACAAGAGAAAGAACGCTCAAGAACGCGAGGAACACTACAGAGTGTTTTTAGAGTAAATGCCAAGTGTATTACTCAAATGATGGATGATACAAGTGAGGTGGGGAGGCCTCTATTTATAGTTGAATCCCCATACAATGAACGGACGAGATTGAATCCCACTAACGGCCCAGATTGAAAGCCACCTACCAAATCTACACTAACTAAGGAAACTCTATCACTATGATATTTTTTCCTTAAGTTTGTGTTTACATTGAGAGATATTCTTATCCCTTGGAATATTCCCTGGTAAGATGCCATCTATTAATTTACCAGGCTCAATGTACTCGGGCTTTCTTTCAGTCTCCAACGATCGGACCAAGTCTGGTGGTCTTCTTGGCAAGCCTAGAACCCCCTGGGTTGCTTGTTGCGCATCTGTCTCGGACCCAAATGTGCGGGCCGTTACATTCTCCCCCACCAAATCCGGCGATGCCCTCATCGCTGTCTCAGTAAAGACTTCTCTTGGTTGATCTTGGATCTTCCATGGTACCTTGGCTTGCTCCCAACTCAGAATCAGGCAACGATGTTCCCCCATAAGAACGGCTCCCCCCATAAGGAGCGCTCGACTCGGACTGGGTTGTCTTCCCATACAGACTGCTCGCCTTGGTTCCTTCTACTGTGTAACTTCTCGCTCTGCATCATTGCGCACATCTCGATGAAGTTTGAGATGCACCTCCTTCGTGGCATTCACTCTAACCGGCATCAACCCTTCCCTCTTGAAGTTTGGTGCCTCGTTGCCCATTGGCAACTTTTCCCGCATTGACCCTTCTTTACACTTGAAGTTCAATGCTTCTTCCACCTTGCCCAAAGGTGCTTTTTCCACGGGCCTCATGTCGCTGGCTGACTCGGGCAACTCTTGCCCCGCCAAAGTAGTCCCTCCAACAATATCCCCCAAAGCGATGTCTCCTTGGCTTGGAGCATCCTCGGCAAGCTGAATGACAGTCAGCATCTTGGTTCCTTTACCCTTGTCTCGGTACGAGGGCACAACGCAACGTTGTTTGCGATCCAAAACACAGACGATGTCGGCACAAGGAACGATAAGAGCATCTATACGGTCAAGGAAGCTTAGTCCCAAAAACAAAATCAAAGTTATCTAAGTTGATTACCTTGATATCTTCCTTGCCCTTCCATTTACCAATCTGTAGCTCCACCTTCCGTGCCGTCCCAACAATTGGAACTTCTTTAGCATTCACTGTCTTGATCTTTCCAATTGAACCCACAACTCTAAGACCAAGTTTGTCGGCAGCCTTCTTAGACATGAATAGATCGGTTGCTCCGGTGTCCACTAGAGCACTCCTCGATCGTCCCGCAATGTTGATGTCGACAAACATCAACCCTTTCTGCTTGCGCACTCTCGCCTTAGCAGAACTCATTATCATCGAGCCAAGTCTCGCAGCCTCGCTCTGTTCGGACTCGTCCACCCCCTTGGATGGCTTGACTCGATTGGGCATGCTCGCAACTTGTGTGGCCCCTTACATTGGTAGCACTTTAGTTGCTTCTCCACCCTCGGCTTGATTGCTTTGACACTCGCAATCGCACCAAGTCTCGTCACTTCCTCGTCCGACTCCTCGGACTCATCGCCTTTGACAGCATTAAGACGATCATTCTTGGGGCAATCTTTCATCATGTGCTTTCCTCCGCAGACACAAAGACACAAGACCTTCCCCATCTTTGACTCCCCACCATAGCCCTTGCCTCGGGGCTTGAGAGTCTCCACCATCTCGAACTCGGCTATGGATTCAGCTGCGGCCATAGCCTTGAGAGTTCCTCGACTCCCATCCTCTTCACTCCATTCGCCCATCGCTTAAGCCCGTTCTTGAAGATAAAGAGGCTTTCGGCTTCAGCGATGTCCGTGATTTGGAGTTTGAGTTCATGAACCGTCGACATACTCGGGATGGAACCTTCATGCTTGAGTTCGTGCAGCTTCTCCCGAGCCTCCTGTTGGGCGTTCTTTGGGTAGAACTGTTCTTTGAACTCAGCCTGAAACTCTTCCCAAGTCCCGATGGGAATATCCTTGCTCTTCTCCTCAGAGCATCTGCGTCGCCACCATAAAAGTGCAACGTCAGTTAAGTAAATAGAAGCAATGTTTACCTTGTCCGCATTATCCTTGATGCATGTAGCACGAAAGTATTGTTCCATGCTCCACACAAAGTTCTCCACGTCCTGGGCCGATCTAGCTCCGCTAAACTCCTTCGGCTTTGGCACGTCCAACTTTGGTCTGATTGTTGCCGTGTTTAACATATCAGTCACGACAGCCTTGTAAACTTGAAGCTCTCCCTTGAGCTCCTTGATTTCCTCCATCATCTCCGCCTTCAAAGCCTTTAGCTCGGCTTTGAGTGCATCACTCCGTCTATCCGCACTGTCGGCACAATGGTCAAGGTCTCGAATATTGTTCTTCAGATCCTGCACGTTGCTTTCGAGCTCCTCTCCCGAAGAGTCCAGCTTGTCAAGACGTACTCTGACAACGTCAATCTCCTCTCGGGCATCCTTCATGGATCCTTCGAGCTTTCCCAACCTTTCTTCCAGCGTAGACACAGTGTTGCTCAGACTGTCTCGCTTTCCATCGTCAGCCTGGGTCCCTACACCCTTTTGTGCTGCAATATTCCCTCCTTTCTTTGCCATCTCCAATCAGTGTTTGTGCTCAAACACTCGCTCTGATACCAACTGTCACGGGGCTAGACTTCTGAACTAACCCAACGTGCGGCCTTAGTCGATTCTTTAAGACAAACGACTAAGTAAGCCTGAATCCTCGATCCGAAAGATCGAATACTCCCAAGTCGCAGAAACACAAGATCGTTCCAAGAGGAACCGAACAAAAGAGAAGTGCAACAAGAACAAGAGAAAGAACGCTCAAGAACGCGAGGAACACTACAGAGTGTTTTTAGAGTAAATGCCAAGTGTATTACTCAAATGATGGATGATACAAGTGAGGTGGGGAGGCCTCTATTTATAGTTGAATCCCCATACAATGAACGGACGAGATTGAATCCCACTAACGGCCCAGATTGAAAGCCACCTACCAAATCTACACTAACTAAGGAAACTCTATCACTATGATATTTTTTTCCTTAAGTTTGTGTTTACATTGAGAGATATTCTTATCCCTTGGAATATTCCCCGGTAAGATGCCATCTATTAATTTACCAGGCTCAATGTACTCGGGCTTTCTTTCAGTCTCCAACGATCGGACCAAGTCTGGTGGTCTTCTTGGCAAGCCTAGAACCCCCTGGGTTGCTTGTTGCGCATCTGTCTCGGACCCAAATGTGCGGGCCGTGACAATATACACTGTATTTTATATTTATATGTATGTATATATTATTATCTTATATATATTATATGTTTATTGTAATTGTTATAATTATTATTACATATTATTATTATAATTATATTTATTATCATTAATTACCATATTAAATTATATGTTTCTTATATTATTATTATACAATATATATTTGTTTAGTATACTTATATATATACATAACATTAGTATAATATATTTATAATTATTATCACCATTATTATTAATATTATTACTTGCATTATATTATTATTCTATATATTATAATTATTACTATTGTTATTTTTGTATCTATTATTCCACATCTATTATTATCTTCTTATTTTTTTAATGTAGATTATATTAATATATCACTTTTTAATATACTTTAGCATATTGCGGAAAATATGTATATTATTATTATTAACATTATTATTTACATAATATTTACGCTCTAATATATATTCTTATACACCTTATATGTACTTTAATTAAATTTCAAAAATGGTTTTTAGCAGTTATCATGAAAAACGTACATCGAACGTAAAAGGTGCCGCATTCCGTTAATCTCTATCGAAAAATATCTATTTTATTTTTAAACTATAATTTTCAAAATAGATTCCCTTTATTTGGGAATCTAATGGAAATTATGCCCCGGGCGTATGGGTGTAAATTTCTTTCATACAAAATATAGTTTTAAAATATTTTAATGGGATCACAAATGTCAAATTAAATTCGAATTCTTAATTTCCCTCGCTTAGACAATAAATAATCGACTAGGTACCAATTTTGGGCGTTGTGGGGGTGCTCATCCTCCCCACACGTAACTGACTCCCGAACCTATTTTCTGGTTTTGTAAATCAAAACTCGTTGTTTTAATAAAATGAAAAAGGTTTTATTAAAATAGCCGAGTTTTCAGGTGATCCAATCTCACATAAGTTAAAAGATTGGTGGCGACTCCATCCAAACCAATATTTTGTAAGAACGCGTCAAGCACCCAGCTCGCGGGGCGGGGCCCTTGTTACAATTGGTATAATAAATTCAGCTTTACTTTTACAAATTCTACACATTTGATTTTGATTCTAAAATTTAAAAAATTATTTAAAAAAAAGAAACATGGAAAATTCATAAAAGTATCAAGAAAGAGATTGTTAGTGCAAACAATTTTATTATAATGCATTGGTGACCATTGGTGCTTGATGTTTCAATTATCATGAACTTATGCTGTTTTAATTTTATTATATGTATAAACAGATATTATTTTATAATCACCTTTAGACTATTAAAAAATCATTCTATTTGTTATTAGAATTGTTTATTAAATTGACATTTATTTATCCTCATCTATACATGTTGATTTGTCTAAATTTTATGTTTTATTTCTTCTTAATTCATGTCTAAATCTTACAAATTCTATTTCTTTTTTAGCATACGTTTTACTTTAAGAAGGTATACGAGGAGATCTTGTCTCAAACAATTACTTGTCATATTTAATATTTTCCGATCATTATTTTTTTATGTTGGTTTACTTCTTAAACAGTCTCAGCTTCTGCATTGATTAGCATAGACATAGTTTTATTATTCTGAATTGTGTTAATGAACATCTTATTTCACTTTTTTTGCTTATTTCTGCAAAACTGTTTTTAATATAGCTGGGCACTGGTTATAATTCTTAAGCAAAATAAAGTATATGTAATATGAACGTATACTTTATTTTACTTAAGAACTGATAAACAAAACACACACATACATACATAAATAGAAATATGACAGAATCCATATAGAATCACATGAATTCAAACATACAAACACCATGGATACAATGCATGCTTGTAAGTACTCTTATCTATCCACTCATTCCCTAATCACCATGGAGAGCGAGTTCTTCAAAAATGGGTACCAACCTTTACACCACAGCGCAAAATTATCTCTCTAACAAGGCACGAGATTGCCTATCGTATCCGTAGAACCACCAACAGAGCGTATAACTGACCATCTTTTAGAGAGAACCACAAATAGAGCACGAGAATTACTTACCGTATATGTAGAACAACCAAGAAAGTGTAAAATTATTCCATGATTAGAGAATTATCAATACTTCCATATGCAAACCCAATCTCAACGTAGAACATGAATACAAATGTATGCATGTCATGGCAGAGGAGAATTTATCAAATTCAGAGTTCTTGCAATTGCAGAGGTGTACAATATTTAGTATTGTCCATGAACCTACATGACATTTCGAGATAATCTCTTAAGGCATGCATACTCAAAATAACTAGAGATCATGCTTAAACATACAAGCATATTGAAAGCACTCACGTACTTAGGCGATCCAAGGCAACATGTATGCTTAAACATACAAGTTGCCAAAATAGAATTGAGTCAATAGTTTAATGATCTTAGAAGGAGTTTGCTCTTTAAATAAAAGATTTTGATTTTTTTTGATTAAGTAAAAAGGTGTTTAAATTCCAAGGCAACATGTACTTCCTTGATCACTCGATTTAACCACCAATAACTAATTAATCTGTAAAATAAATTCAATTAAAGCTTATTTTTAATTGTAAACTCAATTTGTCTTTAGGTTTTGAAACCTTAGTAACTCTTTTTTTTTCATCATCATTTTCCTTAGCTTTCTTTTTTTTTTCCTTTTGCGTCACCGATGACGATAAAAATTATGTCAACTAACCGCTAATGATTTTTTTCTTCTTATTTTATTTTTAGTTTTCAATAATTTTTTTTTGTCTTGAATTCTTCATTTTTACACATCTTGTTGCCTATGTTTCACCCGCCTTTGTGACATGATTTTCTCTATCTACTGACAAATCTTCTCTACCTTGTAACATGGTTCTCATCTAGTGACACATCTTGATGCATGTCCCTGATCAGGGAAGGTCGACAGTCTAGTGTGGTTAGATACCTTTTATGTGACAGTTTGTCGACGTAATCATAACTATTATCGAAATAGATTTGAAAGATTGCTTATGTCCATAACCTCTCCTACATCACTGCATAAGTATTTAGTTGGATAGAGACAACGAGATTTTGATGATACTGCTAAATTCTTAAGGAAAATGAAGGTCGAAAGTCTCGTTTTTCTTCACCTCCTTTGAATTTTATTGTTTTATTTTTTATGTATATGTTTTTAATGGAAATAACCTCCAAATTTCCCTAAGTTTATTTTTAGGTACTATTTAGTTAAAGTTTAATAATTAGTAATGCTTTTGTAAATAAAACGTACTTGGCTAAACCTACACCAGGGGTGTCAATAAATTGGACTTGGATCGAATTTTATAAAGTTCGAATCCGGTCCAATTAACAGTCGAACTTCTATACTGATTCAAGTTCAAATACATTAAATCCGAGTCTAATCAAATAAAATATTTAAGATCCGGATCGAAGTCGAAATCCAATTAAATAAATATTTTACAGCTTCTTTTTACTGGGGTTAATCTTAGCCCTAATGATATCTTATAATCCTAGCCGTCTATCTATATGTCTATTCATTATTTACCAAGATAAACAGTAAAATAACATAAAAGTAAAAGCTCCTCCGTACCTAGTAGTAGTACCCAAGGTGTTATGGGCCTTTTGGCTTAAAACATAACAATAAAAAAATTAGGCATGTAAATGAACCGAACGAACACGAACGAGGGTGTGTTCGTGTTTTTTCGTTTAACTTTAACCGAACAAACGAACGAACACGAACATAAACGAACAAAAAAATTCTTGTTCGTGTTCGTTCATTAAGGAATGGAGCTTGTTCGTGTTCGTTCATGTTCGTTCGTTAAAATGATAAACGAACACAAACGAACACAAGCGAACGTAAACGAACACAAACGAATATATATAATGTCTTAAATATTTAATATTTTGAGTTAGTTCGATTAGTTCAGTTAATTAACCGATTTTAAACCGAATTAATCGATAATTAAAATTTAAAAAGACTCTTAATCATTAGCTGAAACCTAAAATTATCTAATAGATTAACTGATGTTGTTTTGGTTCGGTTGGTTAGTTCGGTTTAACCAAACAATGAACACCCCTAGACATATGTGAATAAATTTAAACGAACATAAACGAACAGATTATCAAACGTTCACGAACATAAATGAACGAACAAGCCCTTTGTTCGTGTTCGTTCATTTAATTAAACGAACAAAAATCTTGATCATGTTCGTTCGTTTAATAAATAAACGAACATAAACGAACTTCCCGCCGAATGGTTCATGAACGGTTCACTGAATGTTCGGTTCGTTTACAGCCCTAAAAAATTAAGGAAGCGTTGTTTCAAAAAAATATAGGTTATTTATATATATATATATTTTAATATAGTCACTTAATTTTACTATAACCATAGAAGAGATCACAATTATAACGCATCTAAGAAGAGAAAAAATGGGACTAATCTATCCGAAATTCCTTATAACCAAAAAATAAAGAAAAGTGAAAAACTTCAATGGAGATAAGCATGCCATCAAAATTCAGAAGCTTCCTGAATCTCATTGTCTTTATCCAATCGAGACGCATAACGGATGGAAGACGAGTGGTGAGCAATCCAAACTATCATGCAAAATGTTTCGCTACCCAAGACTGATTACATCAACAAACAACCATCAACCGAGTGGAGATCTAACTTTGCATGACCGCCAACAAAATCATAATAAAAAACTAGCGGCGATTAAAATCTCTGTGCGAGTAACAAACGACCGCTAGGGTATGTTGAATCATGCTACAAGGACAGATGAAACAAACCGCAAAACAAAGAAAACATGTCACAAAGACAGAAGAAAACGCGTGCCACAAGGACAGAGGAAACGCGTGCCATAAAGGCAGATATTCTTATTAAAAAAATAAAAAACAAGAAAAAAAACAAAAAAAATAATAAATATTGGCGATCGACAAACAATATCTAGGTGAATGTCGATAGCCGGCTAAAGCAAAAAAATTAAAAAAAAACTTACAGGCGGTGCAGGGTTTGTAGAGAGAAAAAACTAAGGTATTCAAAAGGGTTTACGTTTGAAAACATGTTTGGTTATAAAATTTAAAAATAATTTAAAAAAAATAAAATAGAAAAGAGTAAATAATAACACCAAAGTCAGCTTCTATTTGCAAAATTGACAACTTGTTGTGATTTGCTTCTTTAAATAATCACAGCATGTAGCTTGGCATAAATGTCAACCGATCTTGGTACAACAGTAACCTTGTTCAGCAGAAAAAAAGAAGCAAGCGACTCGCGACTCGTGCATGATAATGAATCGATTATGTTGCTATGAGAATTTCCTTCATGTTATTATTTCACATGAACAACCTTTCCTTCTCACCGCCAGCTGCAAAAATTCCTGGTATGTACTTAGTGTTTCTAAAGAATTATACGGACAGTGTATTTGAGATGCAAAGATATATGTTTTGACACTGCCTTTTATATTCTTGTTTTCATTCATTGGAAATTTTAGGTTCAGAAAGTTGAGAGCATGGAAGGTTAATCAGAAAGTTGGTTTTCAGATGCAAATTTGGGCATTAAAAAGTATATGTTTTGACACAGTCTCTTATATTATTATATGTGATATTTTTGAGTTTGGGGTTTAGGGTTTTGAGTTTTAAGTTTAAGGTTTACAGTTAAATTACTTTTAATAAAAAATAAGGTTAAATTGAAATAACGTTTAAATAATGAGAGTTATTTTTTTAAATTATGACTAAATTGTTTGAATGTACAAACGTGGAATACTAAATGTGTTATCATACAAAATATTTTAACTGTTGGTAACGTCTGTTAACAGATCAATAGTAATATTGAAGTAAAACTAAAAGTTTAATAGTAACATTGAAGCAATTAGAAATTTGGTTACCAAATTTAATTATTTACCAAACTTTAGGTACCATTTGTGAACTTCCCAAATATTTTTTTTAGAAATTTTCAACTTTTTCAATTTTCATTTTAACGGAAGCGGTAAGCCCCGACTCTGACAACTCTCAAGCTTCTCTATTCTCTCTTACCGGCAGTGGCTAACTGGCGATTGAAGAAGAGTGAGAGTGGGCGTACTCTTCAAGGAAGGAGGCCGGTGCCGGAGCATTTCTTCTTCAAAGTCCAGACTCCAACTCTCCAAGTATTTATTTTCTTCTATTCTCCTATGTTTAACGCCTACTCTTCTAATTCTCCCAGATTTAGGTATAGTGTAATAGTAAAGTCAAGGCTGTGCCCAAAACATGAACAACCCTTCTTCTTTATCAATTAGCTGATTGTCAGCAGTAATCAAAATGCTGCGGTGTGTTTAACCCTCTGCAGTGCCAAATTTCTCGTGTTTTGCTCAGGGCTTTAAACACCACCAAATTTGTTTTGTTTTGTTTTGTTGCTTCAGGAGTTGATTAATATCACTAGAGCATATAATATAAAACTTTTTGTGCGTATCATACACACCCAACTCCGACACGTTGCTAAATTTACAATCAAATATTGGATGCTCATTCAGAATTTCCCTTGTAATTCTCATGAACCTATACGAGTCAGATGCTAATCCTTAGCCATTTTGCTGCAGAATTGCCGTCTGAACCTCATGTATATGAAAAGAAAAAACCATCCCACCAATCCCCATGAAACAACAATTTGAGAGAGTGGTTGCTGCTTAGATAGATTTCTCTGTTTACAACCAATAACAAAAATGCTATGCTATGACCATTTAGAGTTCTTAGCTATTTGGGGTGAATGATTACATGTCGTGAATGTGTTGCAACTTGAACCTTCCCCTCACTTATTTGGTTATTGGGACATGATTAGTGTAAGTCTAGTTTTTCATTTTGATATCAGTCAAAGGCTATGCTAATGCTACATGAGAAAAGAAATATAGGACTGCTGTTGTTTGATATTCTTTCAAATTGCCTAGGGAATATATTGAGTCATTGGTTCCTTGTGGTCTTCTCTTTTTGTTTAATGTTGTTCTAGGCTTAGTTTATTGTTTGAGATTTGGCACTTTAATATTCTGGTTTCTTTTTATGAATTTTATTTTCTAATTTACTGTGAATTTTAATGTTTTTTTATGATTATATAATATATATATATATATTTGGAATTTATTTTATATTTGCCGTACTTGTGCCGTACACATACCCTGTAATTTTGAAAATTGCCGTTTCCCGTCCCCATACCCTTACTTATACAGTGCAACATAGCATACAACTCTCAATACCCATACCCACTTTTCTAGCATCAAGTTGAGCATAGTTTGAGTAGATTTTCACTGGTTCCAAGCTGGAATAATCCTTGGTCTCTGAAAACGAATATGCTGAAGACTTACTAATGGATTTACTGTTGCCTTTGAAAGAAGACAACAATAATTGAATAAACCCAGCAGATAAAAGCTGAAATTCATTGAATGTCTTGCGCTGCACACTTGAAGCAAGAAGAACAAATCTCCCTTTGTGCATGTAGAGTTTTAGACATGCCAAGTAACATTCATTTTCCTTGTCTCCACCAACACAAGGGACTTTCAAGCATAATCATAAGGAAACAAGTCCAATCCGCACATAATTGTTGTCTCAGAACAAAAACGAGCTAGACCAAGATGTTCAAACAATAATTGTTGTCTGGATACCAAGGGGAACAATCATGCTAAATTATTAACAAAAAGTCATTCATACCTCTTGCATGAGTTTCATCTGCTAGGAATCGACTTCCTCTAGAAACCACTAGAACTCAATTTTTAGTAACAACTTTCATGTTCATTGCAGGTAGTTTTTCTCCAATAGACTGCATCACCTGTGAGTATGTATCTGTAATTCAGGATAAGGATAAAACCTTATCTCTTTGCTGTATCTTGGACAAATTATTAGGCAGATTATGGGGCTTAATCTTAGGGATTTATATTTTATTTATTTGTTACCTAATTTAGGGATTTTTTACTTGTATATATATCCTATATTATGGTGAATAAATGTAGAGTGAAACTTACAGTTTTACACCAGTTTCTACATCACCTTTATGTCGTTGTTAGCCTTTAAACTCCTTTTACTCTAGAATTATCATCCAGCGTTGTGTCCCTCGAGATATCCAAGGGGTTTCTGACTTGCCTCAAATCCTCCCCTTTTTCTAAGGTGGTAGCTTTCATTCTATGAACAAACAAAGTCTTTTCCTCTACTGAAGACACACCTTCTTCACTATCGCCAGGATACTCATCATAAATGGTATCCAATAAATCATAATCCTTCTTGTCCACATGCATCTTCTCATGAAAATCAGCAACTTCAATATTGTTTCCACCCTTCAAATTCAAGGGCATTCGCCAAACGATCATTCAATCCACCTCGTGTCGTGGGGTTTACAGGTCCAGCATCATGAAAGTTTTTTTTTCCTTAATAAAATCAAACTTATCAGTGAGACCATCTTCCTGTAAGTCAAACTGGTTGTGGGTACGTTCCAGAATCTTCATTTGGTCTCCCATCGGTTCCTGTCACAACCAGGTGTAAAGTGCACGCCACAATTCTTCAGTCACGTGTCGTAGCACAACCAATCTTATTTTTGATACTGATTTCCTCCACCTTGAGCTCTAATGCAGTCAACCATGGCTTAAAAGTAAATCTTACTTTATACATTAGATCCAACGAGGCTCTGATTACCAAATTGATGGAGATTAGAGGGGAAAATAGCAATGAATCAATAGAACTAGGGCTGAGAAAATGAGTAACGAAGGATGGAACTTTAGAAAACCTTTAGGGTCATAGAAAACCTCTAGTTTTAATAGTAAATCAAAGAAAACAGTGTGAATGACATGGCTATAAATATTTTACAGCTTATTTATACCAGTGTTAAAAATAAGGTTTTAATCCTAACCCTAGATTTAAACTCTAAAGATAATATTAGTCTTAGCACTAGATTTAACCCTAAGATATCTTATAATCCTATTCGTCGAACTATATGTATACTAATTAATTAATAAGACTAAAATAATAAAATAACTTAAAAGTAAAAGCTCCTGCGTCAAAGAGGTGGTATTGAGATTATCCTTATATTTCAGAATCTTGGTGCTATTGGGAATGTAAGATCAATGGCTCAAGGTTATCTTTGCAAACCAAACGTGAGAAAGTTATTCTGCAATGTAAGATTACTTGGGAATCTTACATGACTTGAATCAAATGCCCCCTCAAGGTTATTTTGAGAGTATCTTATTCTTAGTATAAGTGTGATTATTGTTGATTTATTATAGAGTTGTAGTTTTTTTGATGTGATTGTAATATGTCTATTTGTATAAGTTCATGAGTAAGAGTTATCGGTTGCTGTTATCATTTTTTCAGCTATTCAAGAAGCACAGATCAGATGTGCCGAGATGATTCCCGCATGCCGTTATCTGCAGTAGAGGAAATTGCGGCTGAAGAGAGTCTATCTATTTATTGCAAGCCTGTAGAATTCTATAACATTGTTCAAAGACGGGCTGTTAGAAATGTAACATTTATGCTTCTTGTTGCATTAGCCATTTTATATATTTAAATATTTCTGATTTGAAACCATCTTCATTTTCTTTTCATTGGCTAAGATTTTCGTTTTATCCACAACACACATTTATGTTTTGATTTTATTCTACCTATTATTTTTGGCTTTCTTTCAATATTTTCTTTTTAAATTTCAGCCATCATTTCTTCAAAGATGTTTGAGATACAAAATTCAGGCAAAACACAGAATGAGGTAATATTTTCAATCCAGTAATTAGATGGATTATATATTCCTGAAGTTTATGGTTGTAAGTGATTTTTGTATCGGTACCCTTTTATTTCCCATTGTAGTGAACTGATGGAAAGACATAATGGGCATTCAGATCTTGATTAATACTTTTTGGTAAAGAATATAGAGATTTTAGAGATGAATCTTGATGGCTGTTAGGGTAGGCATATCTTTTATACGTATTCTTATGTTTGACAATGCATATGCTTGTGGGATTAGCATCGGCTAGGGAGCAATGAAAAGTTTCTTTAATCTTTACAATAGGCTTACATCTTGTTTGTATGAGTCTAGATGGGTTTATGAAGTAAAATGTCGATGCTGATTGTTAGTCTTTTTTGTTGATGGTGTGCTGTCTTGTTTGTTTTGATCAAAATTTGTTAAGTACAGGTAAATTTGAGTTATTAACTTCATTTTATTTGATTCTATGTAGAATAAAAATGTCAGTGTCCGTATCAAGGATTGTGAATGAAGGTGTACTAACTCAAAGCCTTTTTCCGTTATACATTTTGTTGGCAAGAGTAGTTTCGGATGTTGGGGTTGCAGAGGTAAGGTGTCTCACGAGTTTACATTCAATGCTAAATACATTATTGTTGTTGTTATACTTCATGTATGATATATTTACTTTTTTAGCCCCGCAATGAAGTATTCTGCAGTTTATCGTTTTCGTCGGGCATGTATCTTGACTAGCTTCACTGGCATTGAGGGCAATAACCAAGCTCAAGCAAATTTTATTCTCCCTGAGATTAATAAGCTAGCAATGGAGGTCAAATTTGGCTCGCTTGCAATTTTGCTTGTCAGCTTTGGTATGTATTTAATTGATCCTTTACATGTAGGTGCATTGAATAGATCCTTTATAATAGCTTAATTTTAGCATGAATTGTTAAAATCTTCATAAATGTTTACTTTTCTTTCGGCTTCTTTATTTCACATTCCATTTATTTTGACAGCCAATGGAGGATGCTGCCTATGGGGTAGTATACCATTAGAATTATTATATTTGTCATGGGAAAAATCCCCAAACTTCAATTTGGGACAAAGAGCTGAGCTGATACTACCTGTTTACATGCATTCTTGCTTACTAAAGGTGTGGCATCAAAGCCTACTGGTTATAATTTTCTTTTTCTAAAAAAATATGGAGTACTGTTCTAGTAATTGCTTAGATACAAAAATTAGGTTGTCTAACATTTGGTGAAGCTTTTGTTTTTGGGTACAAATTGTTGAGTCATTAATGTATCACTTCTAGGGCATTGCTCAAACTATGCTTTTGGGCCAATTTTTTTTATTTTCTTCTCATACATAAAATAATATCACAAGGAATGATTCTGGAATTGAGCTTGGTCTCTATTCCTTTCCCCGGTGTTTTTATTGGGCATATGCCGTAAGTATTATTCTACTATCTCTCAGACTGTACTTGACAATTCACCCTAACAACTGCTTGAGTTGAAGGGATAGTTTGAACTCCTCCCATGTGCATCTATGATGGCTTTGAAGAAAACTTTAACTGAGGTTGAGAAGTTGGCAGAAGCATAGAAATATTTCTTCAACAGTGTCAAAGGAGTATAATGGTCTAGAGAATGCAAGTAACATAGGGCTCTAACGCTCTGTGTTCTTGGGATGTTGGTTGTGTTGCTAAAGCATTCATGTTCAATTAGGTCTCCACGAGCTTATCTGGTTTTTTGTGCGTGGTTAATAAAGAACTGAAGTTGCCAGGCACTTTTGCTGCTTTTATTGTTAGTGAAATTGTAGAAAACAGAGAATTGCAGATAAGAGAGCTTTTTCTCTGTCGATTTTATTTCTTAAAAAGAAAATACAGAGGTAGAGTCTTTCTTATAGACTCAATGCAAGAGTTTTGCTTACAGTAGACTTTCTATGGAGTTAGTCTTTTATCCTTAGTAAAATTAGAGTTCCTATACAAATAAACTACTAATTAGAATAGGATTAGAACTCAGTTATTTACACACTACTAACTTACATTCCCCCTCAAGCTGTTGAGTATATGTTGTATACTCCCAGCTTGGATGTAAAGTTATCAAAGTTCACTCTTGGTAGTGCCTTGGTTAAGATATCTGCAAGTTGATTCTTTGTGGGAGCATAGTTCAACTTTACAATACCATTGTTGACCTTCTCATAAATAAAGTGTCTGTCAATTTCAACATGTTTAGTTCTGTCATGTTGGATTGGATTTTTTGCAATACTCATAGCTGACTTACTATCACTGAACAACTCAAAACTTTGACCTTCATCGAGTTCAAGCTCAGTGAGAAGCTTCTTTAGCCACATTCCTTCACAGATTCCCATTGTCATGGCTCTAAATTCTGACTCTGCACTGCTCCGAGATACTATAGCTTGCTTTTTACTCCATGTCACTAGGTTTCCCCATACAAATGAGCAATATCCACTTGTAGATTTTTTGTTAGTTAGCTTTCCTGCCCAGCTAGAATCTGTGTAAATTTTCACTGACTTGTCCTGACTTTTCTTGGAAATAAAGCCCAAACCAGGTGTGAACTTCAAGTATCTCAAAATCCTGTTGACTGCCTCCATGTGCTCCTTTAGGATCACTCATGTATTGACTTACTATACTCACTGAGTATGCTATGTCTGGTCAAGTGAGTGAGATAAATTAGCTTTCCAACAAGTCTTTGGTAAGACTCCTTACTGGATTTCCCAACTCATCCCTTCTAATTTTCAGACTTGGATAGCATACCTGTTTCCGAGAGCAAATCAAGGATATATTTCCTTTGATTGATGACAATCCCTTCAGTGGACCTAGCCACCTCCATTTCCAAGAAATACCTGAGACTTCCAAGGTCCTTTGTCTCAAATTCCGTTGCCAAGAATGTCTTCAACCTCTCAATTTCTTTTGCTCTGTCGCCAATAATAATTACATCATCAATATAAACGATTAACAAGGTTTTCTTACCATATGGTGCTATCTTTTTGAACAAAGTGTGACCTGCCTGACTTTGCTTGTATCTATTCCTCATAACAACCTTAGCAAACCTGTCGAACTATGCTCTTGGGGACTGTTTCAACCCATACAAGGACTTATTCAATTTGCACACCTTCTGGTTTGTTGAGTGATTTTCCAAACCTGGTGGAATCTGCATATGTACTTCTTCTTCAAGATTCCCATTTAAAAATGCATTTTTTAAGTCCAATTGATGCAATTTCCACTCTTTATTGACAGCCAACGAGAGCAACGCTCTGATAGTGTTTAATTTAGCTACATGTGTAAAGGTCTCTTGATAGTACCCCATACGACTGAGTAAACCCTTTGGCCACCAATCTGGTCTTGAATCTTTCTATGCTCCCATCTGAGTGATATTGAACAGTAAAGACCCACTTGCAGCCTACCACCTTTTCCCTTTCGGTAACTTTGTCAGGCTCCATGTATGATTTTGTTGAAGAGCTTTAATTTCCTCTTCAATAGCTTTCCTCCACTCGGGGCTTTCTAATGCCTCCTTTACTGTTTTAGGAATCTTTACACTGTCAACTTTAGCTGTAAAGGCCTTAAAACCAGACATTAATTTACCATAAGCAATAAATCTCTCAATATGATGGCTAGTTACACCCTTTCTTAGAGCAATGGGGAGATCATCTATATTAATAGCAGGAGCAGAAATTTGAGAGATATCATTACCTACTTCTTCCTCCATGGCAGCAGGATCTAGTTCCAGCTCTCGGCAAATGCTAGGCTGAGTAATAGCCTCTGTGATAGACTTCTTTTTCCTTGTGTAAACGCTAAGTTGTTTACCTTCAAGTTGTGGAGTTAGAGGTTTCTGAGATGTGTTTGGTATAGATTTAGGAGTTGAAACAGGAGAGGTATGTTAGCTTGGAGTTTTAGGTTCTAGAGAGGCAATATTGTAGAAAATCAATTTTCCAGCTTTAGGAAAAACTAATTAACACATAAAAATAAAGCAGAATTTAAGTTTCTGCAGAAAAGAAGAAAACATAATTGATTTTCTGTTATTGAATATTTTCGAAAAATTACACTCCTTTACAGTGAATTTATAGACTCAAGTATTGGGCTTTAGTTACAATTAGGAGTCCTAAGTACACAAGACATCTATCTCTATCTTTTAGGAAGTAAACTTTAATTTAAACTACTATTTACATAAGGACTCTAACTCTATCTTTAAACTTTAATTTAAACTACTATTTACATAAGGACTCTAACTCTATCGGATAATCTAACACTCCCCCTCAAGTTGGAGAATATACATTGTATAATCCCAACTTGAATAGAAACTTGTCGAAAGAAGCTTTTGGTAGTGCTTTTGTAAGTACATCTGCCACTTGTTCTTCTGTAGGAACATAAGATAAAGAAGTTGTTCCACTAGTAATCTTTTCTGAGATAAAATGCCCGTCAATCTCCACATGTTTAGTCCTATCATGGTGGACTGGATTTCGAGCAATTTGTATGGTGGACTGATTATCACAAAAAATCTCAAACTTCTCTTGGTTCACATTTAGCTCCTTCAATAGCTTTAACAGCCAAATTCCTTCACACATTCCCAATGCTAAAGCCCTATATTCTGCTTCAGCACTGCTTCTAGATACAACTGTTTGTTTCTTACTCCTCCAGGTCACTAGATTTCCCCAAACAAAGGAGCAGTAACCACTAGTTGATCTCCTTTCTGTCAGTTCGCTTGCCCAACTTAAATTTGAATAAATCTGAACAGTCCTTGTTAATAATTGAGAGACTGTTTTGTAGAGAGAATGAATTCTCAAATGTATTGACTTGAATAATGCATCGGTACAAAGCCTTTATATAGGCTGAATACAAGAGAGTTATGTTACAATCAAATTACTTAATTTAAAATTTAAATCTAACTAGAAGATAAGATACAAGAGATAAGAATCCTAGATAATGCTACGAGATAGAGTTTTATCCCTTTAGATTTAATCCTAAAATGTTAGCAGATAATAACAAATAATATTTACAATATTTGAAGTTTATCTTTTATAACGACTGTATTCTTCACTCCCCCTCAAGCTGGTGAATACACATTGTAGATACCAAGCTTGAATGTGAGCTCATCAAAGGTAGTTCTTGGAAGTGCCTTGGTGAGTGCATCGGCTAGTTGTTTGTGAGATGGAACAAAATTTAGCTTGACTGTCCCACTAGTGATCTTCTCAGAAATAAAGTGACGATCTAGCTCCACGTGTTTTATTCTATCATGGCGTACAAGATTTTTAGCAATACTAATTGCTGACTGACTATCACAATGAAGTTCAAAATCTTTACTGTGATTGAGTTTTAGTTTTGACAGCAACCTTTGAATCAAAATCCCTTCACAAATTCCATTAGCTAAGGCTCAAATTGCGCTACAGCACCGCTTCTTGATACTACGGATTGTTTCTTGCTTCTCCATGTCACTAAATTTCCCCATTGCAGAGTACAATATCCACTTGTAGATCTTCTAGATGTAAGCTCTCCCGCCTGACTTGCATTCGTAAAGACTTCCACTTTTCTGTTTCTCATTTTTGGTGAAAATTAAGTCATGGCCAGTGTCATCTTCAAATATCTTAGAATCCCGAACACGCTTCTAAATGCTCTTCTCTAGGATCATTCATAAATCAAGCTAACAATACCAATCAAAAAGAAATATCAGTCGTGTAAGTGATAGATAAATAAGCTTACCAACTAGCCTCTGATATTGTTCCTTATTAGTAGGAGCTCCATTGTTGTCAGTTCTAAACTTCAGATTATGTCCATTGGTGTTTCGGCAGGCTTGCAACCTAGCATCCCTGTCTCTGAAAAAAGATCTAGAACATACTTTCTCTGATTTATCACAATCCCAACATTTGATCTCGCCACTTCCATTCCTAGGAAGTATCTTAACTGACCCAGATCTTTTATTTCAAGCTCTGTAGCCAAGAACTCTTTCAATTTTCTGATTTTTAGAACATCATCACCTGTGATGATTATATCATCAACATAGACTATTAAAATAGCCTTTTTATTTTCAGAAGAGGTCTTGATGAACATAGTATGATAAGCTTGGCATTGAAGGTAACCAGCTTTTAGAACAACCCTGGTAAATCTACCAAACCATGCTCTAGGTGATTGTTTAAGACCATAGAGTGATTTTAACAATTTACATACCTTAGTTGGATCTGAGTTTTCATCTAAACCAGGTGGCCTTTGCATGTACACCTCTTCTTCTAGATCCCCATTTAGGAAGGCATTCTTTATATCTAGTTGATGAAGAGGCCAGTCCAAATTCGCAGCAAGGGACAATAAGATTCTTATTGTGTTGAGTTTTGCCACTGGAGCAAATGTCTCCTGATAATCAATCCCATAGGACTGAGTGAATCCCTTTGCAACCAGCCTTGCTTTGAACCTCTCAATGCTCCCATCCGAATTATATTAATTGTAAATACCCATTTACAACCCACAAACTTCTTTCCTGGAGGTAAAGAAGTCATCACCCAGGTTTTATTTTCCTGCGGTGCTTGAATCTCACCTTCTACAGCTTTTTTCCATCTCGGATCCTTCAAGGCTTCATGTACTGTTTGAGGGACCTGGATATTATCAATCTTGGTTGTGAAAGCCTTAAATGAGGGCATTAGCTTGCCGTAAGCCACATATTTCTGTATCAGATGACTTGTACATTTCCTGATACCTTTTCTTTTAGCAATTGGTAAGTCAGATGTATTAATATGTTCAATATCATCATTATTCAAATTTTCCATACCTTCCTTCTCCTCCAAGGACAATGGGATCGGTTCCAGTTCTTGAGCAGTCCTAAGCTGTGTAGTGTCCTAAATAGGCCTCCTTTTCTTCCTTGTATAGACACTGAGTTCTCTGGTTTCAAGTTGGTTCTCGGAAGGAAGATTTAATGGAGTTTTTGGTACGGATTCAACTCTAGGAGATAAAGTTTCAAGAACAGAATCTGATATCATAGTAGATTCAGGGATAGGATCTTGTGTTGGAATAGGGGTGGGTATAATAGTAGGTTCATTTAGAGGTAACAAAACAGTAGGTTCATTTAGAGGTAACTGAATATGTTGAGGCTGAAATTCATCCCAACTCTCCCCTTGTATTTGAGAATCTGAGAAAAAAGGTTGAGATTCATGAAATGAAACATCCATAGAAACATAAAATTTTCTAGTGACAGGGGAATAACATTTAAAACCCTTATTCTGAGCAGAATATCCCAAGAAAATACATTTGATGGTCCTAGGATCTAACTTACCCCGAAATTGTTTAGAGATGTGAACAAAAGCACAGAAACCAAAAACTCTAATTAGTAGTGTACATGACATTGGTTTGAAGGAAGAAAAAGTTTGAAGAAATACCTCCCTTGGTGTTTTGAACCCCAGAACTCTACTAACCTGTTAATTAAAAAAAGTAGCATGAAGTAATGCCCTTCCCCAAAAATGCTTAGGGACATTAGCAGAAAATAAGAGGGCCCTAGTAACCTCTAATAGATGTCAATTTTTTCTCTCGGCTAATCCATTTTGCTGAGGGGTATCTACACAAGAGCTAATATGAACTATACCTCTTTAAAAAAAATACCCAAAGTTTTAGTAAAGAATTCACTCTCATTATCACTCTTGAATATCTTAATTTTACTGCAAAACTGAGTTTCAACCATAGAATAGAATTTTTTAAAGATCTCCTCAGTCTCAAATTTTGTTTTCATAAAATAAGTCCAGGTTGTCCTAGTGTGATCATCAATGAAAGAAACAAACCAGTGAGCCCCTGAGATATTCTTAACATTAGAAGGACCTCAAATGTCACTGTGAATGAGAGAGAAAGTTTGTGAAGCTTTATAAGAAGATGTATGGTAAGAATTTCTTTTATGCTTGGCAATTTGACAGACATCACAAGTAAATGAAGCTGGTTTTTTAGTAAGAAATAATTTAGGAAACAATTTTTGAAGATAAAAGAAACTAGGATGACCTAGTCGAAAATGCCATAGCAAAATTTCATTTGAACTTAAACTAGAAAGTTGAGAGGGTAAACAAACAGATTTAAAGGTGCAACTTGAGTGAACTTGTCCATTGGGAAGAGGTTGACCTTCAAAAAGATAGCTTAGCATTGCCAATCTCTTTTCCCGAAGCCATTTCCTGAAAAACACAACCAACATAATCAAACTGAGTGAAACACTGGAAAACATCACAGAATCTATTGACTGAGAGTAAATTGCATTTTAGGTCGGGAACATATAAAACAGAGGAAAGAACAATGTCCTTGTTAACGTAGACTGTTCCAATCCCTTCTATTGCAGTCATCGAACCATCAGTTGTCTTCACACTCTTTTGACAAGGTTGCTTTGTAAGAGTAAGAAAGAGACTTTTATTTCCTGTCGTATGGTCAGTAGCCCTAGAATCGACTATCCAAGGGATGAGATTTTTGTTACCAGCAGTATTTGCAAAGGAAATGCTACCTTCGTTTGCTGTCGTGGTCAAACTTCGATTAATTTTTACTGATGGTTGCTCAGCCATTTGTTTTAATTCCCCAAGCTGCTCGCTGTTGATCTTTTGGTTGCTGCTGCATAAACTATACGCCAGATCTGCTCGTGGGAGGGTTTGATCAGACCTTAAACTAATTTCAGATGTTGGAGAGTTATGCATTCTCTAGGTTTTGTGGATCGAAAAAAAAAACCTAAACAACTGATACCATGTTAATAATTGAGAGATTGTTTTGTACAGAGAGAATTCTCAAATGTATTGTCTTGAATAATGCATCGATACAAAGCCTTTATATAGACTGAATACAAGAGAGTTATGTTACAATCAAATTACTTAATTTAAAATTTAAATCTAACTAGAAGATAAGATACAAGAGATAAGAATCCTAGATAATGCTAGGAGATAGAGTTTTATCCCTTTAGACTTAATCCTAAAATGTTGGCAGATAATAACAAATAATATTTACAATATTTGAAGTTTATATTTTATAATGGCTGTATTCTTCAGTCCTTTCTTGAGTCTTTTTAAATAGCAATCCATGCCCTGGTGTCCCTTTCAAGTATCTCAAAATTCTAATTGCTGCTTCCATGTGATCTCCCCTTGGATCAGTCATGTGTTGACTGATAATAGTAACTGGAAAAGCAATGTCTGGTCTGGTTAATGACAAATAAATCAACTTTCCCACTAACCTTTGAAATTTACCCTTATCAGCTTTAGGGCTTATGTCCTCTCTATTGAATTTTAAGCCTGCTTCCATGGGAGTATCAACTGGTTTGCATCCCAACATTCTTGCTTCATTAAGTAGATCAAGAACATATTTTCTCTAGTTTATCACCAGACCTTTGCTCGACCTAGCAACCTCCATGCCTAGAAGGTATCTGAGCTTTCCTAAGTCGTTTGTTTCAAACTGTGTATTTAACAACCCTTTCAAGTGACTTATCTCTTCATCATCATCACCTGTCAGAATAATGCCATCCACATATACTATTCTAGAGGTTACCTTAATGAAGAGTGTGTGATCTGCCAATGATTGCTTGTATCCATTTTCTAGAATCACCTTGGTGAATCTGTCAAACCAGACTCTAGGTGACTGCTTCAAACTATAGATGGATTTATTAAGTCTGCAAACTTTGTGATCTCTTTTTACTGACTTCAAGCCTGAAGGCACTCTCATGTACACTTCTAATGTTCTATTAAGAAAGACATTCTTAATGTAAAGTTGATGAAGCTTCCAGTCCTTGTTTACAGCCAAGCTTAAGAGAACTCTAACTGTATTTAGCTTAGCTACAGGAGCAAAGGTCTCATTATAATCAATTCCATAGGTTTGAGTAAAACCCTTGGCCACCAACCTTGCTTTATACCTCTGTATATTGCCATCAGAGTTGTATTTTATGGAGAACACCCATTTGCATCCGACTGGTTTCTTGCCTTGCGGAAGATCTGTAATGGTCTAAGTATCATTCTTTTCAAGTGCTTCAATCCTTAAATGATGGCATTAGATTACCATAAGCAACATACCTCTGAATGAGGTGTTTTGTACATTGTTTTACCCCTTTCCTTTTAGCAATAGGCAAATAATCAAATTCAAGTAAATGAGAGGGAATCTCGGCTAGAACATTGCCTCCATCATTTTCATTGGCAACTGAATACAAGTCCAATTCTCGGCAAGTGTCAGATTGCAAAACAGTCTGTGGAATAGTTTTCTGTTTTCTGGTATAAACTTTCAATTGCTTAGCAGGCTGAGGGGTTTGTGAGGAAGGTTTGGGTGAATAACTTTGAAGGTAAAGAAGTAGAAGGGTTTAAAGGAGTATGAGGTTCAAATAACAAATGATTATTAGTAGGTAATAACTTTGAAGGTAAAGGATAAACCTGATTGGTAGAAGGCTGAAAAACATCACAATTCTCCCCTGATTTGCAGGCGCAGGGAAATAAGGTTCCCGTTCAAAAAAGGTGAGATCCAAGGAAGTAAAAAATTTCTGAGAAGGAGGATGATAACATTTGTAGCCCTTCTTAAGTGAAGAATACCCGACCAAGACACATTTCAAGGATCTGGGGTCAAGTTTTGACCTAGAGGGAACATAATCTTTCACAAACACAGTGCAACCAAAAACTTTGAAAGGGAGAATAGAGGACAGAGGTTTAAAGTTGGGGTAACTCTCCAAAAAAACAGCTCTAGGTGTTCTGTATTGCAAAACCTTACTGGGCATTCGATTAATGAGATAGGTTGCAGTTAACAAAGCCTCACCCCACAAATACTTAGGAATATTACCAGTGAACATCAAAGACCTAGTTACCTCCAACAAATGCCTATTTTTCCTTTCTGCAACCTTATTTTGTTGTAGTGTATCCACACAAGTGCTAAGTTGAACAATCCATTTTTTGTTAAAAAATTCCTCCAAGGACTTGGTAAAATATTCACTCCCATTATCAGATTTGAAGATTTGAATTTTACTTCCAAATTGGGTTTCAACCATATTGTAAAATTTCTCAAAAACAGAGGTTACTTCAGATTTATCCTTTAACAAATATGCCCATGTTGTTCTACTATGATCATCAATAAAAGTGACAAACCACCTATTACCAATTACATTCTTCACTCGAGAAGTACCCCAAACATCACTATGAATTAATGAAAAAGGTTGGGAAGGTTTGTAGGAAGATGGTAAATAGGATGCTTTTGTCTGTTTAGCGAGAGGACATATATGACATTTAAAAGAACTTGGATTTCTATTAACAAACAATTTAGGGAATAATTTAGCAAGATAATGAAAATTAGGATGCCTTAACCTAAAATGTCATAACATTATATTATCAATTTGCCCTAAAGAAGTCAAACATTAAGAAGTATTTGGTAGGGTAGATGGTTGATTTCCGAGGACATAGGGACCATTTTGCAAGCTAGCAGTGCCAAGCATCTTCCTCGAATTCATTGCCTGCAAAAAACAACCAAATTCAGTTAACTGTAATGAACACTTTAAATTCTTGGAGAGTTTACTAACAGAGAGGAGATTGCAGGCGAGATTAGGCACAAACAAAACATCTTCAAGCAACAAATTATCGTTAATGAGGACTGAGCCACTTCCTTTGATAGAAGTGAAAGAGCCATCGGCTGTTTTAATAGAACTTGTAGAAGATGAATCTGAAAAACTAAGGAATAATTCTCTGTTACCAGTCATGTGATCAGATGCTCCAGAGTCGATGATCCATGCTGATGCACCTTTGGTAGAAAAAAGTGCAGTAGGAGAACAAGTATTTTGTATGCTTTTATCCTCTACGAGGGCTAAATCTGCTTCACAGGTTACTGCCGAACCTGAAATTTCTGGAAAAAACTCCAATCCAGCAGCCTGCTCTGCTATGGACAGCATCTCAAAGGTTGTCGAAGGGGATCCCATTAAGAATTCTAACTAGGATCGATGTTAGACTGATACCATGTAGAAAAACAATTTTCCAGCTTTAGGAAAAACTAATTAACGCATAAAAATAAAGCAGAATTTAAGTTTCTGCAGAAAAGAAGAAGAAAACAGAATTGATTTTCTGTTATTAAATATTTTCAAAAAATTACACCCCTTTACAGTGAATTTATAGACTCAAGTATTGGACTTTAGTTACAATTAGGAGTCCTAAGTACAAAAGACATCTAACTCTATCTTTTAGGAAGTAAACTTTAATTTAAACTACTATCTACATAAGGACTCTAACTCTATCTTTAAACTTTATTTAAACTACTATTTACATAAGGACTCTAACTCTATCTTTAAACTTTAGTTTAAACTATTATTTACATAAGGACTCTAACTCTATCGGATAATCTAACAAATATTCACTGGTTGAGTAGCCCGGTCATGTGTTTCATTAAGGATAGGTAAAGAATGTTGAGGAGAAGACTGAAAATTATTTAAGGACTGGAATTCCCTAAACTTCTCCTCCTAAATTGTAGTCCGATCAAAATATGGTTTATCCTCATTGAAAGTAACATCAAGGGAGGTATAAAATTTCCTTGTAATGGATGAGTAACATTTGTAACCCTTCTGACCGAGGAATATCCTAGAAACACACCTCTTATGGACCTAGGATCAAGCTTGCCCTTAAGATTACCATGCACATGAACAAATGCTGTGCATCCAAACACTCGAAAGGGAAGAGTGGAAGATAGAGGCTTAAAGTGTGGAAAATCATGTACAAGAGTATCCCTAGGAATTTTGAACCCAATGGTTTTACTAGGCATACGATTAACCAAATATGTGGCAGTATGAAGAGCCTCTCCCCAAAGATATTTAGGTGCATTAGCAGAAAACAGAAGTGCCTTGTGACCTCTAGTAAATGTCTGTTTTTTATCTCAGCCACCTCATTCTGTTGGGGGTATTCACACAAGAAGTGATATGAAAAATACCATTTTCTTTAAAATAAGAACAAAGAGACCTTGTAATATATTCACTACCTTTATCACTCTTTAGGATTTTTATCTTTTTCTCAAATTGATTTTCAATCATCTGATAAAATTTTTTAAAGATGTTTCCAGTCTCAGATTTTTCTATCATTAGATAGGTCCATGTGGTTCTTGAATGATCATCAATGAAAGAAATAAACCATTTAGACCCAGAAATGTTTTTTACTTTAGAAGGGCCCCAAATGTCACTATGGATTAGGGAAAAAGGTGAAGAAGGTTTAAATTTAGACGGTGCATGCATAAGGTTGTCGTGTGTGTTTGGCCATTTGACATATATCACAAGTAAAAGAAGATGGATTTTTATTGAGAAACAACTTAGGAAACAATTTTGCAAGATAGTGAAAATTTGGATGTCCTAACCTAAAATTCCAAAGCATTATATCACTAGAAAACAGGGAATTGGAAAACAAGCAACTTGAAATAACTTGTTTATGAGGAGAGAACCCATCGAGAATGTAGAGTCCATTATGTAGCCTAGCACTGCCAATCACCATCCCCTATTCCTATGCCTGAAAATCACAACCATGTACCCCAAAATTAGCATTGCATTGTAAACCAGTGATAACTTTACTAATAGATAACAGATTGCAAACAAGGTTGGACACATAAAGCACATCAGATAACACCAAATACTCATTTATTTTGATTGAACCACTCCCTTTGACAACTGAAAGGGATCCATCTGCTGTCTTGATAGAAGTAGCTTGCATGTCCTTGTAGTCATGAAATAGACTTAGATTCCCTGTCATATGGTCAGATGCACCAGAATCCACTATCCAACAATACATATTAGATGTAGCCAAACAGGAAACGCTACCTTCAATAGTAGTAAAAGCAGAAGATTTAGATTTAGGAGATAAATGCCCGAAAAGTTGCTGAAGCTCATCAAGCTGCTTTTTTGCTGAAGGTACTAGTAGATCCTTCAGGAGTGGCCAAATGAGCTTGTGCCTCTTTTTGAACTCTGAATCTCAGAGCTTTCCAATCTGCTGGTTTTCTATGTAGGTTCTAGGATTGGTCCATCAAGTGCCCAACCCTCCTACAATGATCACACCATGGACTCCCCCTTCTTTGTTTACTGTCAGAATTAACATGTGTAAGGAGAACAAAGCCCTCTGATTGGGTTGCAGCAGGCACCATTAGTACACGCCTGCTTTCCTCCCTCCTAATTTCTGAGAAAGCTTCTCGAACCAGTGGAAAAGGCTTAGTGGCCAAGATCATACTCTTAGCCCCATCAAACTCTCCATTCAGCCCAGAAAGAAACTGGAAAACCCTCTTCTGATTTTTTAGTTTATTGTACAAGGTAATATCATCTGGACACTTCCATTCATTGGCTTCATAAAGATCCATCTGCTGCCAACATCTAGTTAAAATTCCAAAGTACTGAGATCTTTGATCTGATTTTCAACCCCAAACAGTTCTGAACTGTTATCTGTGCTTGAATATGTGTCCCTTGCTGCATTCCATATTTCTGCTGCGGTCTTGTAGAGCATGAAATTTTCCCCTACTTCAGGAATCATGGAATTAACCAACCATGACATTATCATGGTGTTATCACTCAACCAGTTACTGTAAGTTGGATCAGACTCCACTGGAATTGTCATGGAATCTTGAGAGATAGGAGGCCTTTCTTCTCCCAGTGATGTACAACCTCACTGATTGAGACCAGGGTAGGTAGTTGTTTCCATTCAGTTTATAAGAGGTAATAGGAGAGAGAGATGCAACTGATAAATTGAAATCAGATGCACGAGTGTTAGATTGAAAACTGACATCTGACGTTTCTGGTGTATGCGTGGCTTTTCAGAAAGAAGAAAGGATCGAGAAGATTTGGAGGAAAAAACTAATGAAGGATCGAACCTAAACTGATACCATGTAGAAAATAGAGAATTGCAGAAAAGAGAGTTTTTTCTCTGTCGATTTTATTTCTTAAAAAGAAAATACAGAGGTAGAGTCTTTCTTATAGACTCAATACAAGAGTTTTGCTTATAGTAGACTTTCTATAGAGTTAGTCTTTCATCCTTAGTAAAATTAGAGTTCCTATACAAATAAACTACTAATTAGTATAGGATTAGAACTTAGTTATTTACACGCTACTACCTTACAAAAATATCTTCCTTTAGATGATTTTAATCACTTAGTAAGCAATGAATTTATGTTGTGATGATTGAAACATATATAATTTTTCTAATATCTGAATTGTGGGTAATTTTATTTTTCCTGCTGCAGTTAACTTGTTTGAATGAGGACAAATGCATCTTAATCCAAAATTCGAGCAATTCTTTGCTAATGGTAATTCTTGTGTTTCTTCTAGAAATATTTAACTTATGGTATTTAATTTGGTCATTTGTGCTGCAAAAGAACCAACCACTGCAGCTTCAGGTCATCATTTCTGCCGAAGAGGTTGGGGAAAAGGAAAAATCTCCCTATAATTCATACACATGCAGTGGCGTTTCTTCTTCATCGTTGTCTCATATTATTCGGTAATCCTTCTTGTAACAATTATAATAATTATTGAATGTAGATTTTGTAGAAAAGCAATTTTCTAGCTTTAGGAAAAAACTAAATCATGCAGAAAAATAAAGCAGAGTGCAGAATTTAAGTTTCTGCAGAAAAAAAGAAGAAAATAGAATTGATTTTCTGTTTAAGTTTCTGCAGAAAAAAAGAAGAAAATAGAATTGATTTTCTGTTATTGAATATTTTCAAAAAATTACATCCCTTTACAGTGAATTTATAGACACAAGTATTGGACTTTAGTTACAATTAGGAGTCCTCAGTACAAAAGACATCTAACTCTATCTTTTAGGAAGTAAACTTTAATTTAAACTACTATTTACATAAGGACTCTAACTCTATCGGCTAATCTAACACTCCCCTTCAAGTTGGAGAATGTACATTGTATAATCCCAACTTGAATAGAAACTTGTCGAAAGAAGCTTTTGGTAGTGCTTTTGTAAGTACATCTGCCACTTGTTCTTCTGTAGGAACATAAGATAAAGAAGCTGTCCCACTAGTAATCTTTTCTGAAATAAAATGCTTGTCAATCTCCACATGTTTAGTCCTATCATAGTGGACTGGATTTCAGCAATTTGTATGGTGGACTGATTATCACAAAAAATCCCAAACTTCTCCTCTTGGTTCACATCTAGCTCCTTCAATAGCTTTAACAACCAAATTCCTTCACACATTCCCAATGCTAAAGCCCTATATTCTGCTTCAGTACTGCTTCTAGATACAACTGTTTGTTTCTTACTCCTCTACGTCACTAAATTTCCCCAAACAAAGGAGCAGTAACCACTAGTTGATCCCCTTTCTGTCAGTTCTCTTGCCCAACTTGAATCTGAATAAATCTGAACAGTCATTTCTTGAGTCTTTTTAAATAGCAATCCATGCCCTGATGTCCCTTTCAAGTATCTCAAAATTCTAATTGCAGCTTCCATGTGATCTTCCCTTGGATCAGTCATGTGTTGATTGATAATATTAACTGGAAAAGCAATGTCCGGTCCAGTTAATGACAAATAAATCAACTTTCCCACTAACCTTTGAAATTTACCCTTATCGCCTTTAGGGCTTGTGTCCTCTTTATTGAATTTTAAGCCTGCTTCCATGGGAGTATCAACTGGTTTGCATCCCAACGTTCCTGCTTCATTAAGTAGATCAAGAACATATTTTCTCTGGTTTATCACCAGACCTTTGCTCGACCTAGCAACCTCCATGCCTAGAAAATATCTGAGCTTTCCTAGGTCTTTTGTTTCAAACTGTGTATTTAACAACCCTTTCAAGTGACTTATCTCTTCATCATCATCACCTGTCAGAATTATGTCATCCACATATACTATTAAAATAACCCTTTTATTTTCTAGAGGTTACCTTAATGAAGAGAGTGTGATCTGCCAAGGATTGTTTGTATCCATTTTCTAGAATTACCTTGGTGAATCTGTCAAACCAGGCTATAGGTGACTGCTTCAAACCATAGATGGATTTATTAAGTCTGCAAACTTTCTGATCTCCTTTTACTGTCTTCAAACCCGAAGGCACTCTCTTGTACACTTCTTCCAATTTTCCATTAAGAAAGGCATTCTTAATGTCAAGTTGATGAAGCTTCCAGTTCTTGTTTACAGTTAAGCTTAAGAGAACTCTAATTGTATTTAGCTTAGCTACAGGAGCAAAGGTCTCATTATAATCAATTCCATAGGTTTGAGTAAAACCCTTGGCCACCAACCTTGCTTTATACCTCTGTATACTGCCATCGGAATTGTATTTTATGGAGAACACCCATTTGCATCCGACTGGTTTCTTGCCTTGCGGAAGATCTGTAATGGTCCAAGTATCATTCTTTTCAAGTGCTTCAATCTCCTCTTTAACAGCCCTTCTCAAGTTAGAATCTTTTAGAGCCTCCTCAATAGTGTTAGGTATTTGTTCTTTATCTAAGCAAGTTGTAAAAGCCTTAAATGATGACATTAGATTACCATAAGCAGCATACCTCTGAATGGGGTGTTTTGTACATTGTCTTACCCCTTTCCTTTTAGCAATAGGCAAATAATCAAATTCAAGTAAATGCAAGGGAATCTCGGCTAGAACATTACCTCCATCATTTTCATTGGCAACTGAACTCAAGTCCAATTCTCGGCTAGTGTCAGATTGCAAAACAGTCTTTGGAATAGTTTTCTGTTTTCTGGTATAAACTTTCAGTTGCTTAGGAGGTTGAAGGGTTTGTGAGGAAGGTTTAGGTGAATTCTGAGGAGTAGTAACAATAGGTGAAGGATAGGAAGCTGTAGGTGTAATAATAGGTGAAGTAGAAGGGTTTAAAGGAGTATGAGGTTCAAATAACAAAGGATTATTAGTAGGTAATAACTCTGAAAGTAAAGAAGGATAAGCCTGATAAGTAGGAGGCTGAAAAACATCACAATCCTCCCCTTGATTTGCATCCGCAGGGAAATAAGGTTCCTGTTCAAAAAAGGTGAGATCCAAGGAAGTAAAAAATTTCTGAGAAGGAGGATTATAACATTTGTAGCCTTTTTTAAGTGAAGAATACTCGACCAAGACACTTCAAGGATCTGGGGTCAAGTTTTGACCTAGAGGGAACATAATCTTTCATAAACACAGTGCAAACAAAAACTTTGAAAGGGAGAATATAGGACAAAGGTTTAAAATTGGGGTAACTCTCCAAAAAAACAGCTCTAGGTGTTCTGTATTGCAAAACCTTACTGGGCATTCGATTAATGAGATAGGTTGCGGTTAACAAAGCCTCACCCCACAAATACTTAGGAATATTACTACTGAACATCAAAGACCTAGTTACCTCCAACAAATGCCTATTTTTCCTTTTTGCAACCCCATTTTGTTGTGGTGTATCCACACAAGTGCTAAGTTGAACAATCCTTTTTTTGTTAAAAAATTCCCCCAAGGACTTGGTAAAATATTCACTCCCATTATCAGATTTGAAGATCTGAATTTTACTTCCAAATTGGGTTTCAACCATATTGTAAAATTTCTCAAAAACAGAGGCTACTTCAGATTTATCCCTTAACAAATATGCCCAAGTTGTTCTACTATGATCATCAATAAAAGTGACAGACCATCTACTACCAGTTACATTCTTCACTCGAGAAGGACCCCAAACATCACTATGAATTAATGATAAAGGTTGGGAAGGTTTGTAGGAAGATGGTAAATATGATGCTTTTGTTTGTTTAGCGAGAGGACATATATGGCATTTAAAAGAACTTGATTTTCTATTAACAAACAATTTAGGGAATAATTTAGCAAGATAATGAAAATTAGGATGACCTAACCTAAAATGCCATAACATTGCATTATCAATTTGCCCTAAAGAAGTAAAAGAGCAAGAAGTATTTGGTAGGGTAGATGGTTGATTTCCGAGGACATAGAGACCATTTTGCAAGCTAGCAGTACCAAGCATCTTCCTCGAATTCATCGCCTGCAAAAAACAACCAGATTCAGTAAACTGTAATAACACTTCAAATTCTTGGAGAGTTTACTAACAGAGAGGAGATTGCAGGCGAGATTAGGCACAAACAAAACATCTTCAAGCAACAAATTATCATTAATGAGGACTGAGCCACTTCCTTTGATAGGAGAGAAAGAGCCATCGGTTGTTTTAATAGAACTTGTAGAAGATGAATTCGAAAAACTAAGGAATAATTCCCTGTTACCAGTCATGTGATTAGATGCTCCAGAGTCAATGATCCATGCTGATGCACCTTTGGTAGAAAAAAGTGCAGTAGGAGAACAAGTATTCTATATGCTTTTATCCTCCACGAGGGCTAAATCTGCTTCACAGGCTACTGTCGAACCTGAAATTTCTGGAAAAAACTCCAATCCAGCAGCCTGCTCTGCTATGGACAGCATCTCAAAGGTTGTCGAAGGGGATCCCATTAAGAATTCTAACTAGGATCGATGTTAGGCTGATACCATGTAGAAAAGCAATTTTCTAGCTTTAGGAAAAAACTAAATCATGCAGAAAAATAAAGCAGAATGCAGAATTTAAGTTTTTGCAGAAAAGAAGAAGAAAACAGAATTAATTTTTTGTTATTGAATATTTTTGAAAAATTACATCCCTTTACAGTGAATTTATAGACTCAAGTATTGGACTTTAGTTACAATTAGGAGTCCTAAGTACAAAAGACATCTAACTCTATTTTTTAGGAAGTAAACTTTAATTTAAACTACTATTTACATAAGGACTCTAACTCTATCAGATATCTAACAGTTTTTCTATTCTAATCAAACCTATTCTCCTTCTATTTCCTGAAAATTTGATGTTAGTGTTACCCAGTTTTTCTTGATGCCAGTATATGTGTACGAAATAACATTGTCATTCTCTACTAGCTCGTCACTTTCCATCATTAATTTCTCTCAAGTCTTGATTGAACTTTAAAATAATACTCAGATTCATTTATTCTCATATATCTTTGGTGCTCCTAGAAAAATTATTTTACAAGAATGTGGTGAAGGGCAAAATGATAGAGTCTGAAACCTAAGTCTATCATTGATGATTGTTTGTTTGTGATGAAATCGTGACATTTGTTTTTGCCAAGACTGCCTTGATTTATCATTGAAGTTTCCAATAGCCATAGATCATTTAGCAGAATCAGCTACTTCGTTTCACCAGTAAGAAGTTTGTTGACAATTTTTTTCATGATCCTTTTGGATAATTTATGTTTAATTTGATTTACTACCCATCTAAACATATTCAGATTTAAATGATTTTAGACTTCTATTTTGTGTTCAAAGCAAACTCACCCCAACCAAAAAATAAAAATAAAATTACAGTTGAAAGAGAAAAGGATTGTGCATTTGTATTATGCGCTTTCCTTCTTGAATTGTGCTCTTTATGTCTCTTTCTAAGACTTTAACTTTGTTGCTTTTGGTTCTAGGCTGAGAGCAGGAAATGTCATCTTTAATTATAGATATTACAACAATAAGTTACAGAGGACGGAAGGTATTATTTCTTGGATCTTGCATCTTTTCAATTGGGAATGGGGGGTTTGAATCATATACTTGTTAGGCCTTTGACTGTAAGTATTTGAAGTATGGGAGAAGATATGACTAGGAAATCAAACATTGAAATTGAAGATATTATTTTTTGGCTAGTAAAGCCGTTGGCATTATTAAACTTTTTGCTTGATGTTGGATCCTTTTCTTTAGTTGCTTGTACCCCTAAGCTAAGGAGAATTTTTCTTCAAACTTTTTTTTTGATTCTTATTGATTTAGTCATAAATTCCAATTATTTGCAGTAACTGAAGATTTCTCTTGCCCTTTCTGCTTGGTTAAATGTGCAAGCTTTAAGGTTGTTCCTTTTGCTTGTATTTTTCCTCCTTTTGTATCATTTTGATTCAAATGGACTTGAATCCGTATTACTTAGACATTTATGGTTGATGCTTAAATATTTTATAGGGTCTGAGGCATCACTTGCCAGCATCCCATGATCTCTTCAGTTTTGAGTTTTGGGTTGGTAAAATTCAGGAATCTGCAGTTGCATTTTAATAATTGATGCTTTCATACCAATATTTCTAATGCATAGGTACTTTGTAGGTAACTGAAGAGTATCAAGCTGTTAATGTTTCAGTCAAAACTGATAGTTGGAGATCTGAGGTAAGGACATTTTATTGCCTAGGCTTGAAATTTGTTGACTACTGAAGTATACTAAAAAACTTTAAAGTTCTAATTTTATTTTATGATCAAGGTGAAATTTGCCACTATTCCTCAATTTAGCTATGTAGTCAGGTCCTAGCTTCATCTACAGATAGGGGAATTGGAGGAATGCCCTTATAACTAGTTTCCATAAAAAGTATGTAATTTACATGTATATGTTCTGTTCAGATTGTTGCAGATGGTACTGATCCTAAACAACAGACTTTTTTCTTTTGGTAAGTTGTTTAATTTTCCATTTTATGTGCTTGTGAGTCTCTGTTCTCATTATATTTCCATGAACTGAATATGGTAACTCGTGTGTATGCCAAGCTCAAAGCAACTGAGGCGTAGACGACAGAAGAACCTAGTTCAAAATGCAAGGCATGTACGTCCTGTTTTCATGGAGTCAAAGCTGCCGGCAGGAGGCTGTGAGCTTCTTGACAAGGCTCATGGTATGACATTTTTATTTATGATTGCATGGATTAGTTTAACTTTTTATTAAAAAATCATTTTGTTTAACCAAGTTTAATATATTCTTTAAGAAAAAGGGTTGTCTAGGCACTCCTGGAGGAGGAAAGTGAAACTGAGGTTATGGGTTTAAAAATGAAAACAGGTGAGTGTGGGAGTTTTAGGTAGAGATATTGGTTTCTGGTATTTCCAATTATATTTTTCCAAATATTCCAAGGTAAAAAAATTTTAAGCTGCATGTTCTGGTGCAAAAATTATGATGTATAAGATGGTTTTCTATGGTGCTTAGGTCCTTGGAAATGCAACAAGAGAGGCCCAACCACTACCGATTGATCATATGACCAAAGAAAATTACAAGAAACTCTCTGGATTGAGCTTGTTAAAAGCAGAGAACAATGGCATAATTTTCTTATTATTCACCAAGAAAATATAACTATATATACAAGTGTAATAGCACAGGAAAATGAAAAAAATTAAACTGAAAAAATACCATAACTTTTAGCCCTAGACAAACTACAGCTGTACAACTTATTTTAGGTAATTTACATCCTGTAACACTCTCCCTTAAGCTGGAGCAGCTTATCCCACAGATAATCAACTCGATTTCCATTTAGCGCCTTTGTGAACAAGTCTGCAATTTGCTGTCCTGTTTTAAAACCTATAAAGATAATATTGTCAAAAATCTTTTCACGAATGAAGTGACAATCAACCTCGATATGTTTGGTTCTTTCATGATAGATTGGATTTGAGGCAATATGAAGAGCTGATTGGTTGTCACATCAAAGCTTTCCCGGTGATTGATTATCCAACCTAACTTCAGTTAGATGTATCCACATAATTTTACATGTGGACTGTGCCATAGCCTTATATTCCGGTTCTACACTGGATCGAGATACAACATTTTGCATCTCCATGATACTGATTTCTCACCCAAAAAGAATTCGAGTTCAGCCACCGACTACTAGAGCTGGAGATTCACGAAAGAGATGAGAACGAAAACAAATTTTCCGGGAAAAATCAAAGAAACTTGAGCTCTGATGCCATGTTAAAAGTAAATAATGGTGGAATAATTTTCTTATTATTCACCAAGAAAATATAACTATACATACAAGTGTAATAGCACAAGAAAAGGAAAGAAATTAACAAAAAAATACCCTAACTTTAGTCCAAGACAAACTGTAGTTGTACAGCTTATTTTAGGTAATTTACACCCTGTAACAGAACTGATCAACCTTAAGGATCTTGTCACTTTTAGTTCATCCAAGTATTGATGAAGGGGCTCTTGTTTCAGGTGGAACCATTTTACAAAATGCTAGAATTGGTGCTGTGGAGTACGCACATCTTCCATCCGGTTTCAATGTTGCTGGGGTTTCAGGCGCTGCTGGACAGTCATATTCTGATTCTGAACGTATTCAACCAGTGTCTGGAAACAATCTTGCACCCCCTGCCTTGTTGCAATTTGCGAAGACGAGAAAAATATCTATGGAACGTTCTGATCCAAGAAAGTAGGTTTCAGTTTTTTTCCCTCTCTTTATTGTGTGTTCTTAATTCATTCCAAATCTGTGCATCGGTTAATGCATTACTTTTTTTAAATTAGAGAATTTCCGATTTAGCTTGATCCATGAATTTAAAGACTTTACCTGGTCATTATTTTGAACCTTTCTACATTAGACTTTCTTGTTGCAAATGGTAATAGCCTCTGTCCGGTTATTGTTGCTAGAGAATGTTGGTCTCATAACTATAGGGGATGGAAGGTACTTTATCTACTCCCCTATCTGCAGTGGCGAAACTCAACATTATTTGATGGGGGCCAATTTAAATAGTTTAAACTTATTGGGGGGGGGGGGACGATGAATTATATATTTTCTTAGGGGACAAAGCAATTTTACCATTGTCTCAACTTAAAATTTCTCAAATTTTTAATATTTTTTGGGAGGGCCACTCCCCCCACTGGTCCCACAGACACTGTGATTCCTGATTCAGGCATAACGGTTTAAATCATATATCTATCATTTATATCCCAGTTTAGTAATTGGACTGACAAGAACAGTTTTGACTAACCAGCTAAAGATGGACGCGTGTTCTTTTAAAATTGGTGTGCTCATTTGGACTTGTCTCTTGTTTGGTTAATTTTTCCTTCTCCACTCACCGTGTGCCATTTCCCCTAATAATTAAGGCATTGTTGTTGAACCATGAATATGGGTTTGATTTACTCCTTTCTGTCTTTTCAGCCGTACTCTCCTTCAGAAGCAACAGTTTTTTCACTCGCATAGAGCACAGGTGAGTGAGAACTTTGTAATTTGTGTTTGCTATTTGGGTCTGGAAAATTGCTGTGATATCAATAATTTGTACAGTGAGACGAAGGGCGGGGAGGAAGAGGAAAAGAAAATTATTGCCTGCTGTTGCTTACACTTATCTCACACGCACATTCACACTGTTAAAAGTTTGGGTCTAATTTCTGGTTTGTGGTCTAGCTAGTTGTCTGTGAAGGGCATATGAAATAGAATGGGGACTGGTTCTGGTTTTCCCTTTTTGAGTGGTATACTTGATACATCTTTGCATTAGCTTTATCAAGAGATATTGAGCTTAGTACTAGTCAACTATGAAAGCTGTGCTTCATTTAATAGTTTATACATCAAATCTCTTAAACTATCTCTCTCTTGAAGCCAATGGAGATAGATCAAGTAATGTCTGACAGAGACAGCGAGGATGAGGTTGATGATGATGTTGCAGATCTTGAAGATCGAAGGGTATGTGTTTGTTTAGATTTTTAGTTTATTCTTTCATAATCATGCTATTTGGATGCTTGTTTGGAAGGACTTATTGTTTTGGATTTTGGTCAGTGGCTAGGCCAGCTAAGAATTGAAGGGTGATGTAGGTATCAACAAACACCATCTTAGACAGTTTTATGCTAATTTACAGGAAAATTGGAACCACAATAACCGTTCTGAAATTAGTAGATTGATTCCAAGGAATATATGAAGGGTAATTTATGAAAAAGATTTGTGTATATTTTATTCTTATGAATGCTTTTGGGGATGTAAATTGTATTGATGTGACTCATCTGCAATGAGGACAAGTTAGGAACTGAAACCATTGAACTAATAATAATAAGGTATCAATAAGTAATCGGTACAAATGGTTTTAATTGTTAGGGCTCCTAAATGTAACATTACAAATTAAAATTTGGACGCTCTGAATCTCAGCACAAATGGTTTTAGTTGTTAGGGCTCCTAAGTGTATTGCATCTTGTTTTTTTTTTTGACTTGGTGAAGCCCTATTTTTTTTTACAAAGATTGCATTAAGATGCTCTAGCATTGCATCTTGTTTTTTTTTTTTGACTTGGTGAAGCCCTATTTTTTTTTACAAAGATTGCATTAAGATGCTCTAGCATGTTGCAGATGCTCGATGATTTCGTGGATGTAACCAAAGACGAGAAGCAAATAATGCATTTGTGGAACTCGTTTGTGAGGAAGCAAAGGTAAGGTTGTCGTACTTTCTGCTTTTTTTTGTGTGGCTTTTCTTTGTTCCTTTTACCTTTCCAACTTGAAACTGGTTGATGGATTCATATAATCCATCACATTATAAGTTCTCTAGAAAAGAAGGGCTAAACGGAAGGTCATAGGATTTGCCATTCTAATATAAGCCATGTTTCATACATTCTTGCTTTGACATTCCTCTTAGTGGTTTTTGTTTAACAAATGCACTTGAACTGAATCTGCAAGAGCGATGGTTATCTTCCCTCCTCTCTTTCTCTAACTATGACAATATTTTTTAACACATATGAACCTATCTGTATGACTCCGTGGAATTTATTTCCCTTGTCATTTGTTTCTCTTCTGTTGATTTGAAATAGTGTTGTGGACCTTCTGGTTGTTGATTTGCTTCTGTTCCTTGTATTTGATATTCGTGATGGCAGGGTGTTGGCAGATGGTCATATTCCATGGGCATGTGAAGCATTTTCAAAATTACATGGGCGTGACCTTGTCAAAGCACCAGCTCTCATCTGGTAGGTCGTCCCTCGTTTGTTGTTGATTAATGTTAATATGTACATTCATGCCTTGTGCTTGTACTTTTTTTTTCTATACATCACTGGTAGTTTCATTCCCTTCTTTGTTTCGCATGCGTTTGCTTGCTTGATTATAGTATTATAAGTATATTCTGAGTGCTACTGGGTGGTTGATGTATAATGAGATCAGTTTTGGTACCCTCTTTTTTTATGTTCATTTGGATGGATTATAACTAAGCATTTGTTGCATTGGCAGGTGTTGGAGATTATTCATGATCAAGTTGTGGAATCACGGTATCCTAGATGCTCGAACAATGAATAATTGTAATATCATTCTGGAACAATACCAAAAGCAGGACGCATCTCCCGTAAAAGGCTAAAGAGATGGTAAGTTTTGCTTCCGATTTGGCAGTTGATGATGCTCAGCAGTCCTCCCTAAGCACTTTGCTTGCAATTAAGCCCTAATGTTTTGTGTAGCTTTGTACAACCGATTGGTATAATTCATACTCCGTGCTATGCGCACTTTTAAGTCTTTACAGAAATCAATTTTTGTCATACCCTCCCTCATGTTTGCTTTCTGCTTAGATTTTGATCATCCCTTCAGGTGTGTTCATCGTACTGTTTAAATAAACAATTCGAATAATACGATAAATGTTAGCCTGGAAGTTTGAAGGGGGGGGGGAGAAACATAAAAAATAACAGAGATGAAGAAGAAGCTGGTTTTCAATCAGGGTGAGGGACGTATAGAAGAGCTGGTTATTTAATAGAGCAAAGTTTATTTTTATTTTTATCTAAATTATAAATAAATGTTTTATATTTAAATGAGTAATAATAATTTAATTACACCAACTCTGTAATAACAAGGCACATTGTTCTCTCAAGGAGAGAACTTGGGTGTGAACATAAAAATATTTTTAAAAAGTTGATAACATGAAATACTGATCTAAAATGATTAAAATTTAATTCGATTTCGATTTGTGTCTTTTAAGAACCAAAATATTCTATAGTGAAAGGCTCGATGTCTTCAATCGAAATAGCGTTGATGAAGGGTGTAGAGGTTTCTTTAGAAATTGGGAAAACAAAAATTGAAAAAGAAATGATAATTGATTCGACCTTCTAACCAAGGTTTATATATGCTACTTTAGCATCCACACTAAGAATTTCTCAATTTACTAACAATGAATTCTTCTCTTTTTACAGACTCGAGGAAAATTTTACAATCCTATTTTTTACTGGCTAAAATAGTCACTCTAGTTTTTACTAAAGGTTAAACTAGAACCTCTTCTTTTACAAAGTAATTGTGTAAGTAAGATAAACCTTACTAGGAGGGTGTTTACATAGATTAAAGCTCACAAGAAAGAGTAAAAAGATATACAATTGAAGCACTGTCTAAACTATGTACAAGAGAAATGAAAAAAAAAGATTTAGACTCAATTTCTCTTGATCATCTTGCTTGGATATGTTCTCCAACCATCTTCAAGAGTTTCAAACTTGCTTTTATAGTGTGGAATGATATTCTAGCAGTTTATGGCCGTTGGGGATGTTTTGGAGCCGTTGGAAGTCATTAAAACTAAGCATTAAATGCTCATCTGCACAGAGGTTTCGAAACCATTGAAGGGGTTTTGAAACCTTTTGGGATTTTCAAATAAAACTAGCCATTACTAGCTGTTATAGGCCATTTCAGGGCCCTGGTTTCGAAACCAGTAAGAGGGTTTCGAAATCTTATGGTTTCGCAACCTTCTTAGAGGTTTCAAAACTGTTTGCCTAGTTTTGGGTCCAGGCCTTACTACCAACGGGGTTTCGGAACCTCCTAGGGGGTTTTGAAACCTTCATTATGGTTTTAGTCAAAACATTTTAAACAAATTTAAAATCCTTTAAAAACATTTCAAACATATTTTTCAAGTTAATGGATATTTGAATGATTTTTGTAAAATTTCAATTAAGTCCAAAAATATTTTTCACAATTGTTATATCAAAATCAATATCTCAACAATCTCCCCCCTTTTTAATATAACAAAACCACTTGAAAATTGTTTTTGTGAAAACTTGTAACCCCTTGACCCGACCTAAACGCAGACCGAATTGAGCGAGCTACATTGGGTTTGCTAAGACAAACCCGAACGAATTACTTAGAAAAGGTCCATTTTTTTCAATTTATCTTATCTAAATGCATAATTAAGCCCTAAGGTGATCATGCTGACGGCGGTGAAATTTACAACTCAATCGGGCGTCGAATTGGCATCCAATTGATCAAGATCGTATTTTAGGGATCGTATTACATTTTCTGAAAATTAGGAGTTCTTTCATAAAATTAAAGTTGTCAATCCTTAATTAGTCGAGTTTCATGCATACTATTTAAATTTCAACTTAAAACAAATCAACTAAACTCTTACAATTGCATATATAACATTCAGGGATTAGATTGCACATTTCCAAACTTCAACATGCAAATACACAAGAAACCAACAATGCGTATCGATACGAGCGACTCAACGAACTTAACTGCTATGCGTACCGATACACTAGCCACCGTACCGATACGGTACATAAAGCAACTCGTACAAGTACAACATAGTTCTCGTACCGATTCCCTTTTTTCCTTTAAACCTCATTTTTCAGTAACCACAATGCGTACCGATACGGTACCCCGCATATCAATACGTCGCTGAGAAAATGAAGGGGTCGTATCGGTACTCAAAACCGTGTACCGATTTTGATATGTAAATTCTAAGGGGTGTACCTATACTCGGCTAATTGTACTGGTACTCCTAGGCATTTTGCCCTCTAAACGGAGCTTTTTCAGACCCTGCGTACTGACCCCTAGGTACTCGTACCGGTACATGAAGGCCTGTAATGACCTCTAAGTCCAACATATGACTCTTTGGCTCACTCCAAATAACTTCAAACATTACCTAAACATCATATAACATTTCAAGCATCATTCCCACAAACATATAAGCATGGTAGAGGCTCATTCACAACATAGCATATTCAAACAAAGGTCTTATAGGCATGATCTCTACCCAAGCATACAAATTGTATCCCAACCCCTCAAAACAAGATATCAAACATCATACAAGTTCAAAACATCAAATGTAACTTGTCCAAACCAGGGAGTAACTAAAACAACCCTCCCAATTACAACTAGGCCGCATTGCCTCTTATTACTACAAAGTACTTATAAAACCATACTTGAAATCTCTTTGCCCTTGGATCGCCTCTTGCTTGCTCACTGCCTAAATGCTTACTTCTCTGCATTGACGAGAAAGTAGAGTGTAAGCTTATAAAGCCTAGTGAGGGAAATCTCAAAAACACTCATCAATGCATTTAAAACCATTTTGTTTCCAAATATGTATTCAAGCTCATGTTAAAACATCTCATGCTTCTTTAAACTTTCCAAATATGCACTTTTAAAACTTTACATCTCGTGTATCATGGATTTCTAACAATAACCTCAATTTAAGCTTTCTCATGCTAAAATCTCAAAATAGCAAGCTTAAAGAGCAGCACATGTATAACCCATATTATACAAAACATAGTCTATTTCTCATGATACATTATATCATATATTGGCATTCAAGTGACTCAAAACCAATTCCATTCTATTTTATCAAAAACACATCAGATACACGGATTTCCCAAGTGGTTCCTTCGACCACTTCACATACATCCTCAAACCGGAGTAGCCCTAAATGATTATGATGTATAAATCCACCAGCGGGAGAATTGGCACACTCTTGATCCCGCGACCGCTGCAGTTTTCATGGTGGAGCATGACACACTCTTGACCCCTCGACATACATGAGGCGACTTATTGTAGTGCACTCTAAACCCTATGTCTAGCCAACAATATTCGATGACTTTTAACCTCAGCCATTTGCCAATATACTCTATAAAACCATATTACCCTACTGTTTTTCATATGCATCAAATCAACCAATTTTCGATACATTAAACCATGTATTCAAGTATTCTCAAAACTCATTTCATAAACCATTTGCCATACTCAATAACCATCATATATGATCATTTGCAACATCTTTCATTTCTAAAACATGCATATAACAGTAAATAATCAAAACCATAAACATGTGCATGAGATTGTATTTTGCAAAACCGAAAACGAGAGCGAGAACAACCAATACTTACTTCTGAGCTTAGACAAGTGTTTTAGACTGAACTAAACTCCCAAAATCATCTCCAAACCTTTTAAAAGCAGTAAACCATGTTTCTACTCACCAACAACACAACGCCCTCTTGCTGTTACAAAAATCAAGCTTTCGAAGCCTCCGCAACCTCTCCAAAGGACGAAGGATCTATCTCACCTATTTTACCCATACAACAACAGAGGATTAATGTACTTCCATGCATCTCTAAACACAGAAGCACATCTCCTCAACTTTGCCACACTAAAAACCACCAAATGATTCTCTAAAACAACTGAAATCACAAAAAAACTCCATCTAAATAAATCCCAGCCAAAACCTGTTGATTTTAACATCTTAACATCACCAATTAACATCCAAAAACAACAATATAACATCCTTATACCTCCAACAACCTTACATCACCAAAAAAACTAAAAATCTAACTATTTACAACTTAAAAAATTAGCAATTCACATAGTTTCGGGATTCCTTTTATTAATCTCTTCTTTTAACATTAAAACACATCTTATAATTGATCTAAATCAATTAGAATCAACACAAATCAGATCTATATGAAGATTTATCAAATTTCTTATCGAAACTCAATTAAAACCAATTAATCATGATTCAATCATAAAAACACAACAAAAATTAGTTGTAAAGGATCAAGAACTTAGAAATTTCAATAAAGAGCCTTTAATTAGAGGAGAGAAATTAAAATCACCTCTAATTGTTGTTTTCTCCATTAATTGGTCAGTTTTGGATGAAATCTTCGAGAAAGCAATTATGATTTGATGTAGAAATTAAAGGAATCAATTAGGAAATCAAACAGAAAATCAAAAGAGATGATTCCTAAGAATTTTGGAGGAAAATTGATAGTTTGACTGCTGAGAAAGTGGAGAGAAAAGTTGAGAGCAAAAGTAGTTACGTAAGAAAATAAAATTGGTTATTAAAATCCTTTTAATCAAATCTCTTTTATTTTTAATTAATAACCTTTTAAAAACCATTTTAAAATAGCCTAAATAAAGGGGAAAATCTGATGAAAAACTTTGGTAAATTAGTTCTTTAAAGATTCTAAGTTTGGACCCTTTTACGATTTAGTCACCAAAGCAGTTTTGAAAATTTTACATTTTAGTCACCATACCAAAATATCCCAAAATCCGATTTAATTCATTCAAATTGAGTTTACCAAAAACCTTAAAATTCTAATTAAATATTTTCTACCATTTTCCATATTTTATTTTAGCCAAAAACCATTTATTAAGAATTAATTCCCAAAACTAACTTGAATAGCCTAATCTGGTTCCCCTGAACCGTCTACTTGATCTAGCTAACACCTATGCCCAAATTCGGGCATTACAAAACTCCCCTTATAAAAAGATAATATTTTAAGAAAATATTTAAAGCTCCCATTTTTCTTTTTGAATTTTTTTTAAATATATCTCTCCCCTTTTTTGTTATATCAAAAATAATTTCAAAACCAAGTTTGAAATCACATTTAAGTTCAAAACTCCAAATGTTGAAAGGTTAAAATCATTCATTGGAAATTTAGTACTAATCGATAGAAAATACCAATTGTTGGTGTAAAATAACAATGAAAAAAAAAGATAATTTTTTTAAAACAAAAAGCTTCCCCTTAATCAAAGCATTCTATTTAAAAAAAATTGGCTCAAATGCTTGACACTTAAAAGATTGAATTTCACCATTGAATCAAATCAATTTAAAATCACATGAAATTCAATTTATCCAAGACTTTTGAACTTTATGCAAACATGTAAATGAAATATGCTAAAGCATACATGCATAAAGCATTCAGATAATGTCATGCTATTTGATATTAAACTTAAAGCAAAAAAATGCATGAACATTAGTCAATAAAAAATAGATAATCAATTATATAATCAAAATATTAAGCTTAGAGGTTACCTATCTTCTTCACTTGTGTGACTAGAGCATTTCCATATTTTTGCTTTGCTTGCCATTGCTCCAACACACCTACAAGAGACATTTACTTGGATTTTGGTATCCAAATTGCTTTGGATCCATTTACATTAATCTCAATGTCCCTAGTTCCCTTAGGAACCCATACTTGTCTAATCCTATATGATTTTCTTTTCTTTATAGGACAAGTATGCAAACAATGACCATGATAATGACAATGATAATGTGAGCATTTTGCCATTATGTGACAAGATGAATTATTCAAAATAATTTCTTTTTATTTTGTTGAGCTTTCAATATTTATTTTCAAATCAAGATTTTCTTTTTCTAAAACTCCATTGTTTTTGAAAACTCTAAATCATTTTTTAAAATTTTATTTTAGTTTCAAAATCCAACTTTGTTTTCAAAAGAAAATCATTTTCAAATTCAAGTTTAGAAATCATTTTCTTAAGTTTGGAATTTATGGTTTCAAATTCCAAAATAATTCATCGAATGCATCTTGTAACTCATCAAATGAATACGAATTTGGATCACTAGAGTTAAAAGATACCTTGGGCTCGTTGAGAGCCAAAACACATCCACCTTAGGGATTAAGAGGACAAGATGAAGCATCATCCTTCTTTTCTCCCTTCTTGTTACCATAGAGTTTCTCCAGCTTCTCCCATATTTCTTTGGAACTTTTGCATGCAGAGACCTTCTTGGAAACATCTTCATTGAGGCCACAAAGAAGAGTGTGCGTGGCCTTGGCGTTTAGCTTTGCCTTCGTGTTATGTGCACTCCTTTGCTTCTTCTTCTTAGGAGCTTCCAAGTGACCATCTTCGATTATCTTCCAAACATCAAGATCGAATGCTTGGATGAAATACTTCATTAAATTTCTCCAATGGAAGTATACATCTCCTTTGAAGAGATGAAGACACGAGATAGAGCGGCATTCTTCAAATCTAGTCATTTTCTTGAACGGTAAACTTCGAGTTTGATTATCTTTTCTCCCTGTTGTGAGACCTTCGATGGAGACGAGGCTTTGAAATCAATTAAAAGGCTCGATGTCTTCAATCGAAATAGCGTCGATGAAGGTGTATAGCTTTCTTTGAAAATTGGGAAAACAAAAATCGAAAAAGAAATGACAATTTGACACGGTCGATTTTAGAGTGATTTGACCTTCTAACCAAAGTCTACATTCACTACCTCAGCTTCCACGCTAAGGATTTCCCAATTCACTAACAATGAATTCTTCTCTTTTTACAGGCTCAAGAGGATACCTTTACAACCCTATCTTTTACTGGCTAAGATAGAACCACTCTAGTTTTTACTAAGGCTAAACTAGAACCTTTCCTTTTACAAGGTAATTGTGTAAACAAGATAAACCTCGCTAGGTGGGTGTTTACAGAGATTAAAGCTCACAAGAAAGAGTAAAAATATATACAATTGAAGCGCTATCTAAACTATGTACAAGAGAAATGAAGAAATAAGATTTAGACTCAAATTCTCTTGATCTTCTTGCTTGGATATGTTCTCCAATCATCTTCAAGTGTCCCAAGCTTGCTTTTATAGTGTGGAATGATATTCTAGCCGTTTATGGCCGTTGGGGATGTTTTGGAACCGTTGGAAGCCATTAAAACCAAGTATTAATGCTCACTTACACAGTGGTTTCGAAACCATTAAAGGGGTTTCGAAACCTTTTGGGGTTTTCAAATAAAACTAGCCATTACTAGCTATTATAGGCCATTTCAGGGCCTTGGTTTCGAAACCAGACAGGGGGTTTCAAAACCTTGTTGGAGGTTTCGAAGCTGTTTGCCTAGTTTTGGGTCCAAGCCTTACTGCCAAGGGGGTTTCGGAACCTCCTAGGGGTTTTTGAAACCTTCATTAAAACATTGAAAAAATTGGCTAGATTTTGACTTTTGAAGATATATTCAATATATGGTTTTAGTCAAAATATTTTAAACAAATTGAAACCTTTTGAAAATATTTTAAACATATTTTTCAAGTTAATGGATTTTTGAATGATTTTTGTATAATTACAAACAAGTCCAAAAACATTTTTTACAATTGTTATATCAATATCTCAACATATAGTATCCGTATTTTTTTCCCCAAGCATTTGAATATGATACCTAAATACCTTTTTATAGTCAATTGATGAAATTACAAATAAACCAAAAATCCTAATCTTAATCATGCTCAAACTTCTTGCATTTCCTACGCTGGTTACTTCCGCCAATATTTTTGTCCAGCATCATTTTTGCATTTGTCTGATGTACAATGGAGGTGGAGGCTCGTGGTAATCGTTGGAGATTATGGCTCTGTTCACTAAGGATTTTAAAACGCCAGTTGGTTTTTAATGTCCATTTTCAGAGAAGTTAAATTTTTTAGCTATGGCAAAACGCCCGTTTGAACGTTAATTCAGGCAGGAAGATGTCCGTTCAGAACGTTGTTCGAACTTATTTAGCATTGCATCTTTATTTGACGCTCCAACGCCCATTAAAATTTTATTTTGTGGAATGAATTGAATTTTCATAAAAATTTGGGTTTTTTCATAAGATTCAAACGTACGTGTTTCCTAAAATCCTAAAATCGTTAGGGATCGTTTCCACATAAACTATATGAGATAGGTGTAATTTCTATCAAACCTGGGTTAATATATTTTTCCCTTTTAACAATTTAACATGATATAAATCAATTTAAATGACTAATGGTCATGTATATATCTTTTAATTCTTTGTCAAATTAAATTAATTAGTGAAAAAATTAACAAACTCGTTAAGTTATTTTCTCTTTTTTGCCCATGCCGACGTGAATTATTTTGTCATTTTGCATAAAAGTATTTAAAATGATAATATATTAAAAATACGTAAATAAGTATAATTAAATTATTAAAACTTATAAAAATGACGAAGAAACAACCAGCTTAACAAATCTATTATGTTTTCCGTTGATTGATTCAATTCGATAAAAAAAAAAAGGATCAAATATCGAAAAAGGGGAAAAATTAAAACTAAAATAACTTTTATGAAAAGTTTGAAGGTAAAAATATTATTAGAACTATATATATAAATCATGAAGCACCCAATACTTATAACTCTAGAGAAACAATTAATTCCAAATCAAATATATAGTCGCCGGGTTCTAACAATTGGATTTTGCTTTAGCATAATGTCGACAAATTCTGTCGCTGTCAAACATGGTGGCCGCCGCAAACATCAGCGATTCAACTGTGGATATTCATTCTTTAAAGCAAGTGGGCATTTGTTTTTTAGCTGCACTCAAAGCAGACGATTCAAAATGTTTGCTTTCTCTCTCAAATGCTTCGAATATTCAACCATTCAGACTTGAATAAATATACTAACTTTTGGATTCTGTAAATAAATAAGGGTAAACTAGATCGAGTACTATTGAATTTTAGTGCTTATGTTTATTCTATTAAAAAATTCCTTTTTTGAACAAGGCAAGTAACATTCAAAACAAAAACGAACAAGATATACATAACTGGACCAAAACAGAAGAATCGGTAAATTGATACAAGGAAATAGGAAACGGTAGAGATCAACAGAAACAACACTAGAAAAAAGAGCTTGAGAGAAAAAAGGGAGAACAGAAAAATAAAAACAAAAAGCTATCGCCTGAAGTCGAGACAAGCACGATGCCAGCAACCAAAGAACTTTCAAACTGTATGTCTTTTTAAGAGTCACCGAAAGATTAAAACAGACGAGAAAATACAGAGGAAACAACCTACATAAATGTTGCGTCAGGATATAGATTGTTGATGTCTAAGAGAGGAGTCCGCAGTGACGAAACTTTGAGTAAAAGTTTAAGGGGGCTAGCTTAAATTTTTAAAAAATTTAGAGATTTCAACGAAAATTTAAAAAAATTTGAGGGTTTAGCTGAAATTTTTAATAATTTTGAAAGATTTAATAAAAAATTTAAAAAAATTGAGAGGAAACTTAATTAAAAATATTCAAAATTTTGAAACTTAATATGAATGTTTAAAAATCTTGAGGGGCCAAATTAAAATTTTTAAAAATTTTAAGGACAAAATTTAAATTTATCAAAATTTTGTGGGGCCCTTCAAAGCTTCCGCCACTAGGAGTCGGGTCGAAAATTCGAACCATCGACAGTCACAGGCACCAAGAAGAGGCACCGCCAAAGAATCACCAAGATGCCCACACTGCCCATCACCTTATGTGAGAGAAAAAAAACAGAAGGGCAAAATGCTCAAGAAATCGAGGACAAAAGAAAAAAAAACAAATAGGTGTTTCTCTCAAGGTCAACGTCGTTTAACGGGTAATTCACCTCTATTGAAAAGACGACCTCACTAGGAACAAAGACATCGAGGAAAAGATCTCCTAACGAACCATCCCAATAAAAATGACGGACCGACAACAAAAGAAAAAAGCACAATTAAGACAAGAAGAAAAAAGAAAAAAATACGGCGACATTTGACAGAGTCGATACTGTCGTCAGATGGATAAAGCTCTCGATATTAGTTTAGGGGTGAAGAGAGAAGGGAGTCTTTTGTGTTTTAGAGAGATATTTTTTCTTCTTGACCATTTATCATTGAATTTTAAAATGTATTGTATCGTTAAGCTTTATTTTTTTTATTTCAATCATAGTATTGGGTCATTAACCCATTTACAACTTGATGACGTGACAGTATGTGTTGATGTGGAAGTAAAAAATACTCCACCTCATCATCTTCTTCATTAAAGTTGAGATTTTTTTATGAATTTTTAATCGTCGTTAGAAATTGTCATTCTTCGACACTTTTTGCAGCCACCCTATACACCAATGAACTCATCTCATGCCTTCTACCACTTTTTAGTTTTTTTCCCCCTCAAAAATCTCTTTAAAACTCATGAAATTAAACATAGAAAATCTACCATTTAGGGGAGTTTTGGACTTTCTTGGTTTTGAAAGTTTTAGAGTATTTATTTAAAAATTCAAATGGTGAAAAACATTCATTTAAGAAGATAAATAACATAGTTCAAAATTAGTCTCATTGAACAGTCGTTCAAGGAGATTGAAGAATTATCACATCGAATATTTTGATGAATTTTCGTAAATTTTGAATGGGTTTTGTGAAAAAAAACAATCTAATAAGAAAAAATGAAGTGAAGTACAAATATTTTAGTACCAATCTTGCTCTGAATGGTGACTGATGATGGGTGGTAATTGACCGCCAACATCAGTTAGAAAGGTTAATAACTAAAATTAAAACGTTTTAAAGTTTAGTGGCAAAATTGATACACAAATAAAAATTTACGAAAAATGAAGTGACTACATCATCATACCGTTAACAATTTGATACTCTAGTGCTATAATTGAAGCCAAAGTCAAAATCCAACGGTACAATTTAATAGATTTATTTTTTTAAATAATGACAACTGAATTTTATTAATAAAAATAAATTTAAAGTTGAATAGTTAAATCGACACTGTAGCGATGTCCGTTTACGCTAAAAAACGGGTTTTATCTATTGTTTTGTTTTAAAAATGTCTTCCGTGGGGTTTTTAGAAAAACCATATTTTATTTTGAAAATGGAGTCGCCACCGGCCACTTAGGTAGGTCGGACACCATAAAACCAGAGATTTGAAAATTGTTTGGTTCGGGAGTCGGTTACGGATGGGGAAAGATTAGCACCCCCACACCGCCCAAAAATGGTACTTTAATAATTACCGCTTTATTAATATTAAACTTTTCGGATTAAAGTGACGATTAAGTTAAAATTTGGTTATAAGTGCGAGTAAATTTTAAAAGTCCCGTTATCCGAGAGTAAACGCCCAACCACCATCACTACGCCTGATACTGGCCTCGTTTACGCTCGGATAAAAGGGCACCGCATTGGCAATTTATATATCTCGATATGCAATCTTAGTGAGCAAAATATAAAATATGGCAAATAATTTAAATACAATAAAATACAAATAAATATTAACATAATAAAACACTAATCTAACATAAATAAAATACTAATATAAAACATACATACATAAATATTAATCTAACTCATAAATAAAAACAAATCTTCATAAATAAAATGCTAACATTCATAAATATTAATCTAACACATAAATAAAAAACAAATTTAACATAAATAAAATATTAATATAAAACATAAATTTAAAACATAATAAATATCAATCTAAAACATAAATAAACATACAAACTAAAAAACACAATTTTAAATTAACTACTACTTCATTAAATCATAAAAATTACAACACAAATAAAAATGAAAGAAAATATACCTAACTAGGAGCTCGAATGACGAACCCCGACTGAACCCCACCGAGATCTACCGCGACCTCTCCAAAAATTAACTAGATCGGATCCAAAATAGGACTCCGATCGAACCAGTTAGGACCGAGGGCATTGCCCCGGTCCTTGGCAGCCCGAGAGCATGGCTCTCTTATTGGGCACCACTGCCGACTCCTTCTTGTGCGTGAATTGCCCCCCCCCCCACCCACCCAACATTTCATGCCTTTATATAGGTAATTGAGGATTCAATGATGACGTGGAGCTATGTGATCCAAGCACTTTTTCCCTTTTTTTAATTTTTTTTTACACTTTAATCAATTTTTTATTATTATTTTTATTTTAAATTAATAATATTACTATTACAATAATATTAAAAATACTAAAATTCGGACAAAAATAGGTGATTAAAGATACAAGTTATAGAGTTTAGTGAAGTTTGGAGTAGTTTACGTCATTTCATGACGATAAAGATAAATACTAAATAAATATATGACATAAAGTCAAAAAATACTCCTAACGTTTGACTGGATAGTCATTTTGGCCCTATTTTTAAACCAATTTAACCCCTAATATTTTATTTCGGGTCAAAATCGCCTCCTTTGCGGATGAAAACTGTTAGTCAACTGACGGATAAACAACTTGAAATGACTTGACAAAATGATGCATCAGAAGAAAAAATATTTTATATTTTATACAATTTTATAAAAAATATTTTTTGACTGATGTGTCTTTATATAAACCTAACATATTTGTTTGTATGACACTACTATCGTGGCGTACACTGTTATGTAAGTTTGTCACGTCATTTTAAGATGTTTATCGTCAGTTGACTAACAGTTTTCATCCGCAAGTGAACTATTTTGATCCAAAATAAAATATTGAACGTTAAATTGGTTCAAAAAAGAATATGAGCCAAAATAACATTCAGTCAAACGTTTGAATTATTTTTTTGTATCATGCCAAAATATATTCACATGTATCTTTTACTAGAGAAGAATTTAATCTTCATCTTCGACTGTCGTATTTCATATACGTATAATATATAAATTATCAATTTAGTTACATTATGAATGTATTAATTTCTCAAGAACATGAAAATGGTTTTTGTTTTTTGGTTTATTTATTTATTTATTTATCAAAAACTACTATAAATAGGAAAGACAATTACGCCAAGTTCTTATCCTCTTCTATAAATAGGTTATCCTCTTGTAAATTGCTTGTTGACCGGTTTTATTAATGTAGTATCAATTACGTTTGAAAACGTGGTAATTAAAAGGCCTCAGGACATTGAAATCTGTAAATTAATAATATTAATATAAATAGTTTGACTAATGGATCATCTTTCAACATTTCTTTCTAAATTAAACAAATTAGCAATCATAGCTCACAATCTAATGTATTAGCAGAGGAAGCACCCTGGAAGCTCAGATTAGTATGGGCTATGGGACCCACAGGGAACATAAAAAATTCCAAACAAAGACAAAGGAGTTCAATTTGGACACAAGTCTATAATTTAACTCCTGTCTGGTCCCACACGATCCTTCCAGCGTCTATCCTGGAAGCTTGTCTGAAATCTCCCCTGGCAACTAGTGGCTAATTATACAAATATACCCACTAAAAAAATTAGTTAGATAAATATTCTCCATTCAAAATTATTTAAAAAGACTTAACTTTAAAAATAAATATTTAAATTATATCTTTTTTATAATAGGTGTTTAAATTTTTTTTTGTTAAAATAGGTGTCTAAAATTCTATTCTTGGCTGAAATAGGTGCTTAAAATATTTTTTTGTTAAAATATGTGCCTAAAATTTTATTTTTGGTTAAAATAGGTGCTAAAATATATGTCTCATTTGACTTTAAAACATGCTAAAAATGAAACTTTATACATCTATTTTAGTCAAGTAATACTTTAAGCACATATTTCAACAAAAAATGAATCTTTATACACTTATTTTAACCAAAAAATCGTTAATCACCTATTATAGAAAAAATATAATTTAGATATTTATTTTATAGTTAAGCTTTTAAAAAAAATACTAATTTTTAGAACGTAGAACAAAGTTAAAACGTAACTTTTAAAAGTCACTTCCTATAACACGTGGGTTCAAATTTTTTTCATCCCAAATATGTTGTATATAGATTCAATTATAAATTCATGTAGAAAAAAAGAAAAGCTGAACTCACATTCTACATGAAACAACTTTTGAAAGTTACGTTCGACGATTGGCGATTTCGTCATACTTGTTCAAAAAAAATATTTTTCTAAATAATTTTAAATGGAAAATATTTATCTAATTAATATTTTAATGGATATATTTAAATAATTTAAACACAACTAGTTTTTCTTCTCTTTAAATACCATCCCCCCACTCTTTCCTTTCCACTCAAATCAGTTTATTTCACGCCTCTCCAATTTTCTGAATCTTTTATCATTAGTCATTTTCCGAAGAAACATTAGCCTTGGGACTCATAACACCACATCTTCTTACAGACTTTGGTTCCATGGATTCTTTTCTTTCCAATCTTGATCACTGTACTTCCATGGTTGAAACCCCAAAAAACTTTCAATCTTATAGCCCAAACCAGCTGAAACAATCTACTCTAAGCCAACGTCGTCCTGCTGTGAACGTGACGATTCCTGCAGAAAAACTGAACATAAGCGATTCCTCAAAGCCGACCGCGGTCGAATCATCGGATTCTGACCAGGAAAGGCATTACAGGGGTGTTAGGAGACGACAGTGGGGAAAATTCGCAGCCGAAATTAGAGACCCGAACAGAAAAGGGGCGAGGGTTTGGCTTGGGACCTTTGACTCCGCCGTCGAAGCTGCTAAAGCTTACGATAGAGCGGCGTTTAAGCTGCGGGGAAGCAGGGCGATTGTGAATTTCCCTCTTGAAGCTGGGAAATCAAATTCTGCGGACTCGGGTTTAAAATTGGATTCGTCTTGTATGAAAAGGAAAAGAGAGGAGGGGGATGAAGAACGGAGCCTGGAGTGTAAAGCAGTGAAAAGAGAGGAGGGAGTGGAGGAAAAGGTGGTGGTGCCGGCGGAGGAGGCGGAAAGTGCAACGCCGGGAGTATGTTTAACGCCGTCAAATTGGACGGGGTTTTGGGATAGTGAAGATATGAAGGGAATATTCAGTATTCCACCGTTATCGCCGTTATCTCCCCCATCCGTTTGGTTATTCGAGGCTTGCGGTTATGTAAAAGTAAAAAATGAGAAGTACGGGATAAGTAAACGATTTTGACGAGGTCTGGCCGCCGTTTACTAAATCAGGAAAGGCTTGCTTACGTGGCTGGTTGAATTATCCAAATATGGAAAGTTTAACTGTTAACGGAGATAAATTTAAAGAAATTTGTTCAATTATTAATGTACATATAACAATACGGCAAAGGCATGCCTAAGCCTTAAGGTTTTGACCCGAACTTTCAGCTTGATAGTATAATTAGACAATTCAAGTTTTGGCCAAGTTTGAGTTTTGTTGGGTAAAAATTGAGTTTTGGTATACCTCATAAGGTGTCCTCCGAAATCAAAAGCCTTCCACTGGGAACTCCTCCACACATACGGACCTAAAGCCCTAAAGAGTTCCCTGACACAAATCACTATCAAAGATAAAATCCAACACCAACCGTAAGCCAATATCGTACAAGTACCTTTAGAGGACAAACGAAAGGGAATGTAAAAACCTTATAACGACTATTCATTGTCTAATTCAATTATTCCTTCTCAATTACACACTTTGTACGCAAGATCATCGCCATAAACTATCACCATTTTATTCTTGTCATCAACAATTAGTATGGTGAGCGTGAAACACTTTCCACTGCAAGAATCAATCACGATGAACTCCCCAGAAATGCCCTCACATAATAGTCAACTAAACCTTTCATCCTCGTCCCAAAACTTGCATGTCTTACTTGATACTTCTAACCAAAAACAACAAACCACTTACGACGTAACGTATTACGGGTTTTACCATGCTTACTATGTATATTATGATCATTCTGGCCATCATCTTCCTCAACCACAATACCAGCATGTTCATGTTGAAGTTTTGTGCCATAAATGAAGTATGTTATGTAATTACTGATTCATTTGAACTAGAATGAAATGAATAAAATTTTGGGTAAACTACCTAAATGGCCACCATACTATATATGTGAAATTAATTCGATGATTATATATGTTAAATTAAAAGAATAAATACAGAAAACAATAAGACACATATATTTAATTTAGTGATATAAAGCACAAAGTTGTGCTTGGTGCAGTGTCACCACCTGATTGGAGGAGGGAAATAAATTTATTAAATCAAATATAAATAATTAAAGTCCTCTAATAAGGTGTTGACACGTGTCACCACCTAATTAAATAATTTATTTTATTAATTTAAAATTAGGACTAAATCGAAAGAATGTGTAAATAGCATAGACCAAATGTGTAATTATACCTTTTTTAACTGCCATGTCGTTATGTTCTAACGGCATGTGGCCACATTGAGTCCAAATTAATAGTATGGTGGCTTAATTGCTTCGAAAAATAGTATTATGGTCAAATCGCAACTTTATCCATAGTATGGTGGCCATTTAGGTAGTTTACCCTAAAATTTTTATATGTTGTTTATATACTACTTTGTTATGCACATTGTCCTTAAACTTGATATTGCATGTAAAAGCAATAAAGTGATAAGCAAATATCGGCTCATTGATTACTTGTGTTTTAATTGAATATAATTTGTATCGTAAGGTTGATTATAATACATAAGACAAACATGTCCGTAGTTCATAGAATTATCCTGAGCAAATAATTTGGAAGAAGTATTATGTTTTTTAAAGTCCAAATGGGGAGATAACTTGTCTTGGTTATCAGAGCAGATAACTCCAAAGTAAAGACGAAGATGAGTTTTGTAATGCAACTGTTTTGAGCCTAGGGGTTTTCAGAGCAGTTAACTCCGGTGGACCAGATTAGAGGATTCGAGTCAGTTTCGAGATTAATTTGAAATAAATATTTTTGAGTGAGATACAAATATAGAAAAATATCCTAAAATCGTTATTTAATATGTAGATGATTTTGGTAAAATCAATTTTACAAAAAGAAGTTTTGAAAAGTGACATTTTGGGACAATGACCAAAATGTAAAGTTTTGTAAAATGGTCAAAACTTAGAATCTTTAAGGAGCTATTTGGCCAAAGTTTAATATCAGACTTTTCACCTTAATTGGTTATTTTAATTTTTTTAAAGGGGTATAAAAAGGCTTGGAGAATTAATTTTATAATTAATTCCTAAAATTTTTTTACGTAACTAACTTTTCTCTCAAATTCTTTCCAGCCAAATACTCTTTTCTTTTTCAAAATCCCTAAGTTATTGATCGTTTATAAATGTTTTCTAATGAGTTCTAATGATTTAATTATGAGAAATTAGTTAAATCAAGGTTTAATTGATGAGATTGTTTGATTTTCGTATTGGATCTGTTTTGTTGTGTTCTTGATTAGATTAGAACACAATTTTGATGTTTTATAATATTAATAAGTTGATTTTAACATTGGAATCTTGAAACTAGATGAATCTCTAATTTTCTAGGTTGTTAATTATGAGTTTTGAGGAGTTGTTGATGTTTAATAAATGGTGGAGGTATAAGGATGATGTAAATGTGTTTTGGATGTTAATTGATGATAATTGTTGGATTAAACGATTAGGTTTTGTCTGGGTTAAGTTTGGAAGGTATTCGATTTTTTTCGGTTGTTGTAGAGGGAAATTGGTTAGGATTTGTGTGAATTGATGTTGCTGGGTTGTTGAATGCATTTTGATGCATTGAATCCTCTATTTTTGTATGGTTAAAGCATGGGAGGTTGATCCTCAAGCTTGAAGTGAGGTTTCGGAAGCCTTGGAGCATTGGATTCGTATCGATGATTAAAGTTTTACGTAGTCGGTGAGTGAGAACATGGTTTATAGCTTTTCAAAGGTTTGAAAGTTGTGCTTGGGAGTTTAGATTAAGCTTGACACACTGGTCTAAGCTCGGAAGTAAGTAAAGGATGATTTCTCACTTGATTTTGATTTGGCAAATGGTTTTGATGCACTTGTTTTGATGATTTATTTTCTCACTGTTATATGCATGATTCGAGCATGGTTTAATGTTGGAAAATGATTATATAATGATGATGATGCATTTTGAAGTAATGCAAATTTTGTTAATGTTTTTGAACATTGGATAATGCATGGTTGAATGCATTGGATAAAAAGTTTTGATTGATGCATATGAAAACAATGAGTAAATGTTAATGAAATGAATTATATTGGCAAGTGATGTAGTTTAAAATATTATCGGATATAGTTGGCCGGCCATAGGATTGATTGTGCACTATAAAAAGTTGCCTTGGATGTTGAGGGGTTTATGTGTACCGAAAACTCAATCCAAGTACCCTAACGGTATAGGGGTTATATGGTACCGAAGATTCCCGTTGATGGACTTTAGGTGATTCCGGTTGAGATTGTATGAAGTATTGAGAAGACACTTATTGAATCTGTGTATTCGATGTAATATTTTGTAAAATGGAACTTGGTTGATGATCACTTGTAAGCCAATGTAATTGATGATGAATCATTTGATGAATTATGTTGTATAATATTGGTTTATACATGTTTTACTCTTTAAGCCTTGCATTTGGTAGATTTGCACGGGAAAGCTTAAATTGAGTGTAGAAAATATGATTTTGATGTTAATCCATGATTCATATAGCATATGGTTTAATAAGCATGTTTTGAAAATGCTAAGTGCATGGTTTTGAGAGGCATGGTGATGTTCAAGATGATTTAAAAGTGGTTTTCAAAGTGGATTGTTAAATTGTTCTAAATGCATTGATGGTGATTTACTTTAGAGCACTCCTCACTAGGCCTAGTGTGCTTACGCTCTCTTTTTCCACCAATGTAGAGAATTAAAGGGTTAGAGGAAGCAAGTAGTAAGGAGGATTCCAAGGACTTGACCTTTGAAAGTATGGTTTCAATTTAGACTTGTAGTAATAAAGGCAATGTGGTTAATTGTCATTTTGGAGGCTTATTTTGTTAAACTCACTGTTTGTGAAAGTTTTAAATGTTGATTTGGACTTGTTTGAGGTTTAATATGCTTGTAGATGTAGTGGATGATTTGATCACGCTTGTTGAGTAGTTTAAATTGTTCGAATAATTGTGATAAGTAAGCCTTTGATGATTTATGATGTTTAGGTAAGGTTTGATATTAATTAGAGTGAGCCAAAGTGTCATATGTTGGACCTATAGGTCATTACAAGCCTACGCATATCGGTACGGGTCCTTTAGTTTTGGTACGTGGGGTCTGGGAAGGCTCAGATCATCAAAATTAAAAAATGGTATCGATACTCTTAGCCACCATATCGGTACGCCTAGAGGAAAAGTTACACTTGTGTCGGTACACGGGCTCCTATACCGGTACGCTCTTTAGCTATTGAAATTTGGTTTTCGAAAAACAATCCTTAAGGGATCGGTACGGGGATGAACCGTATCAGTATGGGTTTGCTCGGCACACCATATCGATATGAGGCTTACTGTATCGGTACGCAGAGCCATTAAATTAGTTGAACCGTATCGATACGGCTATGTCCATATCGGTACGCAGTGTATCTTTTTAGGTTTTTGTCTGCTGAAGATTGAAATTGTGTAGTTTGGTCTCTAAATGTTATGTATGCAATTAAATGAGTTCATGTGCTTGTTTAAAGTTGGAATTGACATGTGAGCATGAAATTGGTTTAATGAAGGGTTGGAAACTTGGAATTTAATGAATTCCTTGTAATTTGTGGAAATTACATTTTGGTACCCAAAGTGCATGTTTGAGCAAATTAAACCCTGTTTTGCAATCTGATCGCAATATAACGTATCCGTTGATGCATGTTCACCTCAAAATTCTAAATCGATGCATTTAGATAAGATAAAAAGAAAAAACAGACCTGGTTTAGGTTATTAGTTTGGGGTTGCTTCAACAAACCTAATGTAGCCTTTTAGCTCAGTTTCGGCTAGACTGGTTAAGGGGGTTACAAGTTTGTCTAGACTGACAACACATTGGACTGGATTCGTGATGAATTAAGATCTTAAATCCGTTTAAAGATTAAATTCACTTGTTACGTTCAAAATGTTAGCTCGATAATCAATCGAAATACTATCAAAAAGAGATGAATTGGTTTTCTAAATTTTGGTAGAAGTAATGGAAATATAAAAATTCGCAAAACGATTTATAGTAGTTCGACTTTTAAACCAAGTATACTTCACTACCTTAGCTATCCACACTAAGAATTTTCCCAAATCCAGTAGATTTGTATACCTTTAAGGACATGATGTAACATAACAACTCTATCAAGATTTATACCCAAAACCTTAAGTTACACTCTCCCAAAGAGAACTACAAATTTAACAAACAAAAAAAACTTGATAAGGCAAATGTGTTTGCATAATTAAGCTCTTACCCAAATGAACACTTTAGAAAATATAACAAAGATATCTCACAAGTGATCTTACAAGAGAAAAATACACTTTAAAGCTCAAATACAAGGTTTCTTTATGCTTGAATGTTGGTATAAACTTTATTGATGTTCTTTAATCACTTGGATGTTCCTTTTATATCCTCTAATCAATTTCTAGCTGTTTAGATCTTTTGAGGGAGTTTGGAGCCATTGAGATTCATAAAACCGCACATTTATTACTCACTTACATAATAGTTTCGAAACTTTGCAAAGAGTATCAAAACTCTTTGAGTGGAATTAAATTTGATTGTTTGAGTAAAGAAGTTTCGAAACTTACACAAGAGTTTGAAACTTTTGTGTTGGTATCGAAACCATTAAAACAATTTCAAATATGAAAAGTATTTTGTGTCAACAAGTATCTAAACTTAATAGGAGTTTCAAAACTTTACCTAAAGTTTCGAAACTTAGCTATAGTTTCTTTTATTTAAAGAAGTTTTTGATTTTTTGAAGATATTTAAATGTAGAAATAAAGTCAAAATATTTTTTTATGTAAAAAGGGATATCACTACAAGCCTCGTTAAAAACCTCTTTAAACCTAAACGGAGGAAAAATGTACTCATAGTGAAATTTACACATGAATCAGATAAATGTTCAAATCAACAAAACAATGTCTATCAATAAAAGAAAACTAACAAAGTACTAATCGAAACTCTGATCCGCAATGCGCAACGAGAAGATCCCCGGTGGTGGTTGCGCATATACAATCTCACTAACATCTATTCCTCTGACCGATCGAGCCAAGGTGCCAGCCACAGTATTCTCACCACAATGAATATGTGATATCCATACTTTCCAATCTCTATGGAGTACCTCATGCAAACTATCACAAGGGCATCACTCGCAAACGTTGATGATTCACCCATTAAGATTTGAACCACAATCACACTATCGAGTTCTAATTCAACGCGACGATAACCAAGACACCAAGCATTACTAAACACATCATGTGCCACCCACAATTCCGCGACAAGAATCGAGCAAATGCCCAAACTTCTCGCAAAACCATAAAGCCAATTATCGGCATCATCACTAAGCACCCTGTAGATAACATCTCTGTTGCTCAGACCACTGACCGCTCCATTAGTGTTGGCTCGGATCTAACCCGCTGTAGGCACTCTCCAACTCGATATCGCGGGTCCAGTAATGGTTCCCGACTACTGTAATGTTTGGTTTCCGTGCATAATATGGGATTGATCACCATTCACATCATCCCACATGTGTCGGACATACCTAACTATATCCCCTAAAACATCTCGGCCTTTATTAAAAACAAACGTGCAACGTTGTTTCTATAGAGCCCAAACGGCAATCGTAAACAAATCACTCCAATTTATATGCACGTGATGAATTTGGTCACTACCCCGTAAATTCCCATAAAGCCAAGATTCAAAATCACCCATAAAAAATCCTAAATGCGTATCTTGCTGAACAATTTGAACCCACATCGCCTTTGTACGAATTCATATCCGAAGCACATAATCTAAATCCTCTTTATTATTTAAACAAATTGAACACTTTTCATCCAGAGTAAGATGCCTACGTCATCTATCTACATTAGTTAAGACCTTACCATGCAAGCATAACCACAAAAAGGTCATTACTCTCTGCGGAACATTAACACGCCATATCTCTCACCACAAGCCATGTTCATCGATCACCAATAATTGTGAAAGTGCTTTGTAAGCCGATGTCATTGTAAAGGACCGAGTCTCGGTCTGTTATAAATGACCTTACCATACCATTGTAAGTCGATACCCCCCACACAAATCATCTAATCAGTTTCTCCATTGCGTTGCAAATCCCCTTAGGTAACCAAGTGGTTTGCATCACATAAAGATACAACTCAATTAAGACCGGCGAATTTTTGACATCCAATTGCTTTTTTTCTTTTATTTTTTTTAAATGCATTCAAATAATCACTAAAACATAATTTCCAAACTTCAAAAAGACTTTTACCAAATTAAGGTTACCAATCCTCAATTAGTCATATTTTCATGCCTTCATGTTTAAACTCATCTCAAATTAACCATTCAAACTCATTTAATTTTACATTTACGAAACAAGGACCAAAATGCAAGGAACTCAAAACATCAGAAAGCATCTCAATAGATTTAACGGTCATCATATCGGTACATGTGTCCACCACATCAAAACGAAACTAAAAGACAAAGGCATACTGATACGGTCCTCAAGCGTATCGGTACGGTATTGTATATTTTGAAAACTCAGATTCTAGTAGCCATTGATCATATCAAAACGGTAGCCTCCATACGACACCTTCACTATTTCCCAACTATGTGTACCAATATGGTTACCAAGAGTATCGGTACGCCTAGGCTATTTTGAGCATTTTGAGCCGAAACAGATCCTCGCGTACCGAAACCCTAAGGTGTGTACCGGTACGGTGAGACCTATAATGACCTCTAGGTCCAACATATGACACTTTGGCTCATTTCAAACCACTCTAAATCTAAGCTAAACATCATATAGCATCAACAACATGCTTAAGGAAAAGCCATCCTAGCTTTTCTAGCATACACAAGCATTCAATTCTAGATGCATGCTTCCTAGCCCACTTTCAAATCATTACAACAACCATATCACAACCACTTTAATATTTATTACAAGTCCAAAACAACAAACAATACTTGCAACAACAGAGAGTTCACCGATACACTCCTAAATACCCAAATGACACATTGCCATTATTACTACTTATCAATGTTCCAAACCGTACTTTGAAAACAAGTCTTTAGAACTCCTTTCCTTGTTGCCTCAAACCTTAATTCTCTGCATTGATGGAAAAGAGAGCGTAAGCACATTAGGATTAGTGAGGGATGCTCAAAGAACAACCATCATCAATGCAAGTTAAACCATTTCACATAACTTTGGAAACCACTTTTCAAAACTTTTTGAAAACATCGTCATAACATCATGCCTTATCAAAACCATGCACTTAACATTTCCAAAAACAACATATTAAACCATATGCAACATGTATAATGGATTCAACGGCAAAATCCCATTTGCTACCCTCAATTTAAGCTTTCCCTAGCATACTACCAATGCAAGGCTTAAAGAGTAAAACGTGTTTAAATCACATTAAATAACATAATCCATCTCATGATACATAAACAATTATATTGGCTTACAAGTGATTATTAACCAAGTTTCCCTTTACAAAACATACATCGGATACACGGATTCAACAAGTGTTCCCACTACACTTAACAAACAATCTACCAGTGACACAAGGTTCACACATGGAAGTATTCGGTACACATAAACCCCTCTACCGTTGTGACACCCGTGTGGAGTATTCGGTACACATAAACCCCTCAACACCACTTATTAGTACGATGTTTAATCCACTAATGAGAGTCTTCGGTACCATACAACCCCTCAATCGTTAGAGTACTTGGATAGAGTATTCGGTACACCGTATAAACCCTTAACATCCAATGCGCCTTTTTATAGTGCACTATCAATCCTATGGCCGACCAACTATATCTGATTTCGTTTACAAACCTTTTCATAGCATCACTTGCCAATATAATTCATTTTAACATCAGCAACTCATTGTTTTCATATGCATCATCAAAATCATTTAACCAATGCAATAAACCTTGCATTAACCAATGTTCATAAACATTAACAAAATCATGCACTATTCCCAAATGCAACAACATCATTTTGTAACCAATTTCCAGCATTAAACCATGCTCAAAACATGCATATACAATGAGTAACTAAACCATGTAAAACAAGTGCATCAAACTATTAGCCAAATCGAGTTCGAGAAAGAATTCATCCTTTACTTACTTCCGAGCTTAGACTAGCATTTCAAGCTTGATCTAAACTCCCAAACACAACTTTCAAACCTTTGCAAAGTTGAAAACACATTTCCACTCACCGACTTGCAGAGCCTCGCTTGCCGATGCAACAACCACGCCTCCAAAGCTTTCAAAACCAATGTTCAAGCTTGAGGTCCAATTTCTCTTGCTTTTATCCACACAAAATACAGGTACATTGCATCAAAATGCAATCAGCATCACAATAACACTAAACCTCAACATCTTTTATCCAAATTCCCTCCACAACACCATAAACCAACAACAAAACTCTTCCAAACTTAACCCAGCCACAAACTAACATTCAACACATCGATTAACATCAATTAACATCCTAAAACATAACTCTAACATCCTTATAACTCCAGCAACTATAACCACTAGAACTCATCAAAGACATATAACTAACAACCTAGAAAATTAGAGATTCACATAGCTTCGGGAATTCAATGTTACAACTCATCTATTAACATTATTCAACATCAAAATTATGATTAAAATCAATCAAGAACCCAACAAAATAGAATCCATACGAAAATCACTTAATCATCTCAATTAAACCTTGATTTAACCAAAATCCATAATTAAATCATCAAGACTCATTAGGAAACATTAAAATAGGATCAAATACTTGGTAATTTGAATAAAAAAACCAATCATTAGAATATAAGAATGAACCTTACCTTTAATGAGTGAAATTCCTCTCAATTGGATGTTTTAGATCTTGAAAACAAAGAAATTCAATGAGGTTTTACAAAGTAAGATTAAAGAACCAATTAAGAAACAAGAATTTAAGAAATCAAGAGTGTTACCTCAGATTTTGGATGAAAAGTGAGTGTTTGGCTGAAGAAATTTGAGAGAAAAGTTTAGGAGGAAAAGTTACGTCACTTTTTGGTTTTAAGAAAATCACTACCTTTTGTTAATCCTTCTTTTAATTACTCAATTAAAACTTTTTTAAAATAATCCCAATTGTGAGAAAAGTCTGATAAAACATTTAGGTAAAATAGCTCCTTAAAGATTCTAAGTTTTGACCCTTTTTCAAAATAGTCACTAATAAAACAGTTTTCATTCTTTACATTTTGGTTTAGATACTTTTCCCATATTTTTCTCGCACTAAAATTATTTATTCCGATTTTAATCCTGAATCTGACTTGAATCTCTAATCTCGGTCCCTCTGACCGTCTAAACCACTAGGAAAACTCCTAGGCCCAAAACTAAGGCGTTACATATAGCACAAAAAGATACGGTGAAAGTGGATCTCCCTGATAAATGCCCCGAGATGGAACAAATGTATCCTTTACTTCACCATTCCAAATAATTTGCTTAGAGACGGAACATACACACTTCGTGATCCGCCAAATAAAGCACTTCGGCAAACCCAACTCCTGAAGAGTCTCCTAAATAAAGCTCCTCTCAAGTCGATCGTAAGCTTTCTCAAGATCAACTTTGATCGCTATCCACGACTTTACATCATGCTTTCTACTCATCGTATGTATTACTTCTTGAAACAGAATGATATTATCAGTAATCTGTCTTTCCAGAACAAAACTAGTCTGTGTCTACACTACCCAATCCGGTAAATAGGAATTCAGACGATTGACAAAATCTTTGTAATTACTTTATACATTACCGTACAAAGACTGATTGGTCTAAGTTGGATAAAGCTCTCAGGTTTGGCCACTCTAGGAATTAACATAAGAAGTGTACAATTAGTATCCGCATTGAGTTCCACAGTCGCAAAAAACCCGCGCACAAAGTGAAACACTGATTCACCCATAGTATCTTAATTCTTCTTAAAAAAACCCGCTTGAAACCCATCAATTCGATTCATTATTTAAATGAATAAATTAATAAATCATTATTTTGAACTAATGGGGTTAAAAAATTAAAATAGAAATTAAATAAAATTTTACATAAATTCTAAGAAGATAAAATTGTCATGATTTTACAAAAATAAAATTGGACTATATAAAAAATATTTAATGGGGAAAATTAGTTTTATTAGAATTATTTATTTAATTAGTTATAGATTAAAATTATTTTGACAAGCACATGTAAACTTTAATTTACATAAACTCGTGTGTCAAAGTTTTTCTCATAAAATATTATCAATTTAAAATCAAAAGTTAAGTTTGGTTTAATCGTTAGTGTTATCATTATCTTTCCTTGAGTTATAGTTTCAATTTTCCTTTTTATCATTATTTTCTTTATTTTCCAACAATAAGTCAAGTCGTGGTATCGGTTTAGTAACTGAAACGCCTTGTATTCTCAACCCACACTCAAGTTTGAATCTCCGTGGCTTCATTTGATTGAAAAATAAATAAATTTATTAAATTAAAAATAATACCAATTAAATTAACAAGGGTTGGGTGCAATAATAAGGCACATTGCTCTTATAAGAAGAGAATCCGAATTTGAATCTTAGAGACGCCATTGTTCGGAGGGAGAGCCATGTACTTTATAAAAAAATAGTATCAATAAAATGGTAACATGTGTTAACATCTAATTGTATACAAATTTATTTAACTGGCACATCAGCTTCCCGATAGTCAAAATAGAATTATCCTTATAATTAAGCGACTATAGAGATAGTTTACTCTTAAATAATTATGATAATTGTTAGGAATTTGCAAGAATCGTCATTTATCCATGTTGTTAGGAACTTGCAAGAATCATCATTTATCCATGTTATTATTGCCATATTGGAACAAACTAGAAACACAAAATTGATTGCTCAATCGGATACTAATGAAAAATCAATGCAAACTATGTGTATATATGTATGTATCTATGTATGTATGTATATGGTAAAAGGATTGATCTCTGGTGATAGGATTATTCTTATTTTCCCCTTCCCTTTACCCTTTTGGTGATGTTAGGCAAAATAAACCAAACAAAAAACAAACATCCTTGCTATTCTGCTAAACCTCATTAACATCAGTTTAATGATCTTCATGAACATGCACGCCTCTCCATTTTCTTAGCACAAGTAATCCATGAGGCCGGCGCCGGACAAGACAAGACGCTGAGGGAGCCTGCTTCAGCCTCCTGGTTCAATTCTAAAGGAGTTTGTGCTTTTTCTGAGGTTTGACAATCCCCATGGGGGAGTTTCAAAAGAAATTATCCTCACAACTAACTCGAGAGTTCATGGTGGTGCTCAAGGTTCCGAAGCACGATTTTTGCATATATTTTTGCTTGAATAGGGGCTGTTGATGCAGCCGCGGCGGCACGTAAGACTCTCGGTGCACCTGCATTTTGAAGGAGGCTTGAATGGTACATTGCATGTCGTCCTCCAGGCAAAGTAAACTGCAAAATGTATCGCAAAATGAGAATAAAACAAATATAACTTTTTTAATAAATAGGATTAGAGAGAATAGGTGCTTTCCTGCAAAAGAGCAAATGCAGAACAAGACTTTAGTATAGAGGAAGGGTCCCTTAACATCCTGAGAAATCTGTCAATCTCAGCTCCACTGGAAAGAGATATAAAGAATAAAAAAAAAGAGAATGTATTAGAATACAGAGATGAATCCAGAAGGTAAGAGCCATGAACATGAAACTTGTAAAAATGTCGTTTCCAGAGAAAGGGGTGGTAGGTAATGAAACTATCTTGCAGAAAACATATAACATAGCACCATTAACTAACTTTTTATGCAAAATGCAAATCTCACTTCTATTTATAAAAATGCACGTGGAAATGGACGCTAAAATTTACAAAGCTTCAACAGCTGAACCGTAAGTTCAAAATAAACATCAGTATGGGATACGCAACATCCGAATCCAAGCAACATAGGCAGAAACTTTAAAGATTTAGGGGTTTAGGAAATTTAGAGCTTTATGAGCAAGCATATAGGGAGGATCAATAAAACTTGAAATTGGAACATAGATACTTTTCACCCATTGAAAACCTAAAATTTAAAGCCTGATTTGTTTTCTTTCTCTTTTTATTTAATACCTTTTTGGGAACTCCTTTTTACAAGAATAAGTTCCAAGCATGGATACAAACAGACTTGTAAAGGCATTTCCTACAAAATGTTCTGAGTAGACATATTGAATTTCATACAAAAATGGCAGAACAACGTTCAAAAAAGTTGATCTCACCTACAGAAAGTCCAGAATGGTGTTTGAGTCACTTCCTAATCAAGTGCAAGCATTAACTTTTACAACAAAACAATTGTGATAATCTATTGGTCATCAGTGTTTACTACAATATTTGAAGTGAAGCAAGAGATGCATGCTATACCAGAGGTAAAAATGGGGATTTAAGAAATGGATGGCTAAAACATAATGTTCGGCCATGGGTGTTCCATAAAAATGTCTGGTCTGGTGTTATTAGTTACAGGAACAAACATCAGTGTTTCAAGAATGCACAAGGGGCAATATAAGTCTCATATCAACAAAGTGTAAGGTTTTAGGGTAGTTTATAAAGTCCATAGGCCACCATCCCATCAGCAAATTCCTAGAGAGGATATAGAGAAAAGAGAGAGACGAATGAGACAACAGAGACCATGGGAAGTGACAAGTGCATGCAAATATCATGTTGTCTACAAGAAGTGAGTAATAGGGTTAGAGACTCGGTTAACAAATTAAATAGATTAATACAATATGTAACTATACTACCATAAACTCGTTCAAATTTACCAGTTGAATGCCAAATGCTAAGGCCAAAACATTTAAACCTGCATCTTAGATGTCCCGCTTCTTGTATTCTTATGGCTTCTGCAATCTGTGCCAAAGCAGTAGGGACCAATGATGCAGCTGCAGTATGAAAGGTTTGAGGATCATAGAATGAGGTCACAAATTCTTCAACATGCTTTAAGGCCATCTTCCCAACCCCATCCATGTTCAGAGTCTTTGAACTGCCAGATGATGATGGCCCTGCTGGAATGGATGCGTCTATTCTGTAAATAGTTAAGCCAAAAGTTAGACCTCAAAAGTAAATTTTAGAAGCATTTTCCTACCAGTCAATACCACCATTTTACCAAAAGCTTAAATTTGATTTTTTCTTCTTTTTTGCTTCTCTTCAAAGTTCTGTCTGGTTGTCTATCCATGATAACTTGCAGAAAATAGAATCATTTTATCTATATATTTGAGGCTCCCAAGCATTGAACCTTAATGACTGAAACTAAGAATCCAGCACTCTATCACACAAACATTGCCAACTGAAAAAAAAAATAGTTTGACATACCTCCCATCAAATATGTAAACCAAAGCTAATGCAGCCATAAAACGAGCCATCTTTGAGATTGATGAAGAGCATAGATGAATGAGGGGTTTAACTCCACCATCTTGTACTATATGGAGAGCATTTTCACAATAAAAGGCCAAATTCCAGAGTGCTCCAGCAGCAGTCTCGTGGACATCCTGAAAATCAATCATATACTAAACCTCAGTTTACGGTTAGAATATTTTCTTTATTTTTTGACCAGAAGAAAATTTTATAAATGAGCAAATTATAAGTCAACGGGGATGCATGTTGCACTTTGTTATCAAAGATGCAATTTAAAACATCACCATTGTTAGGAACCGTTATATTTAGTCTATGAAAAGGTCCAGTCTTAAGGATTGGACTGAAATTATTTGGTATTGTACAATGAGGTTCATTTTTTATATCATTTATTGCAATGAAATAACTGGTTGAAAAAAGTATTTTTAATTCATAAAATGAGATCCACCTAACATTAATAATCTGTACATTTACATCAACTTTAAATTTTCAGAACCCGTGAGTGGTCCCAAAAGTAGATGTTTTCATCCAGTGACCCGAGTTCTAAATTTGCCTGTGTTGCCCAAAAGAGCTAAGAAAATTGAACAACTATAATAATCATCCATTTATTAAAAAAATTAAATTCTCAGAAATCAGGGCCAAAAGCAATTGCACTAACAGTAACATGAGAATACTCATAAAACCACAGTTGATGTTAGAAAAAATCTTAAAACTAATTTGGAGAATAATGAATCATCTAAGCAAGCAAAGAGTGAGAAGCTTACTTCGATATCTGAGCGTGCTAAGGCAATCAGTGGAGCAATACCACCTTGTCTTCCAATAGCAATGCTACATTAACAGAAATATAGCAATATGGATCATAAATTGCTGAGATGCATCAAGAAAAATTGATATACATTGATATAGCAATGCTATTTATTACCATAAAATTAATCAAAAAGAAAAGAGCGATTGAGTCTTTCAGTTTGACATAAACTGAGGCCTAAATAATTGTAGATCCAACATTCTGTCAAGACATGGAACTCTGAAGATGAATTACTTCTAGAGTTTTAAGGTTTACACAGATGTAGTAAGTGCTTCAAACTCTAAACTAAATAGAATGAATAAGGTCAAGGTTACTGGTATTTGGTTTACAGGAAAAAGATCTTTTTATAAATATACAGCACCAAAGCAAAGGAGAACTTTGACCTTAGAACTTGTTCAGCAGATATTATCACATAAGTTGAAACATCGAACAATTACAGTCAAGAAGTTTCCTCAAATACCTGTTAGTTTCTGATACAGACAATCCCCAAAGGGCACCTGCGGCTCTTTCTTGAAGACCTCGGGAAGCACTTGAGCTAGACTGAGCCAGGGAAACCTAACGATGCAAACCAAAATGAAAGTTTCAAAACCTGCAAGAGGGGTGATGGCAAAAAACTACATATATTTGTGCCAAACCACAACCTAGGTGAGGATTATCAGTTCAAGAAGTGGAATCATAAATTTTATCAATGTTTGGAGTTTCTATAGGTGAAGTTGCTAATAGAATCATCAAGGCAGAGACATCAACATGAAAGCTTCTCAATATCAAACAAAATTTAGTACTTGTATTTCCTTCCATTTTTTGACATCAGACACAACTATTTTCACTGTTTTTTATGCTGTTTTAGTTGAATTTAGGAAACTCTTAGGTTTGGATTCAGTGGGGAAATATGGTAGAGACCTCAAATAGTAATACCTAAATGAAAGAACTGAAATCAAAGCTGTCTACAATAAGAATTGGAATAGTTAACACGATGATTATGAAACATACCCCAAGTCTCACCACAGATAATGCAGCTATGCTGCCACATCCATTTTAGAGAAAATAATGATTATCATAATGTGAGTCTCTTGGATTTCTGCTTTGCATATTAATTATTACACTTTTTATGTTCAAAATCACATGCAATAGAACCTCTATAAATTAATACTTGATAAATTAATAACCTCTCTAAAATAATAATTTTTTCGGTCCCGACTTGGGCCCAAGGTCTAAATTAATAATTTCGATAAATTAATAAGAAAATAATTTTCCGGAAGACCCTTATATAAATTTATGGTCCCTTCAATATTATAAATTAATAATTGACTGTGTTCGATATTGTACCTTGACTAACTTTCAAATGAAAAATTTCATCAATCCACTGTTGCAAATCTTTTTGAGTGCATGTGGGGTGATATCTCTTATACTCACATAGTGCTTTATGTATTTGATCTGTCGTGGTTGATTTTTGGACACCTTTTAGATGTGAAGCCATGTTGGTTGGTTGGTTTTGATTTGGATTGCCTAATTAGGAATGTTGATGTTGAGTATATAGTGGTTGATTTCCTTACCATACATGAACTTGCATTAAGTTTATGTATTATACTATTTAATTAGTCACATTATACATGAACATCATTCAATTAGTTAATACAATGTATATGTTTTATTCATGAAGAATAATGTAGGTTTGTTGAATCGGAAAAAATCTCTTTAAATTAATAAATTATTAGTTTATCAATTAATTAATACCTCTTTAAATTAATAAAATTACGTGGTCCCGACATTATTAATTTATAGAGGTTTTACTGTATATTGAGTCTATTTTAATTGATTCAAGTCATGAATTCTACAATAATTCATAAGAAAATAGATTAAGGAGAAAAGAAAGGCAAATAGACAATCTTGTCAACATTCATATTGTTAGAATATAAGTAACCAACTGCACACTATAAAGGAATTATCAAGGGCATACTCATAGTGAGGGACATGATCAAATTAAGACGAAGATAAAAAGCATGGTAGAAACCATTTAATAGCTTTTAACAGGTAATGAAATACTTGAGATAATTTAATAATTGATGCATCATATGTAAAATAAAATAGGATAATAATTTACTTGAAATTTGCAATATGAAATGCTAAAAGTTTTGACATGCAATTCATCATACCAGTGCCTCAACACCTCCAGCTGCTGCAATTGCTTCTCGATTTTTGTCATCAAATGACAAATTCCACAAAGCACCAGCCGTTTCCTGCCTGCTTGTGAGCAGATATGAATAAATAGAATGGCATTTGGAAAGATGGGTTTATAGGTTGAGCATAGCTTAGTAGATGCAATTACGCTTCCATGAACATTTAAGGCAAAATTCCGAGTGTCATAGTCAGCAGTAATAAACGTTTAAAACATGAAAGATACATAGCCATCTACTTAAGTTTCACTCCAGAGGTGGTTAGTATTACAGCAGGCGAAACGAAGCAAAGTAGATTACCTTACACCTTCATTTTGAGAATAAGTAAGTTGAACCAGTGCTTCCAGCGCACCTTCCTCTTGTCCGATAGCAGCATTATTGCCGTTGCTATCCCCATGAGCAGCCAAATTAGCCAAGGCACGAGCAGCCTAGCCAAGAGGAGAAGAAAGTTCTATTTAGCAGGAAAAATTAAAAGCTATTGCTGAAACATTAGTTTGCATATAATTAAGCTGATACTCAAGAATGGTTGGGAGGCAACTGTACGAAGTTAAGGGATAAGTCCTAGCCTTACAAAGACATCCCATTTGCAGGCATATTATTGACCAGGGATAGCATGTTAACTTAAAATTGAAATATAACAAATTTCCACCTCTTAAAATAGGAAAACTTGATAAGGATCCAGCTAAATATTGCATTACTCCATGCCACATTGGATAATCATACAGTAGAGGGAGCTATAATCTTTAGGTGTTCTGAGTGAAAGTATTAGATGCATGTTCCATGGTAAAAGCGAAGGTACTCTTCAGTTTAGTGTTTTAGACTTTTAGTTTACTCGGGATTATATCAACCTAGCATGGAAGACATTAATAGTCTTGGTCAATTCTTTGATCTCCTCGTAGTTATAAAAAATGATGATTCATAATCTTCTAAGGGCTTTTAAAATATCTACCAATTATCCTAAACAAATTATACTGATCGCACAATGTAACCTATAAAAACCATTAGCCATCTGCAAAAGATGAATTTTTTCATTCTCAAATGTACAAAAGAAAGTGAAATCAAATTACCTGCTCTTGCACACCATCAAATTTGCAAGTGCGAGCAAGCATCACCAAAGCATGGATTCCACCAGCCACAGCCACCTCCAGGCTGCATTTATCATCAGCTCCCAAGTTTGCCAGTGCTCCAGTTGCACGTTCCTTCATATACCAAAGCTGACAATTTAGCTCCAACAATAATATAAATATGTGTAGGAATGAACAGTTAAAGATGCATACGAGAAGTCCTTCAGTGCTGGAAGGCCATTTGAATATAAGGTCAACTAAAGCTTTTATACCACCGGCCTTTGCAATGGCACCCTGAAAAAAGAACAGAGTTCAATAAAGATGAAAATTTTGAAGATAATCACCAACGAAATTCTTTCAGTTTTCACAACCTTATGGTCATCTCCAACAGAAAGATTCCAGAGCCCCCCAGCAGCTTCTTCAGCTACCAATCTGTTCATTGATTTTGCTAAACTGGCAAGAATATTGATTCCTCCACTTTCAGCAACAGCTTTTGCAACTTTTGAATCTATGGACAAGTTTGCTATAGCCTGAATCACAACAATAAAAGTTTACCAATCCAATATCCAAGCAGAACTCATACAACAAAATCCAAGGTGAAGAATTATATGAAAGCATAACTTCTAAAACGGAATTTATGAGAAGTTTAATATCTAAGTTCAGTTGTAGTGACTTCTAACATTGCTTATAATTCATGAAAATGTAAAAAAAAAATTAACGAATAGAATCATATTTAGTATATTCACAGAAAAAGAGGTAATTCATACTTTAGCTGCTTCGGACTGAATCCCCTCTTGACAAGATCTTGCAAGGTTCAAAAGCAACCTTATTCCATCTCCCCGTAAAATTGCCTGAGCTCTTTTGCAATCAACAGTAGCATTTTCATCATCAATGACTACGAAGGCTGCAACAACTGTAGCTGCTCTTTCTTGAACTTCCTCCTGTGAACTTCGCAGTAAACTGAGCAATACGGCTGCCCCTTGTGTGAGCCAGAAATCATCAAACTCCTTCAGATTGTTTTCAGCAATACGCAAAAGTGAATGCGAAAAGACACATTCAATCCAAACAACAATTTCATCCACTTTTTTATCCCTATTCTTTAATCTCCTCCAATACTGAAACACATCAGTAACATTTTTAGAATTGTCGGCAAATAATGATGCCACTCCCTTGAACATGTCACTTAAAAATGTAAGCAGTATTTTGCCTTTATGATTATGCATCAAGTTACTGTCAACTTCACCCTCAAAAACTGGACAATTCAAGGCAGACAATACTTTCAAATTTTGGGACGATGAGAGAAATCCGGTAACAGCACTTAGATTTACGTCAGTTCTAGAAACATCTAAACACACCAAGTAAGGCAATCTACTCCAAACTTGTGCCGCAGATCCCCATTTCAAGTTTGTAGTCCCAGCAACTGATAAAAATTTAACTGAATTCAAGTTTCCAAGAGCCACTTCATCAATGTTGTCTGATTCCACAAACCCAACATCCTTTAACTGCCTACAATGCTTAGCCAAAGCGTTAATAGCATCTCCATTAACTTCCTTAACACCTGACAACCAAAGCCTCTGCAACCTTGGGCAGCAATATGCAAGTGCTTTTATTGCATCACAGCTTATTCTCTCACAAGCATCTGGGCCAAGATGTACACTCTCAAGCATCTCATGTCTTGCTACAATCACTGAAAGTGCAGCATCAGTAATTTCCCGGCAGAAATCACCACTAATTTCGCGAAGTGCCCTTGCTTGAAGACTAACTATTGCATCTGCTGACCCAGCTGCAT